>JAPYYW010000031.1:0-123322 GCA_030522545.1 Cremastinae sp. A BG-2022a | reverse complement strand
ACCACTCAGATGGCGCGCAAGTCGCCGGTCTTAGAGAAATTTGAACAAGTAATTTTCGCCCGGACACATTCGACCCCCCTTCATCCTTTGAGGGATAATTTCTATTTCGCTTGTTATAGTTAAATATCTTTTTTTGTCGAAGACATGTTTTTTTTTTCATCGATGATACGTTTTTTAATTCGTGCAATGATTTTTTAAGAAATCGGCTGCGGTACACTTAGCGAGACATTGCTCTGGGTCGAGAGCCGAGCGAATTTATATGGATTGGATCTGGTGGATTCTCCAATTGCTACCTTTTCAGCATCTAGTCAGGGTGATGGACTGTTTTTTGCACGAAGGTTCTAAAGTAAGTTTTAAATACGAAATATTAGTTCAATATGTGTAGATGGTGTGGCAAATGTTTTATAAAAGACAGTAGAAAAAATAACTTAACGAAAAATAATGATTTTATTCTATTATCAGGTTTTTTATCGAGTGGCAATGGCAATCGTGCTACTGTTTTACAAACACTCGTCATCACAGAGCTCGGAGTGGATGAATGAGATTTCGAAGAACGGGATAGACGCCGCGTTGTCGAAATTCTGTAGGCAAATTCCGGTATGTTTTCAGAAAATCGTGACTTGAATCTCGTTTCCGGGAATTGGCAAATTTCGCGTTTAGATGACGAAGGTGTTTCATTAAATTTTACAGGTGAGCCCGGCCAAATTTTTACGTACTGCCTTTGGAATTCGCGGATTGAGCTCGGCTTACATATCAAGAGTATTTTTGCGAACGGAAATGGCACTCAAGAGCCGGAGCGTACTCTCGGGTTCGAGGTCATTAGCGAGATCACGATCTACCGACAATTTGCCAACGAGCCAATCTCAGGTCAACATACAAATGATGTCCCACACACTCACCATACGAGAGGTACTTGAAAAAAATTTCACCCTGCGTAAAAATAAAAATAATCTAAATATTTGAATTCCCTCGACTGCGTATGCGGGCAATTTAAAAATGAGCAGATTTGTGGACGAGTGCAGGATACACGATTTACGTTTAAAAATATATATATCTTCCACGAAGAAACTCGGATCTGACGAATGGAAAATTAGTAATTTTAGGATTTTGAAGACGAGGGAGGGAAAGAGCTTTAATTTTTCATGTCATGCCATCGTTGCACAAAGTGCTATACTATATTTAATTACCCTTCTTTTTCTCGTTGTATGTGAGTGTGGATTTATTTCCAACTTTTTTTCTTTGTGTCTCGTCTGGTAATACGGTTATGGGTTAGACTAACTAAACATCCCTCTTTTCAGTTTTGTGCTACGAAAAAGATCATATATTTTAGGAATTTTCAGTACGAAAGTTCTTATTTTTGAGAGAATAGATTTTTTTTTCACACATTACGATTTGCCAAGGCGCTGAGTTCTTGCCCGAAAAAATCGTTAATGTCAAATCGATTTTTGATGACAAAAAATTTTTGAACTAAAGTGATTTTATTTTGATCGGAGACGAAACGAATTTCAATTTTGTAAATTTGTTTTCAGAAAAAAGAGTGTGAAGACACGTACAAAGACAGGGTATTGTATGATTATCTTTTTGGAAAATGTGTCGTTAGTTTCATGTGCTACCCTCTATCCCTGAACTATATTTTACCTGTTTTTTTTTTCTTTTTTCTCTCAACTCACATCATAATCGCTCATTCGTTATTTACCATCGCGTCAGCTTTCTCAGTCGTTTACCATTTTTTTCTGTCCACACTGCAATCATTACGGTCATAAAATTGTTTTCATACAAAGTGAATTATTAATGATTTAATAACGCGGAGCAATTGTTTCTCTTGCGTGTCAATATAACGAGAAAAAATGAAGCAATTTTCGTAAAACGGTTTTCAACTCGGCGACAATTTTGCAAAAGCGTATTTGCTCGTATCTTTCATTTTTGTCCCTATCAGCTTTTGAGACAAATTTCGTCGCTGTCGCAGCAGGCTTTTTTAATTACGAAGCTCGATCTTTTTCAATCATCATCATCATCATCATCATCGAGGCTGTCTCTGTGAAAAACTCGTCAGCAAATGTTACATTGTCCTCAAGATTCATCCAAGGCTTGCCAAAGTTTCTCAGGGTGTTGTTTCTAAACTTTTGTCTCTCCAGAATTCTGGAGTAAAATTATCCTGCCTGGGTATTTTTGCAATAGAAAGAAAATACTCAGACAGATTTTTCGTATCCTCGATCGCTTTCAGGAATCAAAAACGTATTTCGACAATCATTTTTCGTTGAAGAATAAATTTGCAAGCCTGTGAATGATTGGGCAACGAATATTAAGAAAAAATCTCGTTTCTGTTTCTTTTTTTCTTAATCATTTCGTAGCATGTAATCGCTGGTAAAAATGTTATCGATTTGCCAGTAGTGAATTAATCGATTGATTTTTTTAACAGGATTGAGACGGAGCTCGGCCCGTCTTGCATGATTTTTTGTATTCTTACTTGAATAAAAACAAAAAATACACATGAAGAACAAAAATACGTTATTTGATTGTGCAATTTAAAATCCTCGTCGTTGTAGTAGTCTCGATCGTAGAGAAACAAATTTTCGATTTTCTTCACCGACTATCGACTTTAACCCTCCGTCTGGGAATTCTGAAAATTTTTCGAGGAAGAAAACCGGATTGTGCAACGAAGATACAAGAATGCTCGGGCGACTCAGAGTCTACGTTTATTTTCTTTTTTTTTAATACTCTTCTTCTAAACACGTATTTCCCCCGTGGAAAGTCGAGAATAACTCGTCGAGAATCTTGTTCTCAGATGCAATTGTTTTTTCGAGATGGAATTTTTTTTTTAATGAGCCAAATAACGAAAGTTTTATATTGATGGATTGCCATTTGTGTTGTCTTGTGTGTTACGCTGCTTTTGTATCCGGAATACGAAATTCCATTGATGGAATTATTCTACATTGGGATTTTAATGAGATTAGGGAGCGCACAGTCCGGGACCTCGCGCTCTTTCCATGGGAGTTTATCCCCTACAGGCGATTAACTCTCAGATCTTAGATGTGGCCGATGTAAGTAAACCAGGAAGCTCGTTCAATCGTCAATATCTACTTTATTATCGTGTTATATTATTATTTTTATTGTCAGTTTATTCGTCCTGATGTCGTAATTCTTCGTTGGCTGTGTTTATACTCCTAAGTTCGTAAAATTTTAGTAGTCAGAGCTTGAAGCATGTCGATATATATATTTTTCGAAAGAACATTGAAAATATTGGAATTGATTCATTTTTTTCGTCGTTATCAACTTCTTGATTATTTTGATGACACATGTATCACCTTGATGTCAGGTTGTGAAACTTTGTCTATTTATTTTATAATTTGCCAGTTCGTATTTTCGAATTATTCCTTGTATTTATCGGATATCGCAAAAAATTTCTCAATATGTAGGGTTTTTTGTTCGTTTTTGTTTTTCAAATCTCGTAGTTAATCTTTAGTAATATTATTTAGTCTCTCAAACCTCGTAGTTAGTACATTTCGAAAAACATACACTGTACATTTCTTGACTAATGAAAGCCACATGGTTCGATTCTAATGCAACGTTGAATTTATTTAACAGAATAATTTTTTCAATTAAAACAATTGTATCGATTATCATGTCATTTCGCTTTTCGACATCATTTTCATCGTTCACGACATTTTTATACTGAACTTTCGTCACGGAATGAAAAACCTGATATTTGAAACTCCGATGCATGACGAATGTAATCACAGTGCAATGAAATTTAAATCGCATGTAATAAAATAATAATGCAATTTCTAAATGTTTTTTTTTTCAGCATGATTTTGCGTGTAGATATTTTTTAATCTTCTTGGTTCTTATTGGCATCGATTGTCACGTGAAACTTTTTTTTTTTTGCTCGAATTGATTAGGCTTCGATTTTTTTGTTGTTTTGTCAATTTTTGGAGCATACAGGGCTCACATTTTTTTTCGTAAGAAAAATAATTCGATTCGTTACGAAAACAGTGAATAATCTTTATTAATGTTACGTATTTTTTTCTCTTTTCTGAGCTGTTGACACATGATCTGTTGAGATGGGATTTGCCAGACATTCGATTTTTGACTAGCTCGCTCATTTCTTTCTTCTCTTCATTTATTTGACAGCTATTTACTCTGTGGTCGTGGTTGCCCGTGAGAATCACCATGTATCAACCGATATTGTTGTACACTACGGAGGAGCACGGTTGCTCGCTCACGACTTTTTACGTTCGGGTCGAGCAGCACGAACCGACGCTTCTCATGATCAAAACTTGCAACAACGAGGTAATTTTCATTTGTTTCATATTTATATTAATTTTCTTCTTTTTTTTTCTTCATTTTTTCAATTATTCCATTATTAAAATTATAAAAAAGAAAATGTTACATCCTCAATATATCGGATGTTATTATTTTCAGGTTTTCGGAGCATATTGTTCAACGCGATGGTGCGAGCGTAATCTGAAGGACGACAAGGGCCAGAGGCAGGCCTATTTTGGTACGGGAGAAACATTCCTGTTCAGCTTGTATCCAGAACGTGCCAAATATCCTTGGATTGGCATGGACTCGTCGCACAATGACACGAGAGTGCATCATTCTGCCGAACTCTTCATGGCTGCTGATGCCAAAATGATAACCATCGGTGGTGGGTAAGTATTAAATAAGGGAACAAGAACGAATAATAAAATTCAATATTTTCAAGATTCTATTATTTTTTTAATACACTTCCACAATTTTCATTCACAATAATTTGTTTTTATTATCAGGGGAGGCCAAGCAATATGGATGGATGAGAATATAAGGTTCGGCAAAACTGATCACTGTTCGACATTCAATAATCCACCGCTCTGCGCCAGTGGAGATTTTGAGATTAGAGTTCTGGAGGTGTACGGTTTCGCCGGAGCATAGATCAAGAAAACGAAACGGAGAAAAATGAAGAGAAAAAAAGAAAGAAAGAGATATATATATCAAGAAGCAAGAAGAAGATGCGAAAATGTGTGTTCGTCTTCATTTTGGCTCGCGAAGCGAATCGTTTAAATTCCCTACTGCCATTTAAACAACTCTCTAGATATTTCTAGGTATCGATTTTCGTCTCGTCATCGATGTTAATGTAATTATTTTCAAGGGGGTTGCTCGAGGAAGGATGAGAAGAGAGATGAAGCGAAGGGGGAGGGCAAGGAAGGCATGAAGAAAAATGAGCAAGTTTTCATGTATCCTGCAACGCGTATATATAATTATAAATAGTATTATTAGATATCGATCGATAATCAGCTCCCTCATTCAGCAAAAAAAAACATAAAAACGAATGACAAACAGCATGTACACACACACACCAATGATCGAAGTCGTCGCTGCATCGCTAATAAGTGTCGAAACGTTATTTCTCGTTGAATTACGCTTTTCTCGCATTCTTTAGTTTGTAGATTTCAATCACAGGTACACAGAAGTAAATACATAAATACCTTTATAAATCTTTATTTCGTTATAATTCCGTTTTTCTTTTATGTTCTCGTTGTTGCTTGCTGACGAAATAAGATGAAGAAGAAAGTAAGAAGCGTGCGCGATCACTGACGCTTTCGTATCCTTGTTACGTTATAAAAATGATAATGTTAATAATAGTAATAATAATGATGATGATGATGATGATGATGATGATGATGGTAATATTAATCATAAGAACAATAATAAGAAGTTAATGGAAATATATTGACAAATTCCGAGGTAAATGGAGAGCAAAATATAGTGAGACAATTGAGAAAGGAAAAATGATAAAGAAGAAACCTCTTTAATTTAAAGAAAACGGTATGTTTGTATAGACTTTATAATTGATAAGCGATATAAATCCTAGTCCCCTTTGCCCCGCTCACGCCTGCGTACGCATTATTTTTATTTCATATTATCGTCATGGACGATCGTGTCTGATAAATTTAGTTCTCTTTGTACCAAATTTGGATGTATCATTGCGGGAAGTTCTAAAAAAAAAAACAATTTCGCGCGTGAGCGACCCTCAAGTTCTGTGTTTACGTTTTGATTTTCGGTGTAGCAGCAAGAACAGCATACATTGACAATAATAGTGTTGGCAGATAAGAGAGAGAGAGAGAGAAAAAGTGAGGAAGTAGAAAAATCCGATTTTTTCGTCGAAATGAGGAAGGAGAGACATATTCTCCCGTAATAAAACGAAAGAGCGAAAGATCATCGGACCAGAATTACCGTTATATAAATGTATATAATATAATATATTATTAATTTTCATGATATACATATTACATATATGCATATTATATACATATAAAATCTAACATTCTTCGAACGACGACTATATCATTAACGTTTGTATAAATGTGTTGTTTCCATAACATTATCTTTTTGATTTAGCACCGTTACAACTAGCTTTACTCCGTTGTTAGAAAGTTTTGTGTTTTTTCGGCGAAATCGCGTTAATGCGTGCACGCGCACTTATCGTTAGAAGTGTGAGCATGAATTAACGCGTATTCGAATGTCTATAAATATTTAAATAGTTCCTTGTATATATTATCGATATCGCTCGTTGCGTTAAAATGAGTATACTCGTCGTTCCGCATTGTGATCGATGGCTAGCGATTTTACGAAAAATTCACAATCACAAACTGGAGAGAGAGAGCTGAGAGACGAGAGGAAAATTGTTAAATCTGCGCGGAAGGGAGAGGAGAGTATGTATACGTGGCAATAAGCCCAAAACGATTCCAACTTTAGTTATTTTTCACGCTTGATTTTTCATTTTTCTTTTATTTCAACGAAATAACGAAACTTTTTGGTAGAACTTTAAGAGGATTATGATGACGATGCGATAGTTTATGAAGGAAGGGGAGGAGAACGAAGGAAAAATAAGCAATGCGATCTTTGTGGGGATCCTTGAAGTGTGATATTATGACGAGTGGCTGGTACCACTTCAGTCCCGGTGACGCTTTACTGAACCGTCTCTTTGTAAGCTTATTGTATTTCTCCCGCGTAGATTATTTAATTATTATGGTAACTCCCCTCTTATTTTCTGTCAACCGAGACGTCAAAAATTTTTCTTGGTCGCTTGTAAATCTTCGCTCGTGTGCTGCACAAATTCGCAATTATTTATTCAACCCTGTTTAATAGCTTGTCTGGAAATTTTGGCAATTTTCGACGCGAGATTACGACCGATAAAAATTCTTGACGTAGAGGCCAATCGCATTTTTATTTCATTTTTCTTTCACTGTCAGATTCTGCAAAATTTTTGTTTGTTTCATGTCAGGGAATAATGCTCCCGGGGCATTATGGTACTCAAACTCAAGAAACATAAAAAAAAATAAGCGAGTAAGAATGTAATTGCATATCAGGTTGAAAAGATTTGTCTCCTGCTAGGTTTTTCTCTCATCAGTTTCGATGGTCATGAGCATGGGAAGAAATCACAGATTTGTAATGTATATATAATAACTAGTAAAACGAAGATTGCAGTAATATCGAAATTTATACGAATATTAGCTAGAAATAAAAGCCTACGTAATAATTCGATCGAAAATTGTCCTCCGACACTCGATAAAGAAATAATTTTACAGCGTCTAAGCGGATTACGAAAAAGCGAAAACGATACGTATTTTGTTCATCACGACAAAGTTCAAGAAAAAATTATGCCTTCTGGAAATTTTTATGTAGAAAACATTTTTGTAAGTGGCTTGTAAGCGTGATCTCATAAGGATGAAGAAAAGTATTAAAAGGGGCATAGATAGATTTTTTTTCTGGTGATTGTCAGAAATCTCAAAGCCGGATAATCCCTATTTTTTCAAGGTGCGAACGAAGAAAGGTGTTTCATTTTTTCTATAAAATTAAAGAAAAAAGTCTGAAAAAGAGAAATACTCAACCGCTTCTCATTTTAGACTAAAAATATACTGAAAAAGTTAAAATTGAAATTATGGGGATTTTCAAGTAAAATCACCGTAATTGTTTATTTGATGAAAGTACACACGAGAAACGAAAAACCAAATGTCAACTTCGAAAAGCCATAAGCGTTATAATTCAGAGCTAGATTCGTAACAATTCAATTTCACAATAACGAAGAAGAAAAAATGCTACAAAAAAACAAAATATATACAGAAATAGAATATGAATCGAATAAAAAGGGAGACACGTCAACGTTATATTTTCATAGCTTGTGAGTTACCACGGCCGAATAAAAATCTTCCAAGCGACCTAAGCGTATGTTAAGTTCTGTCACAGTTTTTTTCTCTTTACAAAGTTTTGGGCGAATGAAAAAAAAAAACGTATAAGCAATTGAGTCAATTTAAGAAAAAAAAAATGGAAGAAGCTTGTGCTTTATAATTGTTATTTTTTCGATGATGTGTCATTGTCGTCGTCGTGTAATTTGTCAATTCGTATTGAACAATCAGCTGTTCTCGTCGTTCAGATGCAACTCTTCGCTAATAAATAATGAAAAAGAGAAGAAACGCAAAAAAATAAAATAAATCATGTAATACGAAACGACGAAAGGTTTACGAAATTTTTCGACATTTCTCATGCTGATTACAATATCTTAAGTGAAATGAACTGTTATTCTAGTTTAGTAATTAGTTTACATGCTTATTACAAAGTCCTCTGTACCTTTTATTGTTGAAGACAATCATTTTCTTTTTCTTTCTCTTTTTTTCGTCAACATTTTTCGAAAAATCATCAATAATTTCACCCAGAATTAATAATCATTTCTGTTCCGCAACGAATATTCACACGAATTAAAAAATTCTTGCAAAGAAAATGAGAAAAAGAAGAAGACGAGGATCGAAAGGGGAAGAAGAGAAGAAAAATCTGAAAATGGAAAGTATTACGACAAAGTTTTTAAGTGTAAAGAAAACGAAAAAAAAAATAAATAAATAAATAAAATGAGCGTAGCCTAAAAGTACACAAGGAAATAATATATATAAATGAGAAAAATCATAAATAAATATATAAAATATTGAAAGAATATATATTATTTGCTAATAGAAATCCAGAGGAGATGAAAAAATGTAGTAAACGGTGGAACACGTTGACGAAGAAAAGTTTCTGTGACATAATGAGAAAGAAGAATTGAGATGAAAATTCGAGTGTTATATCGTTAATCTATATACTCTATATTATTTATTATTATGATTATCATTATTAATATTATACATAGCATATATTCGTATAGTTGAAAATACTATATTGATTAACGAATATGCATAACAATGCCTGTGAAATGAAAAAAGAATGAATGTGAAGAAGAAAGATTTTTTCCGTAACGCGGAATGGAAAAGAAAAAAAAATTGTTGCCTGCCGATGCTACATTATCATATCATAATCGTCGCCGTGTATAGAATATTAATAAAAAAAAAGAAAGAAAAATAAAAATAGTACGTCGTATGTTGTAGAATATGGTTGAAATAATTTCATTAATTAATGAAATTTCAATAATTAATAATTTTAAACTGTCTGCTCCGATTCTGTATACTTGAAAGACAGACGCTCTCGTTTGATTTTAATTAAAACGAGTCACGAAGACGATGAGTAAGAAAAAAAAACTGAGGAGCGATAAGAAGAGTATTGTTCCAAATTCTTTTTTTAAGACAGAATTACTCATATTCGCAGCCTTGTAATTACAATCGAATCGTCAAATCATGTTTCACACGATTTTTACGAATAACTATTTTGATTGGAGCGAGAAAAAACTATACATATTTTCATTATATTGCACTCGTTTTTCAGGTTTGACAATTTTTGATTTTAAAGAGAAAAAGAAAAATAATTTGTGGTTTAACGAGCAGACAAAGGATTAAGTGGCGGGTATACTGTTCTTCTGTTGTAACAAGTGGGAAGAGTGGGGGGAGGGAGACAAAAGTAGATGAGGTCGCAAAGAGGCGACCACTTGCTGGTGACACTCGAGCCTCTCGCGCTCTCTTGTGTACCTTATTACACCTGACAGCTTCGATAGAGGGGAAAATACAAACTTGTCTCTCTCTCTCTTTTCCCATCTTCCTTTTTGCATTCATCGCGCTCTTTCTCGCACTTGTTCAGCCACGTAAGCGACGCAATCGTGCTTTTTTTTCTCCCGCCTTTTTCATTACCGCGATGACTTCTGCGTCCTCAGTCGAGCGCCAAAGTCTCGTGCGAACGGATGCGATTTCTCCGATCTTCGGGATCTCCTCGTGACACAGTTATATTCACTTTTTTATCCCCGCGATCGACATTCATTACGGCCGAAGTAAAATTTGTTTACACAGTTTGAGAATAGTAACTGGTGAATTTTTATTCTTGTACTTTTTTCATAACTTGCAGTTTTTAATGATAACATTCAGAAGAGTAAAATACGTGTCTTATTCGGCGAAAGTATTTTTAAGAAAAAAAAGTGGGTCTTGGATGTGGAAAAAAACGAGCTGCGGCGCGACTTATTATTTTCGCGTCCGAATAAGTGTTTGAATCATATTGTACTATATAGGCACGGGATGAAAAACCGACAGGACACGTGCTCTTTAACCTGAATACTTTATCACCTTGCGAATCATCCCCCACCCCTTTTTATCTATTTTTTGTTGCTTCGCTTGTTTACTCGCGATTTTTTAACTAGCGTGTGCTCCTCGCGCATTATTGTTATTGTTAAGTGAGACTACGTAAGGAGATCCGGACTGTGCTGATCCGTCTAAAGAAATCGCGTTTTAGAGCAAGGTCTCCTCTTACCAGAGATATCAATGCGCGAATCCCAAGATGTTCTCGATCCTCGTCGCGACGAGCCTCGAACAAAAAAGATTTTTCAATCCTCTCACTTATTTGTGCCTTATTGAATATCCCGGTGTTTGCCTTTTACATCCTAATTTTTTAATTTTTATCCGGAATTCAACGTCAGATGTTTTTTTAGTTTACATTTTTGCGAGATGGAAAATAATGTTTTTCTGCTTATTTATTTTTCAATCATTGGTCAATTAAATCATTCTACAAATGTTAAAGTCGAAGAAAAAAACATTTAATGATAATAAAAAAAAAACAGATTATACAGTTTTGCATACGTTTGTAAAATTAAAAAGATAATTCGCGGCATTGAGTATTGATAAAATATATCATTTTTTTGCGGTGTCCGAGTGTGACCGACACGGGCTGATAATCGTCAAGGCCAAACGCGATAAATCACTCATGGAACGAAAGCTAGATAAAATTTAGAGCGAGTCAGGGGAAAAAAATGATTTTCCCTGACTTTAACGTTTGTAGAATTTACTTAAAATTTGTTCACGTTCGAAAAGTGTTTTTGCGTCAAATTTTGCAATTATCGAGAGTCAAGGCTCTCTGGATGTTTGGCAAGTCGAGCCAATCCTACGGGTGTAAGGTCACATTGACACTTTACGATCAGCGACTCGTCGTTTCGTTCGATTAATATTTACAAGGACCATTTTGAGAAGAATAAAGCGAGCCGTGAAAAAAGGCCTCGGGTCTTAATAGAGGAGTCGTGCGATGAATGATAATAACAGGCTATTCATGCATATACGTCGCTCTTTTTTTTGAAGAAGAAATAACGCGCGAGTTGTTCCCCGGAGCATCAATCTCGTAATTTTTGCCAATTCATTACGCGCGAAGCGAAATAAAAATTCCTCGGTCCATCGCGCACGTCTCTCTGTACACTCGATGAAAATTTATCGACTTGCCCTTAGATTTTATTTCGATGAGACAAATCGGTAACGAAAGTTTCACTTCGCTGAGATGATGAAATTCTCGAAATGCACGCATATATACTTCTCCCATGACCGTCGGTGACGCAATTCCGCTGAAAAACAACACCGTTGTTAAATTCTTGAAACATTATTTCTATCTTTATGTATCCACTCTCATTAAATTCAACGAAGGATATTTTTTTTCCAGAGCAATTGCTTTGAAAAAGTTTAATGTTCATTTTTTGCATTTTTCTGCATTGCTTCGTGATTGGATAATTGACGGATTGCGGAATAAAGTGACAGATTCGCACTGGTGTGTTTGTTTTTTGTTTTTTTTTGAAATAGTGTGAAAGTGGAAGAAATGCAGAAGAATGGAGGAGAATTGAAAGATAATTGCGTGTGCGAATTGAAGAAAAGACGGAGGAGAAGGGTGTAAATGCGAATGGAACGCGACGACGATTATTTTTGACGATTGCCAGCACAGATGGCCGGAACTCTAGTAAATGGGAGGGTTCCGGAAGAGCAAGAAAAATCGGGGAACTCTGGTCAAACATTTCGTAGAAACAGCCTGGCCGTTCCTCTCCTCGTGAGCTCGGATTCGGCATTGCAGGTGGTTGGCTCAGCGAGAAGAAGACTCAGTAACGTCAGTGATGTGGTTTCGAGGAAAATATCTCACACGATTGGATGGAGATCGGTTTCAGCCTCGGTCGAGCTCGTCGTTTCTCAGGTAATTTTTAATACCTTTTCGACAAATTGAATGATTTTTCCCGATTCGCTCGTAAATTTTCTCAGGGCTCCTCGCTGTGCGCCCAGTACATAAGGAATCGTCTGAAAAGATCGGGAATATTTCAGCGCAAGCTCGGTTTGAAGAGAATGAGAAGTGCGCTGATGTTACCCGGAGGCTCGCTCGTCGCCGAGGTTTATCCGGAACTGGCGAGCGTCGGAGCGGAACTGGAGAAAATGCATCCGAATCTGTTCATCAGGATAGCCCGGCAGATCGGGACGAGTACCTTCAGCTCGGAGCAGGCCGCGGCCGAGGCCCTCACCGACATTTCTCGCGAAATGTTGCGCTCCGGCGAGATGACTTGGAGCAAGATAATCGCCCTGTACGCGGTCGCCGGTGGAATTGCGGTCGACTGCGTTCGCCAGGGCAATCCGGAATTCGTTCCGTCGATACAACGCGCCATGACGGAAGTGCTGGAGGAAGACTTGGCCACGTGGATCCAAGCGAACGGCGGATGGGTAAAAAATTGTTTCTCTCTCTCTCTCTCTCTATTTTTTATGAATGAATATTCATTCTATTTTTTACTCAATTATTTTCCTCTTCGACGAAGCAACGATATTGATCGTTGATCTATGCTTTCAGAACACTCTTATAGCTCGGTATCGTCCAGTGGAAGAAACACCAGCGTGGCAAGAACACAGAGTCGTTATTTATCTCGTCCTCGCGACCATCTTCGTCGTTCTACTCTCTATCACGATGAGATCTCTTCTATTCTAATTCTTTTGTCTCTCTTAGAAAATAACGTTGTACAGTTTTGAAATTGACCAAGCTAGTATTCCAATATTCTCTTTTCTAGTTTACATTAAGACGGTGAATTCGGAGTACCCGGAAGTTCCGGACTCCTCGGCGTGATAATCTTATCAATATCCACTTCCGATCTCTCCTCCTTCTCATCCTGCATTTTAATTTCCTTCATCGCCTTTGCCTACGAATAAAATTAATCGTACAATTATTAAATTTTATATAAATCGAAAACAAAGGTTATTTTAGTGAAAATATGATTAAATTTAACAACAGTTTACCGAAGGTTTATTTCTACTGGTGATTAAGGCTAGAAAACTTGGATTGTGTTCCTCCTTCTCCAAAATCGTTAAATACTTTCGACGTTCCTCCAAGACCTCGTCGACGAGTCGTTTGTGCCTTATGGCCAATTCCAGCGCTCTTGAAGAGACATCGAAAGAATATAGTAGTTGAGCGAAAAATTTTACTCACGACGAAGAATCTCTGTCTGAAGGCAAAATAATAAGGTATTCCGCCAAGCTTTACCTGTTCCACTTGTAAACTTTAATATTGATGCGTATGGCCTCGGGTATGAGACCGTTCTGCAACAAAATCCCTTCGGCCGCTAAAAAATCACCCGCAAGCAGAGACACCTCGGCAAGTTTCTCCGTTTTGTTTGGAATTTTCTTAAGAATAAATGTACGTTGCTCAATAATAATATTAACTTATTTTTACGTTTAAAAATAAAAAATTTTTTACCTTTATGTACTGTATGTAATCAACTTTGTCGTATCTTTCAATAGAGGCGTACGCCTCTTCAGCGGCGTCCAGTTCTTTGCTGTCGGTAGCGAGAACAGCCATGCAGGTCCAAAGAATTTCATTCTACGTGAAATAACAAAATGTTACCTAGATGAGTTTTAAGTACTTGAAACAAAAGTCGAAAAACGAATAAATGTAATATTTTTAAATTACACGAATCACTTTTATTTCTACCTGGGCTATTCTGCAGAGTGCGAGAGCTTCGTGCCATTTTTTGTTGATCACGTGGTTGTGCAGTGTTGTAAAAAAGGTATAAAACGATGTGGCGACGACAGCACCGTCGCCGCGGCGAACAACGACCATTCCATTGCGAACGTTGACGATGTTGGGTTGCTTCCCGTACTCGCTAAAATTTCGATAAAACAATAATTATATAAATTTATCATAGAAAAAAACAAAAAGATTGAAAAAAATTTGTACCTATTGTCCTTATCGATTCTCGTCTTGCGTATGACTTTTCTGTCACTGTAATAAACACAATTGGGACAGAGCCATACGGAGAGGGTGGAATCGAGCATGGCAGCCAAGACATTAGCGTCAGTGGCCCAGACGACGTGTTGCGCCATCGCACCTGCGAGTACGATATTCGAACAATGCAATAATAACATTTCTAAAATAGTATATTCGTAAAAGAATAAAAATGATGATTAGTTAGAAGAGGCTACGAACCAACTTTGCAGACTCTTCCAAATCCGCTGGTTCGCACAGAGACGAGAAACAAATCTCTGTTGGCATCGATTATCGCTAACTGGCGATCGTTCACACCGCCGACGTAATTTAGTGCCAAACGAGTCACGCTCGTAAGATGAGAGTGCGACTGTACTTGAGTTATCGGCTTGTTGCTCGATACCTCGAGGACATGAATCACTTGAACCATTCGATTTATCGTTGATATAATATTAATTATTTATCTCGTCTATAATAAACTCGTGAGTTATTATGATGAGGAAACTTTACACTGGCCGATACTTACATTTTTCGTTGCTCTGATCTCTTATGGTGAGAGTGTCTGAGCTCAGTGATATGCATGGTGGATAAAGAGGCTCGAGTGACATGGTTTTCCATCTTGGAACTCCCAGCAAACGACCCTGATAATTGTACAGGGTCAGCACGTTTGTTTCCACGAGTAAAAAGTGCCTAAAAATTGAAATTTATCAATCTCCAAAGTATTCCATATATTGAGAAAAAATTGTATATTATTTTGCTGTAAAATAACGATTATACCGATTGTTATAAAACTATAAGGTAAACACGTTCCAATAGTTGGACAGCTAAAGGTTTTCACACTTTATCTTTGATGAAAAAATATTGAAACAAAAAAAAATCTGCTTCTAATTCACATCCTGACTATTGTTTGATATTTTATAGCGATCCGAAATTCATTTTATGTGTGTTAATTTTAGATAATATTTTTAGTAAATAAATACTTGAATATTTGGATATGTAGAATTTCCCAATAGTTGGATAGAAAATCGACCCTGTCTCTAACATTGAGCGAGTTTGTTCCAATAAATTAACGTTATAAAAAATAAACTTCATTGTGTGTATGAAATATATAATCCATATGATTTTATTGAGAAAAAAAATTGTCCAACTATGGGGACATGTTCATCTATTGGGACGTGTTTACCTTATATTTTTAAATATTATCCAGTCCTGAAATAAATTATATTATAGAAAGTAGAATTCGTGATTTCTCTTAGTGCGCATTAAGGAGGTTCACGCGTTTTTATCACGTGAACATTATTTTTGAACTTTTTTCGTAAAAATTTGACATACACTGAGTTTAATATATGATACCCAAAACTATATAGTGGTCGAATTTCAATAACATTAATAGTCTAGAAATCGAGATATTAATAAATGTTTACTCTCACACAACTTCGTATGGGATAAAAACGTCGAACTTTTGATTTTTTGCTCTACGCGGACCCTTAAATAAAAAATAAAAAAAATGTAATTTTTAACATACTTCTCAGCAAGTAAAACGGCGGATATGGAGCTACTCTTCAAGTCAAATATTGCCGGAGTGTTCCAATTTGATACCGAATAAACGTGGCATTGATTCGGCGTTATGACGACAAGATGATCAAAGCCGAATTCAAACTGAACGACCCGGTCCGTTATTTCCAGCGTCTCGGGCACGTCGTTGCCAATTTCTCGAATCTTTATTGTTTTTCTCCGGATGAGAGTCGCCTCGTAATTGTCCCACTCGAGGGTTCGATCGATCACGTGGGCCGTCAACACGAGGCCATTGCCACAGGCCATCGCGACTTGCGTGCTGTCGTTCGACCACGCTATGCCGTAAATGCTTCCAGTCGTTACTTTTTCCAAAGAGTGAGTCCACTGAAAAAAAATTATCTCAAATTAAAAAAAAAATAATAATAATAATAATGTTATTTACAAAAAAAAAGCTGTTCCACAGCTTATATATAATGGTTTCTTTTTGCACTTGCTCCAGTCTTGTCGCAAAGCTTGATCGTATTGAAGGATCCAACAGCGAAATAGCTTCCAGAGGGACACCAGTTGACCGCTGTTACAGGATGATCACCGGGATTGCTATTGTACAGTTGAGTACCGACTGAATCCCATATCTAATAAAAATTCATTCTTATTATATTCGCTTACCAACGATAGTTCGTAATAAAAGTCAAATTTTACTTTAAATCTTAATAAGGTAAGATCTAAATCTTTTACCTTAAATCTTATTATATGCGCTTACCAACGATAGTTTGTAATAAAAGTCAACTTTTACCTTAAATCTTAAGGTAAGATCTAAATCTATATTATTACCTTAAATCTTATTATATTCGCTTACTAACGATAGTTTGTAATAAAAGTCAACTTTTACCTTAAATCTACAGTCTTCTCCACCGGAAATAATAAGTCCGTGATTTTGATTCCACGACGTAACAAGTACGAGACCTTCGTGAGCATACCACTGAAAAAAAAAAATAGCTTCACACCTGACTAAAAAAGAAAATGAGTCTGGATTGTACGTACCTTGAGTGGCTTCGAATTCGAATTTAATGATTTAATGAGCAAGTGAGGACCATGAGAGTACAAGACACTGGAACAATCTGGACTCCAGGCTGCTGCAAGTATTGGAATATTTCCACGAACGATTGTCGAACGAAGCATGCCACTGCGTGACCAAACTTTTGCAGAACCATCTTCTCCTGCTATAATGTACATGTTATTATTTCTTGATTTATTTAAAAATTGTCTACTTGTGCAATTATTTTTGATGTTGGTTATTTTTATAAATATAAGTATTCGTTTAAAAATAATTACTTGTAAGAAGAGCTGAACCATCATAAGCCCATTTTCCAACTAATGTTGCTCCTTTGTGAGCATCGACGCTCTTTTCTACTCTTCCAGTTTTATTGACTAGATGAAATTTTCCTGGGAATCATGTAAATGTCAATGCATCAGTGAAGAAAAACTTGAACTTTTCGTGAATTTTGCTTTCGATTACCATCTACAGTAGTGATGAGTAAAATATCCAGAGATTGTTTTTTAACTGAATTGCTTAAACCAGGATGAGGATGCCACTGCATATCGGTTGGATAAAAACTCGTTGTTGGGAATTCCACGACAGTGCTGGCTCTGGCTATTCCTCCTTCCAATTGCCAACACAACAATCGATGATCTTCTCTGTATTTTTTTCATAATTTATATTTCAATTAATTATCCAATTAACATTGTAATTTGAGTATTTATTTTACGAGGTGCGAAAATGTTCAACGTACCCGCAAGAATAAATTTCTTCTGCAGAATTCCAAGCCACGCATGATACCAAGCGTGTATGACCATTACTGTTTTTTGATGATATTTTGAATTTCATTTTTTTATACGAATAGCCAAGCACTATAAAAGTTTGAAGCTAACTGGAAGGCTGGCTATCAAGCGATGAGTATAAGCAGCTGACCGAGCGTACTGACGTTACTATGGAAACCCGGAAGAAAACAACGGAAATTTCCACAGTACGATGAATACTTTGTGATTTTTCGACGTCAGCAGCGCTAAATATTTATTCAAGTAATAAAATAAGAATAATTCTCCAACACGAATATCACAAAATTAGCCATACATGATTCTTCAATTTTTCGAATGTTCTAAATTCAATGATGATAACGAATATTAGATCAAACAATAAGTTGAATCTATATTCAAATAGTTAACAAGTATTTTTTGGAATGAATATAGTAATATTATCAACATTTTGATACTTATTTCCATTTATTTTTTTACATATCGTACAATAAAAATGATTATTGGAGTTTTTTTTATCGAAGCGTCCTCGATGCGTACTAACTTTTTCTCACTTGTACAACCTTGTTGATTTTTTATTCCATCTCTTTTTTTTTTTATTACTTTTTCACATTTATTTTCCATCTTGTAACATTTATCTTACAGAAACGTCGAGATTCCTCGGTACAATGATGACTTATTGAATTCTTTTTTTATTCTCCCACTTTACGTCACGATTCATTTTTTAATCCAATAAATATTTGTTTTCTTTGCGACGGTCAACTTTGGTATGGCGCGATGCGTTATACCGTGTACGTATAAGATCCCATTTTCTCATTTTCGTATCCAGAAACCGCAATATACAAAATAGAGTTTTCGTACAATTACGTACAGACCTGTATAACCGAGACAATTATACAAACTATAATATAGAATCAAGACATCGTAGTTGTGTATCAAAATCGTGATTTATGAAAGAAATAGACGTGAAATCTCACTCAATGATTTTTTTTTACATTTCTAAGAAAATTTTTATTCCTATCACATTGTGATATGCTAATATTCATAATCGGATATGAATAGACGCACTCTTGCAAAATGTACAAATAAAAAAATTGAATCGATTCTATTTTAGTTTTAAAAATGTATGTTAATTATTTATACAAACCGGAACGTCTTGATTCTGATAACAAATCGTGAATCAAAAAAGATGTCGAAAAACATTGGTAAAGAGTCGTATGACGAGGATCGAAGCCTCCAACAAAATATCATGAGAAACGCGAAACCGAGAGTTTTTCTTAACAAAATATATTATATGTATATGCTATATTAGGTACAAATTTATCTTATCGGTAAGATTGCGAGATTCCGTTTTTGAAAGCCGCGTTTTCAAGAGATTACTTTTTTTTTCTTTTAATTTCATTCGAATGTTCTCTTTGTTGTAATTTTACTTTAAATTACGCGATTTTATTTATTTGATTTTATTTCAAGGTTCTTGTTGTCGCAACCTTTTTCGTTCGTTCCACTTTCTGTAACCCCAAGAGAGATTCAATAAAACTCCTTTTTTTTGATATTATTAAAGGGTATACACATCGCAAGTTACGAGAATCTCTGCACCATGCGCCATTCCGTTAACATATTTTTTAATTTCTTTTATCACTTAGGAACCATCATATATAATATCAAACCTCGAACTCTTGTTCCAGCCAATTGCTTAATACTGATTATTTATACATATTGTGCGACAATAACTCCCCCAACGAAAGCCCGACGTTCCCATTACATTAAAAACAAACATTAAAAATAAAAATTTGAAGGAACATCGAACAAAGCTGGATGGATAGTTTTTTTTCTTCTTTTTACATCACGTATCGGCTCGAGTTTCAAAGAACTTCAACGAAACATATTCCCAAGGAAACGAGAAACGTGCCCCTTCTTCTCGATAAATTATTATTCCACATTTGAACAAGAGACTGCCCACGTTGAATTTAACAATAAGACACAAAAACCATGTCCCGTAACTGCGTAACGTTAGTTTCAAACTTTTACAAAAACTTCTTCAACCTGCTTTCGTTAATTAATACATTAATTACAGATTTTTATGTATGTACAAACTTACAGTCTCGTCATGGAATGGTATGACAAAATTCGTAACATGATTTTTACGCGTTCATATATATTAATTATTCTACGTACATTACGATCGTTGATTCTTCAATATCTCGATAGAATCTACTTTAAAAATATCGATCTACCTAAAAGGAGGGATTTCTTCGAATACTCGTGATTATCCGAATATTTGTCAACACAATTTTTATTATTTATTTTTCGAAAAAAGTTTTATACGCGAGATTTTGAATTTTAATATGAATAAAAAAAGAAATAAAATGGGAGGAAAGATGCGAGGTCTCAATTGATAGCGTGGCTGTTTCTGCGTCTTAGGAACACTCGACTGTTAACCGGATAAACACGAGTCAAAAGAATGAGAGAGCTGCCGAGGGCCAATTTTACCGGGGCCTGTCGTCCACCGGGTAGTCTAATAAAGACTGTAGCGACCGCGGCGACGCCATCGTCGGTTGGTTCGACCGCGACGGGCCGGACGTCGCTGTGAAAATTCACGAGTTTGTTCCGTCTTCCCTTGCGCTGCGGTGAGTTCGGACTGCAATCGTTGCCGTCCCGATCGTAGAGAATCGTTGCAGAGGCGAACGGTCTCTTTGCCATGTGCAACATCTCGACGACCTGGCGACGCCGAGCTCGGCGAATGTCGGCCGCTTGCTTCGTTTTCCAAGCGACGACGCACGCCGCGAGAAACAAGAAGAAACACGAGAAGAAAACGGAAAAGAATACGAACAGATCGATGTGCAATTGATCTTGACGAAAGAAAATCATTCCGTAAGCCGCGCGACCGTTTATCTCAGGATTCGTCGGTGTGTCTATCGCTCGCAACGCGATGTGAAACTTGGTTTGACCCAGCTCGTGCTTGTCCTGCGGCAACGTCAGCACGAGACGGTTCGTCAGATTTCTGACAACGAGGAATGTGTTTCTTCGCGTTATAGTAAGAAAAGTCGCGAGCGCATCTGCGTGACGCTCCAGAACGAGATACTGCGGTCCCATGTTCCAGTTCGTCTCTGTATTTGAGCCATTACTCCCGTACGGACCGGTACTGTGCGACTGGAATTCCACTATTCGAGCTCCTTGCGGCGGATGCTCGCCGAGCCAGCTCTCATAATGATCCTTTCTCAGTTTGAATCTGTGATCCAATTCAACCTGAAATTTACAAAAATCACGATTAAAAATCCAAATGGAATAAATAAATATTAAATACAGACATTTTCCCACTAAGAATTTTCAAGACTCACATCTTGATAACCAGTCGACGAATTTAACGTGACGACAAATGAATCGTCCCGCGGGCTGAAGAACAGATCCAACGCTCCTTGCGTCACGTCCACCATAACTCTGATATCGACATTCATGAATCGCGGTTGTACGACGTAGAATACCGTTTGTCCAGGATTCAATGGTTTCGGCTTCATCTTGCATTCGTCTGAAAGTAAAACAAAAATTTTTTGGTGAATAAGCATTTTTGCGAAAGACTGGACACTTTATCGAGGCTTAGAGAGGGTACGAACCGTAAGATCCTCCAAAAATAACAGAACGTAGCAGTTTAACAGGAAGAATGTCGAATCAAGATTTTTGGAGTTAAGTGGGAGATTGACCGCGTGCCAGGATTTTCTTTTCCAAGCGTCAGGATAGAAGGTGATTGGAGTAAGAATTGGATGTGGATGTTTCTTTCAGCGTCGATTCAATTTATTTCAATTTAATTACCTATCAATTTCGAGTCGAAGCACATCTTGTTGTCCACGGTTACGGTTTTGTAACATTGATGACCTCCGGTCGGTGTGCCAGCGTAGTTTTCGCGACATTTGCTGCATTGTACCATCCAACAAGGTTTCCCACCCGAGCTCGTTCCCTTCGTCGGGCCGCTGGTACAAGATGGCTCGCTCTCCGTATTGTTTCCACAATTACACTTTTCGCCAGTTACAGGATCGCAAGTGAAACCGTGACCGTGACATTCGCATCTGTTCATTAAGAAAGAACGTGAGAATTATGATATACTCCAAAAAAAAAAACGAAATCAACACAATGGATTTCATAAATTCAAATACTCACGGACGACAAACGTCGCGAAGATCTTCACTACCTCGGAAATAACCTGAAACGCATTCACCGCATTTGTCACCTCTCGTATTGTTGCCACAATTGACACACTTGGCTTTCGACACAGGACCCTCGACCAGTTGCTTTGTCAGGAGCTCGATTGACATTTTGTCCACAGAGTTAGGATCCTGTACAAAAGATATAATAATTATTTTAAAAATACGAAAGAGATGTTTCAAAAGTATGAGATAAAAAAGTATATAAAACGTACAGATACGGTCATGCTTTCGTTTATGCAAATTCGAGTGTGCCCATTGCAGTACTCCAAGCATGGAACGCATTGTCCGTTATCGGCTGGATTTCCGACGTACAGTGGTTCGCACTTGTCGCACTGGGGTCCCATCGTGTTATTGTGACATTTGAGACACTCGTCGAGTTTGTCAGGACCAGCGCAATTGCTGTGACCATTGCACTGACACTGAATCGAACAATTCGCTCCGACGTATCCGAAATCGCAGCGACAAACATTTGGCTCGATGCAGGTCCCTCTCACGCAGCCTTGCGTGCACATTGGCACGCAAATTCTACGAGGAAATCCATTGGAAGACCATGTACTGTTCATTTAAAAATAATAATTATATCTCGTTAAAAAATATACATATACACATTTACATGATATAATAGTGCGCGCTCTCAATATCCAAACATTCCAATTCCATTCAAAAAACTAATCAATAAATCACTTTTTCGGCTCTTTCAATATATATTCTTAGATTGTGCCCCGAAATTTTATGAATTCTTGAAGGAGGTAACAACACTGGATCTCGTGGCTTTGGAGACTCTATTGAGAGGACGCACTGTAAAGCATGATAAATAATAAAAATGAAAATACTCACGTTCCCGTCTTGTACCCATCACCGCACATACACTCAAATCCGATTTCAAGATCGAAGCATTTTTCGCTCTTCGGCGAACAAGTATGATGTCCGTTTATGCATTCGTTCTCGGGCGGACAACGCACGTAATGCCAAGAGAAAACTGTCTTCGGCTGAATAACCATAACCGCTGTGTCGTTTTCCTGGACTTCAAGAGTGTCGAACTCGTGTGGAATTACCGTCGTTACGATCGCTGTAAAATTGATGAAAAATTGGAAAAAATTCGATACGAAAATATATTATTACGTTTGTCCTTTCCTTACGTGTTTCTGCAAGGGGATTATGTTGGTTGTACAACATTTCGCACGTTCCACCGGCTGGATGGTCAGTCGGTGCTTCGAGAGATCCCTCGGTACAAATTCCTTGCCCTGTTACGTTCGCGGAGTCGAGAGAACACCAACCACAGTGAGAATGCTTGAGACATGTGCTGCATTGTTTGAAAACGGAACAGGGCTCAGGACAGTGCTCGACGTCCGTATTTCGGAGTACAAGTCCGCAGACCCCGCCGGCACAGTAGAGAGGTTGATACGAAGGAGAAATACACTGGAAAAAAGTGTGTTTGTCAAAATTGAAACGATAATAGTTTTATTAAATTAATATGAGCAGTAAGAACGAATAATTTACTTCATTTAATTGAGTCGACCAGCGACATTCTCGCCAGCCCCCTTCAGATCCAGTTCCCTTCAAGCAGCTTCGGCAATTCTTGTGCTCGCCGCATCGCTTTTCGCACTCTGTGCTCGCTCTCTTGAAGCTCGACCTCTCGAAAACGTCCTTTGGCACGCAATTCCAATCGTATTTCGACTCACCGGTTATCTCGACTCCTTGCTCCGCTGAATAAATAATTTATGTTAAAAATAAGTCACTAAACAATTATTTATTTACTTTTTAAAAATTATCGTAAGGGTGAAAAAATGTGGAAAATAAAAATACGTACAAGTTTTCAATACTTGTCGAGTCCACTCGCAGTCACCGAGATTTTTGCACTTTTCGCAGTCACTAGCTGGACAACGGCTCTCGCCGCACTGATTAACGTCGGTGACGGAAATCTGCCTTATGTTGCACCTGTTCTGCTCGTCGCAATCCTTTTCCCAGGGAATGCACTTTCCGTGCGAGCAGTTCGTACACCATTTACAAACAGCGTCCTCGTTTTTGTAGTAAGGCCACTGTGCCAAGCACTCGGTGCACGTTTTGAAGTTTTGACATTTTCTTCCTGCCATCCAATCGGAATTGCAGAACACGCCGTTCGAGCGTTGCGCTTGGGTCACATTGATATCACATCTGAAATAAATTCAAAAAGTATCCATTAAATGATCTTTTTCGACAGATAAAATTGTAAAAAAAATTGTTTTATTTTTTTTCGCTAAAATTATAATTTCTCACTTGTCGTCCCTGTTGACAGATGCTTCGTTGGAGAAGCAATAAGATGCGTTTGTTCCAGCTAGGGTCGTAACAGCGCAAAACGAGCACCCAAAATATTTTCTGCAGGTTGTTTTGTCGGTCCACAAATTGCAGAGATCCTCAGGAATGTTGATCAAGGTTACGTGACTCTTGATACCACCGTCGAAACCACCAACGACGTAAACCGCGTTGCTTTCAGGATCGGCGTGAGTCATCGCGTGAGCGTACGCCGGAGGTGGTGGATTCCCAATTATTTCCATATCCTTCGTGATTAGACGTATCCAGAGATTACAAGCGTACTTGTAAGCGATCAGCGCGTCCGTTGTGTTGTGAGGATTTTGTCGCCCTCCGAAAATCACCATGTACTCGTCTGTCGTCACTGCTGAGTGGAGAAAACGGGCTTGAGGCTGAAAAATAATAAGAAAAATACAGATAAAGATAATTTATACAAAAAATAGTACGAGGAAAGGAATGTTTTTTTTTACGACTTACCAAACTACTGCCGTCAGAAAATTCATCCTCGAAAGGCGGAAGGACGGACCAGGCTCGCGACTTGTAATTGAGAGCGTACAGCTTGTTCGATATGAACGTTCTATTGATAGCGTAAGTATAACCTCCGAAAATGTAAAAACTATCGGATCTTGCATGATAAACGGTACTGTGACCGTAAACGCCCAGAGGACCGTTACCTACGGTTTCGACGGTGTGCCAGACTTCGGTTTCCAAATTGAATTCCCAGACGGTGTCTAGGTATCCGTATTTGGGACTGAATCCACCGATGAGTATGAGACTCTCGGATTCTCCGTCTCTGCGAAGAGTGAGAGTGTGTCCAGCGAGGGGTGGTGGCTCTTTTTTTAAGGGTTCCTGCTTAACCAAGCTCCATCTCTGATTTTGCAAGCTGAATTTCCAAAAGTCGCTCAGCGTATTGTTCGAGAGGCCCTGAACGCCTTCCTCCTTCATCGAGAGTCCACCGTAGACGTAAATTTGTTGCCGACTGTGAACGATCTCGGCGGCATGGAAGTAACGACCCTGCGGCATTGAGGCCTCGGAAGTCGACTCGACCGTGACGGGCATCCAAGTGTTGTTCTTCGTGTCGAATAGTCTTATGTCATTCAAAGGCCCGTGGCTCAGGGAATAGCCACCAAACATCCAGAGACTCCCTCGACGATCCGCGACGAGGCTGTGTCCGAATCGAGGCAGTGTTTTTCTCAGATGGTCTAGATGATCCGCTAGGTATTCCGAGTTGAACAGCTCCGTGAATACCAACTGGTGACTCTTTATTCTTATGGAGCAGTCGCGCCCACCGAAGCCTGGAGAACACACACAGTGACCGTAGCCTTTGTCACAAATTCCCTGCTTCTTGCTGGACGTGCAGTTGTTCGGGCACAATTCAATATCGCACTTTATTCCAACGAATCCTGCCTTGCACAGACAATTCCCACCGCGACACTCGCGGTTATCCGGGCAATTGGTGCAGGTCATTACGACGTAGCTGGCGTTGAATCCTTCGACTTCGTCGAGCTGTTTGTAGTGGACCGTGAGAAATCCAGACTTTGCCTCGACGGTGACCGGATAATTCGTGCTCTCCGTGCAATAAACTCCGAGCAATTGGCTCTGATGGCTCGTCGTGGACGATACGAATTCCGGAAGTCCGTCATAGACGTAAACGCTGTTTTCCTGGCAACTTATGTTAATGTCATCGTGAATCGTGAATTGAATAACGCTCTGGATACTCGGAGTCATCGTGTCGGGTGAGAGTCCGGTTTTCGGAGTAACGATCCAGAGACACTCCCTCGTCGGTGTCCCTCCGAGGTGAGTTTCCCAAAGCGACAACTGGGAGTGACGGCTGCCCAGGCCTTGCTTCCCATTTTCAGCTCCGCCGAGCATTCCTCTCGACATGCAACCGTAATAGCACATTCCGCCGTCCTTCGGATCGCCGTAGTAACCTTTTTTGCATTTCTGACAAGTATCACCCTCGGTATTGTCCCTGCAAAAGCAAACCCCGGTCTGGCGATCGCAAACTCCGAGATCTTTGTCTCCGTGCTCGTTGCAATTGCACTTTCTGCATCCGAGAGTCGTCGTCGCGTTCCCGTAACTTCCGGCCTTGCAATATTCGCAGTACTGGCCAGTGGTCCAGTTTTGACAGTCGTCGCAGATTCCGACGCCCTGGAGACAAGTCGAGTGATTGTTGCAGCCGCAGTTCGTTCGACAGTCGGGTCCGGTCCAGCCGAGATTGCACTCGCACTTGTAATCGGGCGCTTCGCTGCAGTATCCGTTTACGCATTTCTCGTAGCAGGTCTTCGTGCAGTTTTCTTTCCCGTCACCGTTGAAGCCACGCTTGCACTGGCAGCTGAAACTTCCGTGAGTATTGGTACATACGGCGTTCGGGTGACAGTCGTGGAGACCCAGATCGCACTCGTCGACGTCCGGGCACTGAGCGTACGCCCAGCCGGCCTCGTCCAGTCCCAGAAGAGCCGTTGTCTCGTTCTGCAGCTCGTTTATCGTTAAGCTGCAATTAACGTGGGGTTGATTGAAGTCTCCCTGAACGCAGGCTCCGGTTATCGGGTTCTCGAGACTGTAGCACCAGCCACAGCTGAGCGAGTGAAGACAGCTCGTGCAATTCGTATGTCTGCTGCAACTCTTGCACTGCTCGTTGCCGGACAGGGAGGATCCGGTCCTCGAGGTAACTCCCATGAGTCCTGCCTGGTCCATCCACTCGCGACACAATCCAAACTGGTACTCGGACGTGTAAACCGAGAAGGAGAAACATTCCTCAGTCGCTTCGCACCAGACGCAGCGACCGCGCTCGTCCAGACACTGCGTGCAATTTGATCGTTGGCTGCAAGGAACTGGACACTTTTCCAGACTCGTTACCGCGTTCTCAAGTCTTCCGAGTCTCGCGCAGCGAGCCTCCTCCGTCCACCATTCGCAAAGGTTGCTCCCGACGCAGGACTCGCAGGAAATGTAATTGGAACAATTTGCACAGGCAAAAGGCGTTATCGTCAGATAATGCCATTCAACGATCGGCTCGTTGTTCTCGTCCCTCTCGACCTCGATCGCGCATGCCTCCGTTTCGTTCGTCGAACGCGACAGACACTTGTTGTTTATGTCGCACCAGCCGCACGAAGAATCAGTCAGGCAGTGTAAACAATTTTTGTACTGCTCGCACGTGCCGTTTTGATAAGGCTCGAGATATTCGAAGGTGAACACTTTCGGATTTTCCATCTTCTTGTTGTGCGTTATCTCCATTTTGCTCGGCTCGCGGTAATTCGCAGTGACCATCCTCTTGGATTCAAAGTCCAGCAGGTAACGACCTCGACTCAGCGTCATCGGTTGACCGTCCGACCAGCGAGTCGGGATGCACTGCGACGTTTCCGCAGTCAAATTCGCAACGAGCTCCTATGAAAATTTTATTGATAAATAAATCTTTAGAATGTCGAACTTGGAAGGAAAATGAAGTAGATGCTTGGAACGAAAATGAAAAATGATCTTACCAATTCCCCGGGTTCGTTGTTGGACGAAACATGTAGCGTCGCGCTGTTGTAACTGACACAAATTTTAAGATTCTCAGCGGCGCTGTCCCAAAAATATTGCGGAGGTCTCAAGAATCCCGTGAGCCTGGCGATCATTTCGCCACCCAGGGCAGATTCCGTTTTGGCTCCCTGCATCGATGGCACGTTGAAATCAACGGTCGTCGCGTTGACGATTATCACAGAGTCCGGTTGGCTGAAATTCACCGGTGGCTTGTATTTGAGGAAGGTCAGACCAGGCCTTTTGTCCATTTCTCGGCACTCCTCGACTCTGACTATCTCCGTTCCCTTCGGGCCCCACCAGCCGGGTATCTGAGAGGGTGTGTCGTCCCTGAGACCGCACACTCCGTAATTGTCGTCCTTGTGATGACACCGAGCATTCTGGACGCACCAGGTGCACGTCCCGAGATTTAATTTGTTGGAAACGGAGCTCTTACCGCGGGAATTGGTTCCCCAGCCGTCACCGGGCTGACCGTGGATCAGGCAGGAATGACAGTCGCCCAGAGCCGGACAGACACCCGGACAGCGAGTAGTCTGGAGATTGGTCGTGCAGTTGCTTCCAATCGTGCGACCGTAACAAATGTCATCGGCCGAGCACCAGCCGCATTCCGGATTAGCCGCGCATTCCGAGAGACTCTTGTGCTTCCAGCAGATTTGCTCCGGCTCGACAGCGTCCCCATCGCCAGGCGCCAGCATCGAAGGCAGCGTGTAACCCAGTAAATCCGCATTCACGTTACCGTGATATCCGCCGACGAGAAGAAGCGTGTTTCCGTTCCTCACGTCGGCGGCGTGAGCGAAAACTCCCTGCTGCTTCGGATAACCGGAATCCTTGTCCATCGAGCCCAATACTTCGTGACTGACCCAAGCGTGACATCCGAGATGATAAAGATACATCTGATTGTCGTAACAAATTTCTTCCTTGTTGTGCATGTGAGAATAGCCACCAAAGACGACGAGATAATTTCCTATGATGTTGCAAGTGTGAAAGGCTCTCTCCCGAGGGACGTAAGCGTCGGGCAAGTGCGTCCGAGGATAATGAATCTCCGACCAGACTTTCCGATCGAGTTGAAAGACGAACATGCGATCGGAGAGCTTGCTGAATCTCGCGACACTCGCGACGACGCCACCGTAAACGAGGAGAGAATTCGTCGCTTGGTGATAAACCGTCGAGTGCGCGACGACTCGGACGTCCAGTTCTTTTCCACCGCGAGGATGAACCTCCCGCCACCTTTCGGTCCTTGCAGTCGGCTCGGAGAGATTCAATTTTATTCTGTACAGACTCGACGAAAACTCGCCGTCGACGGTACTTCCACCGAAAAGATAAATGTACTCGTTCGCCAGGGTGAGCGTGTGCCTGGTCAGTCTCGGTGGATAAAATGCCGAATTTTTAGCTCTCACCGTCCAATTTCTCGTATTTACATTGTAATGCCAGAGTTCGTTCGACAGAGAGCCGTCCTCGATCTTTCCGCCATAAATGACGAAACCAGCCTCGTATTTACATGCCGCGTGTCCGTAACGGGGACTGGGTTTTGGCAATTCGTCGTTCAGAGGTTGCGCACCGTCCTCGTTCGCGACTTTCGGAACAAATATTTCCTGCAGAAACGCATTTTCCTGCGTTGGATTATCGATGACTCTCTCGCGCCAGGTTACTCCGTCATCCTGATGGCCGTTCGACGTGTGTCGCTGTCTATTCGCTAAAGTCTGCGTATACCGAGGTCTCGCGCGTTTTGGATGCTTCCTCCGTATACTCTCGTTTCTCTCGATCGTCTCGGTCGTCTTTCGGATCTCTTGCTCTCTCTCCTCCTGCGCTTTTCTTTCCCTTTCCCGAAACTCTGGAGTATTTCGCAACTCGCGCCAACCGTCCTGAGAATTCCCATCGACCGTCGTTCTCTCTCGCAGACTGAACGTTGTGTTTTCTTTAAATTTGTACAATATATTCCACACGAACGACGTCCTCGGGAGACCGTACTTTTCCGCGCCCGGACCGATCCTTTCCAGCTCACTGGCTATGAGCATTGGATCTAAATATTCGGCAGAAGATGCGCCTTCTGCAAATAAATTCACCGTCTATCATTAACAAGAATTATTCTTTTGTCACAAGTTGTCATTGACGAAGAAAATCACTGATGCAACTTTCTTCCGATTTTTTACTCGATAAATCTTTTTGTTCGATCACTTACGTATCAATTAAACGCCCAGCATAGGATTGCACACAAAAAATCGACAATTTTTCGGAGTAATTAAACTTTTATTTTAACGCTAAAAAATGAATGAAACAGTTTACCTAATATAACGCCGTATTCGTCTTCCCACTGACTCGTGCCGAATCGATAGACCTCCAAGTCACTCAGAATGTAATTCAGATCGTATCCACCAAAAACGTAGAGAGAATCCGTCTCACTGGAGTATATCGCCGTGTGAGCCGCCCTTGGCGTCATTCCGCCCTCGGAGTGCGCGAGCCAATGCCATCTTGAATGAACAAAAATGATGAGTAGAATAATATTTAAGAGAAGAATTTTAATTGACTTACCGATTTCCTTCGGGATGAGTTCCATTCAGCGAACACGATTGTCCCGAATAACCGTTGTAGCATTGACAACGTTTGACACCGCACTTTCCACCACCCGAACATTTGTTCGGGCAGAGAGCCCTCGAACAATCTTTTCCACCCCAGTCATTTTCACAGAAGCAAGTATTTTTAATGCACTTTCCATGACGCGTACAATTGTTTGGACAATCGGTGACGGAAAATTCGGCTTGAAATCCGTCAAGGACGTAGTTCGTGTCGCTGTACAGTAGAATCAACATCTAGAAAAATAATATTTTAGGAAGATTCCAGGCGCGGATGTATCTCGCATATAAATATAGAAAAAATATAGGAGAGTCGAGATAGCAGGTACGGAAATTAGCATAACAGGATTCATTACTCTAAGCCTGGGAGGCATTGGCTCTCGTTTGAAAGTGATTTTTTGCATTAGCATACGCGAGCGGCGTGGCATTGAACACTGCGATACTCGATTTCCATATTGATTGAAGAAGCAAAAAAACGACTCACATAACCGGACGACGAGGTGACCTGTTGCGGTTCAGTTTTTCCACTGAAACTCCCCAAAAGCGGAGATCTGAATGAATCTCCGTCGTATACGAATAAATAGTCATAGCTACACTCTGTTCCCATTGTTCTGAAGCTCAGCGTAATGAATTGACGGCTGTTGTTCGCTATATAAAAAAAATTTTGTGGTAAAAAAAAATTAAAATAAAAAATTAAAAAATTTATTTTTTTTCATTTTTCCAAATGTGATGAATGAAAAAAAGTGAAAGCATATAACATATTTGTTATAAAGCATAAAAACGTAAATACTTTTGACATTCTAAAAAAAATATATGAAAGTAGGATTTTTGTTTTTTTTTTCGTCAAGTTTACCTTTGATGAGCCATTCGCAATGAGAATCCTTGGTGTAATTGGATCCCATGGGGCCATGGCTTATGATTCCCCAAGAGTCTGTGAAAATTTTCCTCGTCTTGTCGCAAGGAACCTGCTTGGAGTTTGCCTGAGGCACGAGCTCCGAGCTCCCCATCAGGCATATCCAAGTAACGATCCATATTGCTGCGACTTCTGTCCGCCCCATCACATAACATAGATCTTATTGATGTTTTGTAAAATATAGTACATTGTCCAATCTCACAAGTCCTTCCAGTCTCAACAATATCTAATTTCCAGCTGGTCCAACTCTATCTACAAAAAATTGCTCCAAATTACTCCAAATGATTAATTCATCATGAACGTTTATTTGACTCTATTATAAATTCGATAAAATTTTAAAAAATGTTTACATAGACTAAAAAATCTATTATTATTGAATTGTTGTGGGATAAAAATATTTTTTTATACAAATTTCTCAAAACTCCATTCACTGCAAAGTAAGATCTAAAAAACTCGGTGTACGAAATATTTTATGAATGAAACGAAAATAAACAAAAAACAAACTTACCTCGATCGCATGGCCGGATAGTAAAAAATTGCGATCCCCAGTGGTCCAAATTGTCATCGGCAATAAAATAATTCATACGAGCAACGAGTCGAAATTACTTTCTCGAAGATTCAAGACTCGCTCGAGCAAAGACAAATTTTATAATCAAGATCGCTCACGGCGAGCGATTCGAGTCGCGAACGTCACGTAACGAGACCACGTTCCTTTTTTTTTTTTTTTTTTCACGATGAATTCGTGACAATTGATAAGGTCGCAGATTGTTTGTTTTTCAATTATTTTTTTGTTCTCAATTCAAGCTGCTATTGTTGGTATTATTAAAATTTATTGTTGTTTATGCAATTATTGAATTAAAATAGAGTTTTTTGGGTGCACAAAAATTTTTCTTCGCGTGAACGCAAAAAAATGCATGTCTTGATTTTTGCGGTGTTTTTTTTTTTCCTTTTTCACGAAAATGAACGCTCGCAATGGGCAAGATCGCTGGTCACACCTTTATTGGCAAGGCCGCAACTTCGCATAAACATTTAAGAAGTATATGGCATTTACGGTTCTCGTCCAATCGTGTCCCGGCTTTGCGGATAAATCAAAACATTCGATTCGAGATGCAAATCGTTTTGTTACCAATGCGTTGTGCTTGAAAAAAAAGAGTCGGAACACGGGGGGGTCGTAGAAGAAATTTTCTCGTCTTCGCGGTTTTCACGGGATCGCCCTCGATTTTGTCTTTCGAGGGTCGTTACGATTATTCAATTGTCACCTTCGAGAGTACATATCAAGGTTTCTTGATTTATTTCACGCTTTTGTTGAGGAGGAGAGCGATACATACAAACGTACGAGCATATGCTTGTGTATGCTCCTATCACGAGAGCGCACAGACAAGACTCCCCATGGTGTATAATGACAGTTCAATGAGGGTTGAGAATAGGAAGATTCGCAAGAGACAGCTAGCCTCTCCCTAGTTTCATAGAAAATAGAAAAAAAAATACCGAGATACATGTAGCTTTCGTCACTAGATGACGCCATAATTCAATTCTTTTTTCAACATTCACAAAGAATATATAGTAAATAACATATTATTTTTATTTTAAAAACTATCAACCACCAGACCATTTTATAAAACTACCGATATTTATTCTATTAATTCCAAAGACATCGATATAAAAAAAGGAGAAATATGTGGTTGTCTTTACTGTAGTTACCACTTGACACGTCTTGAGAGATGCATATATGAATTACACTCTGCACTCATGGGGCTCTGAGACTTTTTCTGTGCGCGAGGGAGCCCGCGGATCTCGTTTCTCCGGATAATGTTGATTGAGTGAAATAAACGAAAAAGTGATGACGAGGATAAGCTCAATGAGATAGAAAACAACAATTTCGTGAAATCGATAGAATGTGCTGAGTGTAAAAATTAAAAAAAAAAATAAAAAAAAAAGAAAGAAAGAAAGTTAGGAAGTAAGAGGAAGAAGATAATAAATAGTGTCGTCGAAGAAAAAGGAGATGGAACGAAATACGAGAATGCTTCGTCGAGGTGTGCTCATCGTGATGTTGCTCCAACTTTTTGTGACGAGCGATTCGAGTTATTCCTCGGTAAGCGGTGATCTCGCACCGGTCGAGCCCGAAGCCGAAATTCCAGTTGCGTGGCAATACCAGAAGACTCTCCCGCCGCTTATTGCGAGGTCAAAACGGAGCGACATCACCAACAATGAGATTCTCCAATCAACGAACGCTAAAATTCCCATTGACAATGAAAAATGTAGAGACGATTTACGCCGTTTGTGCGGGGATCCTGACAGTAACGAGAATAATTTATTCGTCATTCAATGCATCCAAACGTTCAAGGTAAAGACCATTGCAGCTTGTCAAATTTCCACTCTAACCAGATGATTTTTTGTTTTTTTTCTAGCCAAGAGAGATGATGTCTCTGGGCAGCGATTGTCAACACGAAATCTGGAAGCATATCCAGAATATAACGAGTAACAGCATAATCCAAAAATTAGCTTGGAAAGTGTGTGGAAAAGAATTGGAGAGTGTGCATTGTTCTGCCCAAGGCGACGAAGGCAGTTACCTGAACTGTCTTATAAAGAAGCAAGATACGGTGAAGGAGCCGGACTGTGTCTCTTACATACAGCAACTCAAGTGGGTTGCTGTTAGCGATTTTGGAGTGGTGACTCCTATGATAGAGGATTGTAAAGCAGACATAGAGAAACTCAAGTGTGGCAGAATTGGCTTCAAGAGAGATCCGTCGCAGGGACAAATGTTGGACTGCTTGCAGAGTCACGCTGAAGAATTGGAGCCAGCGTGCAGGAAAGGCGTTTTTCGTCTGTCAGAGATCCAGAGCGAAAGCATCAAGTACGACCGCCAGTTGTATCTTGCCTGTACGCAGGACCACATGCGATTCTGCGAAAAGATAAAGCCAGGCACCGGCCAAGTTTACAAGTGTTTGATGCAACACAAGACGGATCGTACCATGACGAAACACTGCAGAGAACAATTGACGAAACGCGAGAAACTCATTGCTCTGGATTATCGAGTGAGCAAGGGGCTCGCCAGGGCATGCAAGGACGACATAAGAAACAATCACTGTCGAAAGTCGATCTCCGAGGACAAGGAGATTCGTCTCGCTCAGATTCTGCTCTGTCTCGAATCTGCGGCGAAGAACGGCAGCAAGATCGACGAGGATTGCCAAGTGGAGATGTTCGATCATCGAACGATCCTCATGGAGGACTACAGACTCTCTCCCGAGATAGTGAACGGCTGTGCCAACGACATATCGAATTTCTGCAACGGTCTCGAAGTCGGTGGCGTTACGATACACTGTTTGATGGAGCACACGAAAACGAGAAAGAAGAAGGGGAGAATATCCATCGAGTGTCAGAGAGCTGTGAGTTGTTTGCCAGACAACTCCCCCCCTTTATAATATCGATAATTTTAATAATTATGCAAAATTATTTATTTTTCAGCTTGAACTGCTGATAGAGGAGACCGACGCCGGCGAGGACTGGCGAATCGATCCGGTCGTGAGGGAAGCGTGTAGACCGGTCGTCGACGTCGCCTGTCGAAATGTCAGCTGCCTCTTTATTTTTTAGCATTAATTACTGCTAAATATGGGCAATAAAAATAATTGATTATCTGCTGCACAGGTTGTGGGTGGAGACGCGAGGGTTATTTACTGCCTGATCGACAAGTTGGGAACGGATAAGATGACCCAAGCCTGCGAGGCGGCTATTTTGCAAATTCAGTACTTCATAGTTCGCGATTACAAGCTCGATCCGCAGCTATATCGAGCCTGCAAGCACGACGCTGTCCAGTATTGTCATGCGAGGAACGCTTGGCACAACGACGGTAGAAGCATGGATCCTGAAATAGGTCCGCTCGTTCTTCCGTGTCTCTACAGATACGCATCTCAACCGCGGAAAAACATGACACTCCGAGGCGAATGTCTCGATGAGATTCGACGCGTTATGAGAATGCGAGCCATAAGCGTTGATCTCCAACCGGAAGTCGAGGACGTTTGTCTCAACGAGCTCGCGACTCTCTGCGACGGAAAACCACGCAAGGGAGAAGAAATTTTGTGTCTCCAAGATAATTTGGAGCAGTACGCATCTATTTTTCCTCGTCTGTCATTTTACATTTTAAATATTTCAATTTTTACTCATCATTTTGATCTCAGGTTGGGCAACGATTGTAAATTGGCTGTGAGCAATCTAACCGCGGATCAGGCTGAACGCGTCGAGCTCAATCCGAACTTGATGACGGCTTGTCAGAGAGTCATCGAACATCACTGCAGCGACGTTCTGAAGTATGGCAAGGACGAGGGCGAAATGATGAGCTGCTTGATCGAGCACAAAAATGACTTGGATTCCCACTCGGATTACAAGTGCAAGGCAGTCGTGGAACACTTCCAGCTCATATCGCTCAAAAGTTATCATTTCACGTTCAAATTCAAGAGAGCCTGTCGTCATCACGTTTTACGTTACTGTCACGAGTAAGGAAAAATTATTCATATAGAAAAATGTGAATTTAAACATTAATGGGAGTCTCTGTTGACTTGTAGGTCGGCAACGAAAGTCGCTGTGATCGAGTGTCTCAGCGGATTAGTCAGGGACGACGCGTTGAACGGCAAAAAACCAAGGATCGAGAAAGACTGTCGACAACAACTGCGAATGCAGTTGTTGCAGCAACGCGAGAATATTCACTTTGATCCCGTTTTGCAAAAAGCTTGCTCTGCCGATATAAGGCAGTTGTGCTACAACATCGAGCCTGGAAACTCTCAGGTGTACGAGTGCCTGGCCGACCAGAAGTCCAATCTGTCGGACGAGTGCCATCGACAGTTGTTCAAAGTGAGAAAGCAAGAATTCCAGGACAGCGCGACTGACTTTGTCCTCATGAATACCTGTCGAGCTATGAAACACCAATTCTGCTACGACTTTGATTCGTCTCAGGCGCTCGAGTGTCTCAAAAGTCACAAGGACGAGCCTTCCTTCGACGAGAAGTGCAGAAATATCGTGATTAGAAGAATGATCGAGCAGAACACGGATTACAGGTTCAACGCCGTTCTCCAGTCGGCCTGCTCGCGAGACATTGTCAATCATTGCAGCGACGTGAGTCGTCTTATTATTTTTTTATAAATACATCGTTTTCTTTTTTTTTCGAATTCGGTAGAGCTTTCTTCTTTTTACAGGTATTGAGAAACGCACCGAAAGACAAGGAAATGGAGGGCAAAGTAATCAATTGTTTGAAGATACAATTCCGTCAGTGGAAGCTGACTACTAAGTGTGAGCAACAAATGGTTCAGATTCTTCGACAATCCGCTCTGAATTATCGTCTCGATCCTGTGCTTCCTCTGCTCTGCGATCGTGAAGTGAGTTTATCGTCAAATAAATGGTTTTTTTTTTGTTTTTCGAGAGAACATTCGTTGGACTCTTTTTTTTTTTTTTCTTCAGATCGCGACGATTTGCCGAGCCGACGACAAAGATCCAGGAGCGGTCGAAGAGTGTTTGAAGAATGAGTTCAACGCTGGCAATCCTGAGATGAGAGAGCAATGTAGAGTTCAAATCGCGGATCTCATTGACGCAGGTCGCGCCGATGTAAACGCCGACCCGGTTCTTCATCAAGCCTGCGCTGTAGATTTAAAGTTTTATTGCACGGACATACCCCAGGGTGGCGGAAAACGTGAGTACAATTTTTCAATGCAAACTTTACGATAAAAATCAACGAAAGTAGGAATTCGGAGATCCTAAAATTCCAAATCCTCACAACAAACGATGTCGATTTAAAAATTTGTCACTTTCAATCTTCAGTTCTCAAGTGTCTGCAAAACGAATTGGACCACAAGACGTTAACATCGGATTGTTACAAAAAATTGTCGACACGAATCGAGATGTTCAAGAATGTTGCCAAAGTGAGTAAAGTCGATGTTAAATTAATTTTCAAAGATTTTATCTGAAGCTTTCTCTTTTTTACTCCGAGTTGAACGATTAAAAAATGTTTTCAGCTCGCCGAACCACCGAAAACTATCGGAGATCTTTATCTGTCGGTCAACAGTTCACCGTCGAGAAAATACTTTATCGTACTGGCGCTATCGATGATTGGGACGATATTCATAATGGGCCTGTTCTGCGGCAGAGTAACGAGACGGACGATGGTGATGAAAAACAAGTGACGACCGAAGACGGCGAGGCCTGCTCGAATATAGAGGAGGAGGAAAGTTTTACTCTGGACACATTAATGGAGCGCGTTAACCTCGAAGCAAGAGAGAAAAATATTTTCACTTCGGACTGGAAACCCTGCAGATTATTTTATTTGCAACATGCGAAAATTGATCCGCGTAGATAGAGAGAATTTATCTGTTTTCCTTTCTTCTTCTCTTCTCTCTTTTATTCGCCTAGACGGTAAAAATGATAAAAAAAAAGTCCGCGCAGCTTTTCGCAACAATTTTTCTACGAATTTTTTATACTGAGAAAACAAGACGAAGGATAGCTATTTGCACGCGCGTTGAGAGGCACTTCTTCCAAGATAATGCGAAAAACGCGAGAGGCCTGAAAAAAGGCTCCTTGAACGATCAAGGATCGTCGATTCCATGTGTAGCTAAGAGTGTATCCATCCGATCATATCGAATTTTTAGAGCTGTAGACACGCACTCGTTGAGTCGCGGTGTGCGGATCACACGAAGACACAGATATTATTCCAAGTGCATGCTCATCTCAGAGTGATTTGAAACAAACGAAACAATGAACACTGAATTTATTGTAAATATAGAGCGAGTCGTTGAGACAAGTGAGAGTAAAAGGGATGGTAATTAAAGTAATTGAGAGACGAAAACGTATTTATTTTCCCTCTCGGCGATGAGTTTATTAACGCCTCGACGTAATCGACGAGTGAATATGGTATGACGCTTGCGAGACACATCCAATGAACGGTGAATACCGCGACCCGGTGCGTAACGCGATACGCGATCTACGTAACTCGGATTCGAGAGTGCGTTCAGGTATGCGCAGCCTCGCGACTCTGCAAACACACTTCTTTTTTTTCCTCGCGCTCACGTGATGAGAAATTCAAATGAGCGAGGAAAGTCGTGACCTCGGACGTCGATTAGACTTTTCAAAAAGAGTCCATTGCCTTTTTTTTATTCATTGAAACATCGATACAGATCCTTTCTTTATTTCTTCAATTTACAACAATTAAAAATTGAGAATTTTTTGATGGTCAAGCGTGAGAATGAGGGGAGGAAAAATAGCTGCGGGTAAACAGCTCTCGAATCTGTGATTTTCTTCGTAATAATTGACGTCGCAATTCGCAGACTGTTTATTCGGCGGGGACACACGCGAGACATAGTATACGGACGAAAACAACTCCAAGGTCTGTCGCCAGCCGATGATTGTCCAATCTCGAAAAATGTACGCGGGGACAAAAAATGTGATTGATTTTGCGGCAAGAAATGAGTCTCTTGAGCCGTTCTATTATCGTGCTTAAAAAACAAAAAAGAAATAAAAAGAAGAGAACAAAAAAAACGCGTGGCATCGATTTTCGCTGACATCTCCTCAGACTTGACATTGCTCCGGAGCGCATGCATTTCAGATATCTGCGCAGTACTCGACAGCCCTGACAGCCGGCTGTGTGTCGTACGTCACTATATAACGTCGTTAGAGATATCGCCGAGTGCGTGCTCTCGGGAAAGCTATTTTTCTTCTTCAACGCCATTGAATATGCGTATTCCAATACGAGCGTCATCTGACCAAGCCCCAAATCTGCTTAAATTTTGCTCTCTCTCTTTTGCCTCCGCAAGCCTCGGTAGAATTGTAATGAGAATTTTGATTCGTAATAATCGACGGCTCGCGAGAGGTACATTTTCATTTTTTTTTTTTTTTTTTCATTTTTTTTCTCGACGTTCGGCTAGCGCGGAGGAGAAAAAACGGAGAGAAACTCATAGACGCAGCGCTGTCTGCTGAAAAAGCGATGCAGATTTTAAACAGACAATAAGCCCCTTGAAGATTTCGCTCTTCGTCCGAAATCCGCATCGTGTGTTAAATTCGCACTAATGAATTGAAAATGAAAAAATTTGAGAAAAATTTTCCAAATTAGTAACTTGTTTTCAAAGCTATATAAATCAAAGATTTGAGATATATACTTTTGATAGTGATGTTACCGTTGCCCTATGTCTATATTCAGGGCAAATTTATCATTTTCCATAAGGAAAATTGACGAAATTTCAAGAATTTAGAGTCTTATAAATGTGAAACCTTTCAGTGAATCATTTTCAAACGTGACACGAAAGTTTTTCATTATATTTTGAAATAATACATTAAAAATTGAGTCACTTCCTCGATTCTTCGATTTTTTCCTCAATGAACTTGGATGCATGAACAATTTTGTACAGGAAAAGAGAACAGGGAAAATGAATTTTTCCTGTACCGATTAGTCCAAATAAATTGCTTCGATTCGTGAAAGGCATTAATAATGAAAATCCATTAAATTTCTTAAATTCAACCGTAATAGATATGGTCTTTATCTCTGAAGGAAAAACTTTTCTTAATGAAAAATACGCTAATTTTTCCTCAAAACGGTATAAAAGGGACAGTTCTGAATTTGTGCCTTCATATCTTCTGATAAACTCGATTCTGGTAAGTTTCATCAATCAGTAACACACGTGACAATTCTTCATATCTCTTTTTATAATAAACATTTAACATGTACAAAAAATCTTATATTTTTTACTTATATTTTATTATTTCCCAATATAGAAATCAAGAAAAAAGAGACGATCGTAAAAAAATGTTCAAGATTTATTTTCTCGTCGCGATGTGCCTCGTGTGTTTACACATGGCAAGTGCAGTTCCCGTGGTGAGTAAAAAATTCATTTCTCGGTATTTTTCACAATAACATTGTACATGGAATAAAAAAGCTCCATGTGAGCAATCTTTTAGTATTTCAAAAATTTTTATAAAAATTTGTTTCTTTTGATAAAAAGGCATCCAAGTGGGACAACCTTCCCAAATGTCCTATAGCTGCTATGGACAAGCAAGTACATCCTGACGACTGTCATATGTATGTTCTTTGCTATTATGGCCACCCGTACGATGTCGGCAGGTGTCCAGGTTCCAAAGTTTTAAATCCACATACGTTGATATGTGATGACACCAAAGATGCTCCATGGTGCAAAAAAGGTTTGTTTCATAAATTTCAAATTTACGATTAAATCTACCATCGTCTTTTGTCCTTTGCATTCTTCAAGTGCCTACATTTAATCGCTTATCATTTTTTTTTTCACAATAATTTATAGATAAGGACGAGCTACACATTAAATTTTGATACATCGTGGGACCTCATCGATAAACATCACGATTCAAAAACTCTTCATTTAAATCTAACTTTTAAGTTCGACTGTAAATTCAAATTCGTACAAAATGATAATGTCACAATAAACGATGAAAATAGAATACGATTCGAAACACTTTCATTATAATTTCTTTCCCTAATATTGTTATTTTTATAATCATTTTATAAATGAAAGAATCAATGAAATAAATATAATCAACCGTCCATGTTGTCCATGTTGTTTTCATTTCCCGGCGAATTTTCAATGCGCATCTGGTGGCGACCAATCCAGTGTACGTACAACACAGCGAGAATGCAACGGCCCAAAACGTGCTATCTCTGGGACAGTTGAAACGTTTGAAACGTACTACCATGGCAAAGGTGGGCCGTGCGCAGTTTAAATATATACATATATGTATACTCAATACATTTATGGAAAAAGTTGTGCCGAGAGCGAAGCATTGACGGCAGTTGCGCGGAGCGCCGCGAGAGGTCAGCCACGAGCATTTATTCGAGATATGCACATACATACTCGAGAACGGACTTTTATTATCGCTGTGACGACGTGCAGACTTTTGGCAACGTAATCAACGTCAGGCGCACGTTTCGCTGACGAACCGTTCAAGGGGGGGACAGTCTCTCGTGGTCGCTGAGTCGAGTATACAATATATTCCGATCGTGTTTGTGTGGTGGGAAAGCCGACGGCGAGGACGCGAGACCTCATTCAAGCTCATTCGTATAGCTCCGAGTGAATGTGATGCACGGAGGAGAGGCGCGCGAGAGACGGGAAAACGCGTAGCGAGAGAGAAAGGCCGATCGGAAGAAGCATCAAGAGGAGAGAGAGAGAGAGGGAGTTGTATGTAGCAGGAGAGCCTTATTTGCCAACACCCAACCGCGGCCAATGTACGATCGCTGCACGGTGTCCCAAAAAAAGAGAAGGAAAAAAGTCATCGCGGAGCTGGAGAACAATGGCCGCGTGACAATAGGTGTGGTTTGATAGAGCGAGATCCACCACGGGGGGATTCCAATAAGCTACAGAGCGAAACGAACAAATATCCGGACAGCGGAGATTCCCGATCGTACGTACACGTGTGTATAAATATGGTGACGAGGCCGATGGTGGGGGGAAAAAATACGTACCGCTCGATTCCGAATTACTGGATACGCGACCGAGTGAAACCGCAATATATCGCTCAAATCGTCTGTATACGTACGCGAACAAATAATATCTGTCCATAGTATAATATACTACCCATGCACCGCTACCACGACTCTGTGGTCTTTACTCGTCAAAGGTGGAGATAATAGAGACGTTGGATCGTAACCAGCTGTGTGCCCCAATAAGAGGCCGCGTGTGTCAACGCGATACCCCATTTTTTCTCTCTCCCGCCTGCCCCTCCGTCTTTTCCGTTTATCGTCGTGTGCGCGAGCATGCCAAAAAATGTAAGAGGTCTTCCTCTCAGCTTCCCTCGTAATAATCTGCGATCGTGAGTTCCGGCGGGTCGGTGTATTTACATACGTCGGACGCGTCGTGAAAGCCGAGGAAAAACGCAACAACGCGCTGCCATTTTGGGCTCAAGTCGAGAGAGAGCTCTCTTTTTCTGTTTCGCTCTCGCTCGCTCGGGCGAATAACGAGAAGGAGCGCGAATGCTCGCGAGACATCATTGGCAGAGATCGGGCATTCGAGTGGAAGGGAGGCGCACACGCGCGACGAGACTGGAAAGCGAGCGAGCGAGCGGGGCCATGAAACGCGCCGAAGAGAAGAGCGAAGTCTCCGAAGAAGCTAGCGTTCGCGCGCCGAGCGTCGCGTTTCTCGTCCGCCTGTAGTAGTAGAGCCCGTCGTCGTCGGTCGTCGCTGCGATCATCGTGGAACGTGATCCCGTCGGCGAGGCTTCGCAGTGTGTCCGCGGCGGCCCCCGCGGTAGCACAAGGAAGAGGCGTCCGCGCGCGAGATAGACATCGGAGCCCGGCTCTTCCGCGACGAACCTTCCTTCTTTTTTCTTTCCTTCCGTCCCTTTCTTTCTCCGCTTCCCCCTCGTCGTCGTTCCGTTCTATATATATACGCGCGCGTACGTACACCTCGGATTCGCAGTGACGCGAGTGTCCTCGTGGAATCTTTTCCGTGTCGCGCCGAGAGAGTGCTGGATTGTGTATCGAGAGGGGAAAAACAAAAAAGAGACGAGAGACGATATACACGTAGATCGGTACGCGTGCATGCATGCATCGTGCGTTGAGGGTGTGCGCGCTGGCACATTCAGCATCATACTGTCGTCGTTCCGTCGGCAGAAATTCGTCGTCGTCGTCGTCGTCGTCGGGCGTATCGTCGCTAGCATCGGTTTCGTTGCATTCGTCGGTCCCGAGACGGCAAGAAGTGGTGGAGAGGAAGGTGGCGGCGGAGGGGCCGGAGGAGGGGGAGGAGGAGGAGGAGGCGGCGGCGGCGACTGTTGTGGTAGTAGTGGTGGTGGTGGTGGAAGCGACGGCGGCGATTTTAGCCCGCTCGTCCACGGTATTCGCGATTGGTCCCAAGTCACGACCAACAAATGTTTTAAATGGACGCATCGTCCATTATCACCCAAGTGTCGCGGGATGACGAGCTAGGCCACTTCAATAACGAGAAAGGTAAGGCTTCGCGTCGCCGTGAATCTCTCTCGCGCGCGCGTTTCAACGAAAAAAAAAAAGAAAAACAAGCAAAAGAAAATAATGGAGCGTGCGTTCGCACATTTCGGCGCCTCGCTGCATCTCTCCTCCTTTTGTTTTCCCATCCTTTTTTTTTCTCTTTTTTGCACGTTTTGTGTACCAACGTATCTTTGTTCCGCGACGTTTGTCTCGCCGCGAGCAATTTTTCGCTACGTCCCCGCTCGTCGCCTCTTCTCTCTCTCTCTCTCTTTAATCTTCGCATCTCGGAGATTTTGGGGAAAGATCCAGATTCGGGAATTACGGAGTCTGCACTTCTCTGCACCTGTTACGGGCTCTCCTCTTCCTCTCCTTCTCGTCGTCGTCGTCGGTGCTTTTTTGTTCTCTCTACACTCGGAGGTCCGCGCCTCGCCTAGCTCGCGCTTTTCCCCTCTCAACACAATCTCTCTCCGCATCCGTCTCACTTTCTCTTCCATCTCTCGCTCTCTCTCTCTCTCTTTCCTCGTGTTTCACAAAGTATTTCATTCTCTCTCTCTCTCTCTCTTTCTGGTTCTCTGTGTGGAACGCGCGAGTGCCAGCTATCCGCGCGCTCCCTCCTCTCGACACTTATATATTTCGTAGTAAGCTCGCTCGTTCTCTCCGTTCACAGCGTGCGTTTCTTCGGCCAACCTCGCCTCACTCTGGCCTACCCCGCTCTCTTCCTCCTCCTCCCGTATACTTTTCTCGTGCACCATCTTTTCATCCTCCTCGTTCAACGTTTTCTTCTTAATTACACTTTCGCCACAAATCCGTTTCTCGCGTTTCGGCCAATGCGCGGCTTTTCTCAATGCCCTTGGCGGGAATAATCTTGCCATCGTGCTATTTCAAACTCAATTTTGTCCAATTTTAACAACATTCGTATCGAATTTTTATTTTATTTCGCAGAGGCAAACACGCTCCGATTAGTGTTTCTTTTTTTTTCTCGGGAGCGAAACCGAGGCAACTTTTTCATCCTCGTAGTTTCACCTTTACCCTGAACACTCTCATCTACTATATAGCCAATTAACTCCTGAACTTTTACCGTGCCGGTTGAAATATAAAATTCCCGAGGTGTTTTCCCTCGCTCACTGATTTTTAGCGACACGCGGCGTTGCGATTTTCCTCATCGCGTGATTGATGAAAAAAAGGCGAAAAAAGAGTTTAAAAAGTAGCTCGCCTATTGTGCGGAATAATAGACGACGTTCCAGTGTGTCTGTCCAACTCGAGAGGAGAATAAAAGTTGTTTGTCGTCGGTGATGGGGCCAGAGGAGTGGCCCGGGAATAATGGACGATTATTTGATTATTCCGCAGCCGGGGAGGGGAATAAAGCGATGCACGCTCATATATTTATTTATTTATTTACGATGATAGGAATCGGAATGATATTTGCAGCAGCAGCAGCAGCACAATTGCCGAGGGAAAATGAGGCAACGAGCAATGGCCCGACGACAGGCGGAAAGAAGCCGAGGGGCGGAGGACGGGGTTTCTTGCGGTCCCTGTTATGCTGCCTCGGTCGCGGAAGAGGCGGAAGTTCCAAGAGTTCGAAGGCGAGCTCGCTCGACACCGATGGACGGCACTCGCCGCCACCCGGGAGCGGCTCACCGAGGTTCCTCCTGCCTCCCGTCCGACATCAGGACATGCACAAAAAGTGCATGGTCATAGATCTCGACGAGACCCTGGTTCACAGTTCGTTCAAGCCCATTAACAACGCCGACTTCGTCGTTCCCGTCGAAATCGACGGCACCGTGCACCAGGTTTACGTTCTTAAGAGGCCTTACGTCGACGAGTTCTTGCAGAGAATGGGAGAACTGTACGAGTGCGTCTTGTTCACAGCCAGTCTGGCAAAGGTCAGCATTCTTCATTACCACTTATTATTCTCCTTTCTGCCCCCAAATACATAGTACCTTTTCCAACTTTTATTTCCTCCTTATTCCTTCTACTCACGAATTCCACTCAACACTTTCCTTTCCAGCCACTATATTCGTATTATCTTTGAAATCGCTTCACGTGATTTCATTGAAAAGTACTCAAGTACAAAAATATTTTAAAAATTGAAGATTTAGGTGGATATCGCTGATGTGGTAGTAAAACCACAGCCATATCGCGAGTAAAAGTTCATTGATAAAAGTTGTTGGAAATTGGCTAAAGAATAACATACAATACAAGGTCATCCAAGGTGACGTGTGCTATGTAATTAACACAAATTCAAAAAAAAATTCATTTGGACTTGAGAAAAAAATAAATAAAAAAAGCTTTTTCGATTTTGTATTAAAATGTATGCAAAATTTTACAAAGCTTCATCATGTAGAAGTTGAGATATTTATTGTTAAAGATGGCAATATTTAACACGCGCTCTTACGGAAGGATGCAAAAAATGTGATTTTTACCAATAAATATTTCGACTTCTACATGTTGAAACCTCCTAAAAGTTAACACACATGTGCATACGACGTTAAAGAAAGTTTATGGAAAATTAAAAAAAGTCAACTAAACGATTCAATGGTACATTTACCTTAAAAACAGCTTTTACCATTTATTTTCGACGATAACTTGAGATTTTTTTCTATAACTTTATATTCAATAATCAAGTTGTAAGAAAAGTTTACACGAAAATTAGTAAAATTGTGACACTTCTCGACTTCAATAATAATAAAAAATTAAAACAAAGTACACAATTAAAATCTACATTAAACACTCATTTTCGTACCCTTCATGCACTCTTTGATAGAAGATAAAAACTTTCAAATGAATTTTCACAATATTTCGAGGATAGTCGAAGCTACGCTCAAAATTGCTTTTGTTAACTGTTGGGTAGATATGTTTTTGCAATTATGCGTTGAGATAAGAAATCCATGTTCAACGAGTAGTCTTTTCATTTTAAATGAATTTGGAATGATAAAAATTCTTTGAAAATTAACCAAGGTGCTGATAATAAAATTATATGCAATTCCATTGACGCGTTTACGCGAAAATTTAATTAACGTAAAAAAAATGGTTAAAAGTGCATTATTTCGTACGAAAAAAAGTGTGTAAATAATTATTCAACAACTTTTTCGTATGAAAAGACGCGTGATAATATTTTGGTTAACTTGTTTCATGAAAAATAATTCTGTAATACTTTTGAAACTTTAATAACGTCATTAAATTATTTGCCGTGTTAACGAGGTAATTTATAATTATAATTCTCGTTTTGCAGTACGCCGATCCGGTCGCGGATTTGCTCGACAAATGGGGAGTTTTCAGGGCGCGATTATTTCGGGAGTCGTGCGTGTTTCATCGCGGCAATTATGTCAAGGATTTGAACAAGCTAGGAAGAGATCTGCAGCAGATTATAATAGTGGACAATAGCCCGGCGAGTTACATCTTCCATCCTGACAATGCGGTAAGTGATTTTCGCATTATCCTGATAAATTTGCTGGCACGATGGAAACATTGTACACGGGAAAAGGAAAGAGAGGAAATAAGAGGACAGATACTGGAATCTGTGTTATGCAAATGAACCTCTGCAACACGATAGACCGCGATCGGGTTAAGGATAAAAAAAATGAGATAATTAGAGATAAAAAATACGCGCTGGTCATTCGAGTCGAGCGGACGTTGAGAATATTCGAACGACGGGTTCTCGACCTTCGCCTTGAACGTCGTATATACACACTGCTCCGCGAAGACTACAAAAGTGGGGGAACTAAACACTAGTCTCACACACGTGACAGAGATTTTTTGTTCTTATTGTTAATCGTCTTTTCTACATTTTCTCGATTCCTCAGTTACGTGAACGGCGGAAATACAAAGTCGGAGAATTTCGTAACGCGGCGTGACGTTCGAAACTTTATTTTAAGATGACGTAGAGAAATACGAGATTAGAGCACGTACTTTGTTTTTTTCTTCTACGTTTCGTGTCCAGCACGTTCGATAACCAATTTGATTGAATATCAATGACGAACTAGTTGATTTTTGCGCTAATGGAAGTTATTCTGTTGAAAAGGTTCCGGTCGCGTCGTGGTTCGACGATATGACGGATTCGGAGCTCCTGGACCTGATACCGTTCTTCGAGAAGCTGAGCAACGTCGAGAACATCTACACGGTACTGTGCAACAGCAATCATCCGTTCAACCAAGTGCCGGGCACGGTGCAGAACAGTCCGAGCCCGGGTTCAGGCTCGATGGGAGCCTCCTAGCCCCGCCGAAATTCTGGCCTAACGGTCAGCCTTGAAGCCTCCCGCTGCATCCTGAGGAGGAGCCTCGTAGGCCTCCTGCGCGTAGCTCGACTGTCGTGCCGCGTCAAGGGACCGCTCCCCGCGACGAGTTAGACACGAAAGTGCGGAACATGAGAGAGAGAGAGAGAGAAGAAAAAACGAAGAAAATCATGCATCCCAGCCACCGTTGGTTCCAAGTACCGCGAGACGTCGCGACGAGGCCGAGCAACGGGGCCAAAAAACGCGACGCAATCTCCGAAAAAATGCATCTTCTCCGGAAGCCGCGTGCTCTCTGTCGGAACGAAAACCAGAGACGCGCGACAAATAATTGTCAGATGAGAGAGCGACGAGCGATCTCGTTGAAAATAATGCTCTGGATTCGGTTCACGCGTTTTTCTTCCTTCGCGCTCTATTGGCTCTCTCGTTCTTTTGTCATTTTTCTTCAGCTCGAGAATCGCTCGACGAGAAAAAAAAACGAGAGATGAGAGACGTCGCCCATCGTCGGTGGGGAGAAAACGAGATTAACCGAGCGAGGAACTGGAACGAGCAGAGTTCTCTTTCTTCTTTTTTATTTCCATGAGATTTCGTACGAGTGCGGGGGGAGAACGTGCGCAACCGTCGTTCTGTACCGTCAGTGAATATGTGCAACTGACAATCACACTCAAGCACGGAGCCCGTTTCGGAACTCTTTCCAATCCGCGATTAAGAATACGCGGAGACAAGAGGACGCTACATTTTTTTCGGAAGTGGATACGCGCGTGAAACTCCGAACGTCATCAGGACGATCGGACGTGACGGCGATAACGCGTGGTTCAGATCTATTCGTTGTTTTCTTCTTTTTTTATATAAATATATATATAAATATTATATATAAATATCATTATCGAATTAGAGATGTACGCGGATGAATTTAGGGGGTCGATGAGGCATTTACGAGCGTATGAAGCGTTTTTCTTTTCTTTTTCGTTTGATCGTTGAGGAGTAAGCCAGTAGAGGAGCCGAGTTTGTTAGAACGGTGATAAGAAGGGAGATTGAGAGAACAAAATGAGTAAAGAGAAAAATTGTGCGCTCAGCAGCATTAGACGGATGAATCATGATTGGAGCATTTGTACTTAGTTAAGAAAACAAGAGGATTGTGAGATCGCGTGTTTCTTTTTTTTTTTTTTTTCTTTCGTTGTAAGTGTGAAAGTGAGCGCGAAAAAAATGGCTGGTGAAACGAGAGAAAGAGAATTATTGTGAATGAGATCGAGGACAGGAATCTTCGTAGTCTCGAGGGTTTTTCGACAAAGCTGCGAGACCCTGTTGAACGTACGTGTCGTTTGTTTCTTTTCTACTTTTCTTTCATTTTCCTTCGTTGTTTTTTAAAAACTCCGTATTGCATTCGCGAATCCGGCTAACGACGAGCGATAAACGCATCACCGTCCTTCCTTTTATTTTAGTTTTTACCAATATCCGTTGCTTGTACAAAATCATTGTGTCTAACCCGGGAGAGACCGAGATATCGCGAAGCCCACGCTGGGACGGAAAGTGGAATTTGCTTGTGCGTTTGAGAGAGAGAGAGAGAGAGAGCAGGAACGAGAGTCGGAAATGTTGCTTTTTTTTATTGAGATTCTTCTGAATTTTAAACGCTGATACTCTCTTTCCCGTTCGTAATCCAACGATCATCGCGTTTTTTAAAATTAGAGATTAAAATTGGTGCTTCCGCGCAAAAGCAAATAAGCGAACGATTCGCGAATAAGTGATTAAAATCAAAGCATTCGTTGCTTTTTAATAATTATTTGTGGATGAACGTTTAAGAATTAATCGGGAATTCAGTTTCTCCGTGATTCCTTTCGAAAAATTTTTATCAGCCAACGTGCGCATTGCCCGCGAACGCTTTCCTATTTATCAAGAGACTTTATATCGCTGGAAAACGCGAGAGAAGCGTCGTTCGAGCATTGTAGATTAGATTTTACGACACGAACGATTATAGCCAGTCGCGGCGAACGGCGGGATCTTAGCGACGCGAAAAAGTAAATAAATAAAAAAAAGCACGCAATGATTATTTGCAAGTACAAAGTTGTTACTTTTAGACGCGAGGCTGCGACCCGACGCCGAGGTGGGAGACTTGATAAAAAAAAAGAAAAAGAAGCGAGAGAGTAGAAAAAACGGAGCGTGCGTAGTGTTAGCGGCTGAGTGAATGCGAGAGAATGCGGAATGAAGAAATTGAAAAAAAAAAGTAGAGAGAGAGAGAGAGAGATCGAGTAGAACGCGGGGAGAGAATAACTTTTTTTTTAATATGAATCGATTTTCATAAGAAATGAATTTTTAATGGCGAAAAAATAAATAAATTAAGAATAAAAAAAGGCTCAAGTTGAAGCGACGAGCTCTGCGAACATTTGAGAAGATTATATATTGTACAAAAATTGTCACAAAGGTTGCAGAAAAGAGAATGATTAAAAGAAAAAAAAACGAAGAAAATGTAGCAGGACGAGTCGAGAGGTGTCGCGAGGAGGGGAGAGCTGCGAAAATCTTTTGATGGATTATCAGAGTGTTGGACACACGATAGCGTACGAAGAACGCCAACACACACACACACACACACCAGTATGCATGTAGCCAATAATTAACGAATATTGCCTTGATTTGTAAATAAAATTTTTAAATAAAACTTCCACTAATAATCCTTTCTCGTGGATTGGAGCAAAGATAGAACAAGAAAGAAAGAAAAAAAGTCGTCTCGTCTGTCTCTTCACGGAGTTTCCTCGCTCGACGTCCGACCAAATTTTCGTACGATTTTTTACTCGTAATTGATAAAATGTATTTAAAACGCAACAAAAGCGAGATATAAAACAAACAAACAAAAACGAATATACGTGGCTCGGCGTGCGCTCTCATTCTCATTTAACTCGTCCACTTTGTATACTCTGTAATTCATTAAAAAGTGATAATTGAAAGGGAGGGATGGGATGGGGGAGGGGGGGGGGAAGAGGAGAAGGAAGTTTTCTATAGTCGAACGAGCTAGACGAGGAAACTCGGCGTGACGGCGGAGAAACACTCGGAGACGCGGTATTTAACGGGAATAAATAAGATCTTATACATAAGAGAGATAAATAGAAGTGTAAAGCGTCGCCCGGCCAGCCCCAAATTCCCACTCCGACATGTCCAGTTTGCTCTGTGATTCTGTGTTTAATAAAGAAGAGGAAGAAAAGAAATAAAGAAAGAAAACGAAAAATATATTATATATATATTATAAGAAAACGCATTGTAATTTCAGTCCTTAATCTCTCTCTCTCTCTCTCCACTCGCTATGCATTTCAAAGATTTTGAAATAATTTTTCTAATAAAAAAGAGAAAAAAAAACGGGCTTGCAGCAACGTCGTGTTCCATTTTCACGTAAAGTTTCATTTCTCGCCAGTTTCAGCGCAATTATAAAATACGTGGGTATAAAAACGAGTACAACAGGAGCGTGAAAATAGAGGCAAAAATAATAACAGTCACGGCCAGCGGTGGAAACTTATCCGCAGGAATTTCGCGGTAATGGCAACTGTTTAAGCTCTTTTTATACGTTGTTTCGGGCTGCGGCGTACCGCGCGGCTCAAATCGCAAATAAAGGAACAACGAAGCTATCTGGGTCGAAGCGTGTTCGATTGAATGGTCACGCCTAGAGATGCACGCGTGTCGCGCTGGACATGACCCTGGAGATATTGGGTTACTCGGGTTGCGCTTCTCTCTCTCTCTCTCTTTTTTTTTTATTGACGCTCTAGTCGACTACGTGCAACCCCGGCGCTCGAACCGACCTTTCATATTCCGATGCCATTTATTCCTTCCCTCTTCCTTTTACTTGCTCTCTCTCTCTCTCTCTCTCTCTCTCTCTTTCTACCTCACTCATTCCTCTCTGATATTACGGAATTAGGCGTGTGGGAGCCTCACACGGCAGCCTACACGCGACTATCAATTAATGCTAAAAGCCGAGAATCCCTCCTCTCGTTACTCGGACACCAAACTCCGCGTTATATCACTCGAGCAACTTCCTCGCCATCAATGGGCTCAATCGAGTTTGCTCGTCGCTCATTCGCCTGGCTATTTTTCAAACTTTGGCCTCTCATCCTCGATTCCCACCGTCGAAAAGTTCACGGAGCCGTTATTACCGCGTGTTTGCGAAAATTCGATGCAACTTTTCAAGTGACTCCAAATTTCATTATTTACGGGGCGAGGCTAAGTGAAATATAAATTGTATTTTGTACCATCGATGAAACTTCTCTTTTCTGCGATAAAATATTCCATATTTTTGTACGTTGTTGAGCATTTCTTTATAATTGAAGACAATATAATTAGAAAAATAGAAGAAAAAAAAATTTTTGTTTATTTTTCTCTATGTGGAAGAATCCTTTATTCTTTTTGTTTAGTATCGAACATTTTATTTAGTATACCAAAAACGTTCGGTTGTCAGTGGAAACAGAAAGAACAAATATTTAACTCATCGATTAAATTTCTTTATGTCCTAGAAATTTCTTTTTTTTTTTTAGAAATTTATTTCAGACACTTCAAAGTCTTTTTACCGCACCTCACGGCTCGTCTAGACATTGGAGAAAGGAGGATCTCTTTCTCTTTGCTTTTCACTGTGTAATACGTGTGCGATTAACAGTCGTAATTTCGTCCCGTCTGACCTCGATTATTGCTGTCCCTGAAAGCGTTGCCCTCGCGCCACGTCTATCCCGGTTCGTTATGGCAAAGATTGAATGACGAGACACGGCGGAAGAGCGGGACGTCCGAAGCAGGAACCTATTTTATCGGCTCATTATTCTGTAGCCCCAAAAATATCATCTCTTTTTTTTCAATTTTTGACCCTCTCTTATCTCAGGATCGTCCTATCGAAGTCGAAAACTCTCGGCGTTTAATTATAGAACAATAAATATACTTTCGTTCATTAAAAATGAAAGATCGATTCATAAAAATTTCGCCTCGCACTCTCGTACATACACCAGAATATTTTTTACGACGGCGAAACAAAAACTAAATTCAAATTTAGCTCATAAAGGAAAATCCATAAAAGGTGTATTATGGAAATGGGAATATATTTTTACAGCGGTGGAGGATGGTAAAAAATGATGAATAAAGAGAGGATGAAAATGGGTCACGGTCAATTGGTGGCCCTTTCAGCGTGAAAATAAGGGGCTCGTCGGCGGCCGGTCGCGGGGACGGAGATAAAGAGCGAAATACCCCATGGCGGCGCCACGGGAAAGGCAAGATGGCCGTAATAAAAAGGAGAGGAGAAAAATCTTGGGGGAAGGGAGGGAGTCCTCTTCTGCGCGTGGGAACTGCGACGGGGAAAAAGGAAGAATGAGGAGAATAAAAACGCGCGCCAAGACGGGGGCACGAGGCGGAAAAAAAGAGCGTTTTACCTCTAGTTGAACCCGCACTCGCCAGGGTGACCGGGCGATCGAGCTTCTCTCTCTGTCACGTCCGCGGGGATGAATGGAGAGGGGGAGCGAGGGAGAAGGCGAGATACCCGAGCGAGATAACGCGATAAGAATTACCCCCGGACGGATGAAAATTCGAATGACGTTCAATAGGGATCTACGGGAGAATCGCGAAAGGGCGAGTCCTCGAGATTCATAAAATTTATCGAGCCGATTATATTATATAAAATGTTGGCGGACGACGCGGGACTGCCGCCGCTTCCGATATCGACGATAATCCGCGATAATGCGGCTCGCGCATTCCGAAAATCACGGAATTTTTATTGATGAAAATAATAAGCCTCGAGTTATAACTTGTCAACAACGCGGGGTGGACGAATTTTCCGGGCCGGTCGAGTGATTGCCTCAAAAAATGGCTGACCTCTGATTTATGCTCGCGGCATTTTTCTATCGTCGAGGCGTGATTTTGCTGACGGGGGGATACGAGTTAAATACGCGAGTAGTCGATTTTGGGAAAAAAACAAAAAAAAAAAAAAACGTCGACAAAGGTGTGGGGTGAGCGGCAAGATGCCTCGTGTCAAGGGATCACCGAAAAAATGCGTCAAAACAGCGAGTACTCATCCCGCCGCCAATACTTGGGTATTTCTCATGAAAGGTAAAAATCATGGATAACACGACGAAATTCGCGCCTTCTCGCCATTATTCCACATGTATATTATCGCGAGGGCGTTACGTCTTGTAACTGCTGCTTGTTACTTGAAAAAATAAATAAAAAGATGAACATATATTTGTTATCGTCCGAAAATTCTAGCGAATACACGATAATTTACTGGCCACGTGGGCAGAGCACTTTTTTCGGGAATGAAACTTTCGTTTGATGAAAATTTGACACTTCCAGGAGATGGGATTGAAGCAGGAGAAAATAATCCACCGGATATTGTAAAACTGAGACATCCAGCGTCCAATCAACCGGCAATGTTTGTATTCAGTCCGGGCGATCTTACAGTTCAGGAGGTTCTGACCTTCGACGAGAACTGGAGATCTTGGTTCATCGACGGAAATGTCAAATCGGATGGGAAGATGCATCTCTCCACTCCGATTGATCCCATTTTTCTGGTTCTTCCCTATTTGAAAAAGTCACAGCAAGTTTCTCCGTTGGAGCAGATTCTCAGAGATGAGGATTATCCCGGAACTATGCGTCTTGCTCGCTGTCAAAACTTGAAACTGTCGCTGGTGGCTGATAGGAAAGGAGACGAGTCGCTGCAGGCGTACAAATTCAATGAAGACAAGACGCTTGGCTGGTTACAAAAAAAAGTAGAGAGAGTCGCAGAGGTTCTGCGACAGAAGGGAGTTCATGTATCTCAAGGCGCAGTCAGTGCAACTTACGTGAAAAGTTCAAAATACGAAACTGGAACGGATCTCGGTAAGACGAAGAGGCTATATTTTTTTTCCTCAAGATTTCGTGCGAGCATTGGAATATATATATTTATTTTTCTAGAATATCTGAAATATGCTCATGGAATCGTGTCCGAGTATCTGGCCGATGATCTCTCCAAAAAATTAGCTCAGTATCTCAACTTCCCAGAAGATTCTGATAGTAAGAAGAGAAAATTGAACAGTCCAAAGGAAAACGTGGGGGATGAGAAGAGGCAGAAGAAAGAATCTCTGGAAGGGGACAATTTACAGAGAAATCGAGTTTTGGATTTAACAAAACCAGAAAAGGTTCATCAAGCATTTAAAAAATTTTCATCCACTATCTGAGAATTGGGACTTGTTACTTATTTATTTCTTTATATTTCAATATTCCAGCCCCAGAAGCCGCCTCCCGTTTCAAAGAAAACATTAGCGAGGCAAAAGGCAGCAGCTGGATCCAAAAGTATCACAAGTTTTTTTAAGAAAAAGTAGAAATTGCGAGTCTGACCGTTCCTATTGGTGTTTTAAACCTTAGAATTTAAATTGTCAATCGATCAAAGAGCCTGAAATCCTCATTATTGCTCAACTATATTATCTACCGATGCGGGATATTTAGAAATTTTTTAATACCTATTTTAGCAACTAGGAAAACTGAAGTATACTTTTTTTGCATCCTGCATAGTCTGTCACGTAAAATTAATTAATATAACGATTACAGCGAGTGCAAAAAATAAACAGCTTCGTGTAAATATTTCAATCATATGTAGGAGACATTTTTTGAAATTTCGTTGTAATCATGTTGACATCGTAGATTTTAATGTAATAAACATACCGTGAATGAAGAGGCATCACTTTAATATAGCTTATTTTGAGCTCTTATCATTTCGTACTTTTTTTTTTTTTTTTGATAAGCTCATTTTATAAATCAAACACGACTTAATATATTTTATTGAAAAATATATAAAAAGCTTCAATTGGTGCTTAAAATCTAAATTATCATCGAATGAGAAATTAATCGATTAAAAAATATTTATAAATTCATGGGTTCTTCAGTGACTTGGTCAATTTCTGAGTCCCTGCACTTTGAGTTTTGAAGCTCTCGTCGAATTTCAGGAGTTATCGTATGGTGAGGTTGTTTCTTCAGTAATTCCAGTAACGCTTCCTTCTGTTCTGAGCTTATATCGCTCTTGTAGCGTTGAACGAACGTCAGAAGAGCCTGATGCCACAAAACTGGAAGCTGTCGAGTTTCTCTCTCGAATCTAAAAAAATGTCAGGTAAAAATATTTAATGCGAGTCCGAAGAATACGGTAAATGTTCATGTAAAATGAAGCAACGTTTCAATTTTGGAAAAAAAGATCTGAAAACTAACTTGAGAAAATGAAAAACAACTCCGTCAATGACTCTGTAGGGAAGTGCGTATTTTTTGTCGAAAAATATCCTCAGAAAAATACTGTTGGCACCGGTATAATCCATTTCGGCTATTTTTAATATCGCCGCGGACGAGTGCAACATGGGAATCGAGTTTTTGGCTACGACCGATCCAACGATAACCGCCTCGCGGAGAGTGCAAGTTCCGGACTCGAGCAGCGGAAGCAGAATTCCTTTCATGAAGCCACCGGGCTTGAAGAGAGCTTTTCTCAGTGCTTGATAAAGATGGAAATTGAGTCTCTTGTATTCCGCAAGATCGTCTCGTATGCGAGGCAACAGAACGAGATTGTAGAATCTCTGGGCCATTTTATCCTTCAAATTGGACGCAAATATACGCGTCGCTTGATACATTGCAGCTGCCGACCATTTTTGTGGCTCCGTTATGTACAGTATCTGCTCCCAGTTCCGGAGATTCGGAACGATTTTGAAAGCTTTGGGAAGCTTTCCGCTTCTGTACTTGGCCAGTACATCCCGTACGCCCTCGTACATAGCTTTGACTCTGGGATCCAAGTCTTGCATCTGTATGGAACCAGCCTCGGAAAATTGCGTGTGAATTTCTGTTTTCTTCTCTGTGAGCTTCTCCATTATTATGTCAGCCAGAGTTCTAGCCGGAGCTCTCTCCCTGTCCATGAACATTTGCAAAGCTCTCTCATCCTCTTCGTTTATTTCGATGTTTTCGTAATACTCATTTCCAGTGAGCTCTCCCTCGCTGGAAACGTCCTCGTCGTCGCTCAGGTCTGGGCCTAATTTACTCACAGCCTTTTTTTCTTTCTTTGTACCCGATGAACCGTCAATTCCAATTTCCTCCTCAATCTCCATCTGCTGTTTCCTTGCTTGGGTGAGAATTTTTTCGGAGAGATTCGCATCGACGAACTACACAAGTAGACAAATTTTAGCATTTTATCGGACGCTGGAACCTGCTTTTTAAAAACATATCAAATTGGAGCTTATTTCTAACCTCTTCATCCTCGTCAGTGCGGAATTTTGTTTTCTTGCGATCTTTCATCTTTGGCAATTTTTCTGTCTCGATTTGATCGGCGAGACCAACCTTCTTTCGTGCCTCTTTCGAGACCTTTATTTTCTTCACTTTTCCCATTTTTAACAGCAATTTTCTCTCAACCGTGCTCCACGACACATCCACGTGCTACTTCCAAACACGGACCTAACGTAAACTAAAAATTTTTCCTGGCACTTCGCTAGGTGGCGTTGAGAGCCATATGCGCGTCTCTGGATGAATGTTTACATTCGAGTGTGCACGTGTTCTTTATCGTTCTCGTCTCTTTTATCACGAGATTTTTTTGCACGTGTTTTCGGCACATTATGGCTTTTTGCATCGACGTTGAATAAAATGTACAAAGTTTGATCACGCAAAGATCAATTTTTAAGATTTTTAACCTCATTTTAACAGTTTTCGTGCTATATGGAAACTCCATCTGTCACCACGCCGGTAACACCGCGAATTGACGAGGATTCTTGTCAAAAAGATTCTTCGATAGATGCAAGTAAGGAAAGAGCAGAAAATTTAGAAAGCTGCGAGCCTACGACCCTCAGTAAGAGACAATTGAAGAAAATAAGGAAGAAGGAAAAATGGCTCGAGCGCAAGAACGAGAAGAGGTAAATTGAGATAAATCATGAATTTCTTGATCAATCATCGTTTCAGTGAATAACCTAACTTGTTTGTTTCAAAAAGACTACGAGAACGGAAGAAAGCGAAGGAAAAACGTGCACACGCTCGTGCCAACAATATCGATCTCGGGCCATCCAGGAAAGCTCTAAAAAAATGTACCATGGCGGATAGTAGCTGCAAAGTGACAATCACTGTCGACATGTCTTTCGATGATTTGATGATTGACAAGGATGTTGCCAAACTGATTAAGCAAATTTTGAGGTGTTATACTCTCAATAGGAGAGCCCTGGCACCGGTACAATTCTCATTAACCGGCTTTCATGGCAAGTCCAAACAGGAAATGCAAAAGCACAATGGATACCAACACTGGGATGTAAGTTCATCGATTACCAGCAAACACATTCATTTTTTAGCTTAGGTATGATTTTTAACAATCATTTTTTTTTTTTTTGCAGGTAAATTTCCATTCAGGCTCTTATTTAAAGGCTTATGAGGGAAAAAAAATTGTATATTTGACTAGCGAATCTGAAAACGTTGTTTGTACTCTGGAATCTGACTGTGTATATGTGATAGGCGGCCTGGTGGATCATAATAGTCACAAGGTAAATTGGGACATGAATTCTTAAGATGATTTTTCTAAATTGTTACTAAAAAAATATTCACTCATTTTTCTACAATTGAAGATTTGTGTTACAAAGTTTGAGCAAATTGGAATTTTTTTTCTTTTTCTAATAACAGGGCCATTGCCACAAATTAGCAGTGCAATCTGGAGTCGAACATGCCAGATTACCTTTGGACAAATATTTAAAAATGAAAGCTAGAAAAGTATTGACAATTGATCATGGTGAGTCTAAAAATTCGTAACTATTTCCGTACGTTTTTCATTCCTGCTGGCATTAAAACATTTGTTTTCAGTGTTTGAAATATTGCTCAGAGTGACAGAGGGTAAAACTTGGCAGGAGGCGTTCATGCAAGTATTGCCAGAGAGAAAAAATGCTCAACCCGTTTCAACCATAAGAAAAGATTCTTCAAAAGAGTCGCTGGTTTCAGAAAGTCCAGAAAATGATAATTGTGACGCTACGAACGTGTCACAAGAAACGGTGGATAGAAATGGTTTGACTGAAAATTAAAGCGTGAGAGACAATTTATTTTTACCAAAAAATATTTCTTTTGTGCGCATGAAAGAACCAAACGAAATTTCTATCACTTATTTCATACGTACCCGGTAAAATTTGAGAATTTTTTTTTCGGTTTTTTAAATAACGAGCAACAACGTCGCCGCTTTTTCCTTTTTGACATGCTGGAATTGATATTTTGCTGTTCTTCTCGGCCCATATTTCGTATAACTTCTCATAATACGCTCTATTCCGATGAATCGATTAGATATTTCATGTCTTTTTTTATATAGGAGGATTGAGATATCGGGATAAAAGTAGTACCATTTTCCAGAGCTTTAATGTACATAGTTGCGTCCTTGTTTTTATTTTTGTTGTTTTATTTATGTAAAAATACCATCGTAACTGTCAATTGCGTGGATTGTACAGAGTGCAAGATTTGCGTCGAAGATAAATGAAAATTTCGACAATTTGTTGGTTGAACGATTTTTTCTTCCAATGATTTTACAATTAAATCAAAAAATTAAATACACAATTGAAAGACTAGACGTGAAATGAACCTTCTGTTTTTTCTCTTTCATTTTTAACATTGCTCCAATGATTTAGCCGATGAAGAAAATTCGGGCCGAATATCGTGTACCTCGTCTGTACGAAACTGTATTTTCCCACATTTACCATTTTTATAGGAAAAAAAAAGAAACACCTTTCGACGATTTAAATACGAATACGCTAATAACATCTCACACTAATAGTAACTAAACGACACAGCTATATAAAACTCCAATACCGGATAATTAAATTAAAACAGACTATGGAAGTATTTTTCTATTTGCAAAAGTTCATTGATTCCTGGCGTATCGCATTGTCAACAAAACATATCTACAAATAAAAATAAAGTAAAAAGCAACGAAAGAAAAACAATTCTTTCTCAATATACAAATAAGCTTGTCTCGAAAAAATTTCCGAAATAAAAGAAAACCTTGGATGAACGTATAAAATAAATCTCAAAGAATTTGAATGTTCTCTATATAGGACAAAAAATGACAATTTATGATTGTAAAAAAAGGAAAGAAAGAAATACGAGGTGCAAGATAAATTCACGTTAGCCCGTATCTTCGAACTTTTGAAGGAAAGACGAAAATAAAGATGAGCACGAGAGCGTATAAGCGCCGGAGTCTCGGAGGAAACGCGCAATCGGCTAAAAAGCTCAATGAAAACAGAAAACAAAAAGCCTGTACGCGTGGCACTGAATTTACAATAGTTCTTTCTCCTCGTCGCCCCCTTAATGTATTATTTACATGGCCTATGGATCGTCCGGGTCGTCGGATTTCAACAACGTTACACGCATCGTGTTTTCTACGAATGTATCATAAATGGGTCAGCATCTCGAAATCTCGAGATATCTCTCAATGTTTCCCCTTCTGTTTCACTTCAGAGATAAATGATATGCCTCTATGTATATTTATGTACACGTAACACGACCGAACGAATAGTCAGTGAATTCTGATATCTCGTTAGTTTCTCCATTACTTTTACCAGCCCTCTTTCTCTCGTTACGAACGATATCTGATGCAACTGCAAACACGATTGTTAAATTTCCCGGAAACCCGGCGGTGGCACAGAATAAAAACAAAAGTCGAGGAAAGATAAGAAAAAAATAAAGAAAATAATAAATATGTGTCCTCTCAAACGTCGTCCAAATGAGCGATTTCACGACTGTCAATTATTTCAAATTCGCTATCACTCTCCTCTTCGCTGTGACTCGGCAATTTTCTCGATACAGGCTCGAGATCGACGTCGTCGTCGGACGATGAGCCTGGCTCGAAATGTTCACTCTGCATTTTTATCGAATCCGCGTCATTGTCACCAGAACTCAACTCGAGCTCCGAAACGTCTAGACCGTCGGTGCTCCCTTCCTCGTGCGACGGCATTTTCAATCCCGCGAGCTCTTCGTCGTTCAAAGGATCTGAAAAATTGCACATTTTTTAATCTAAAAATATCCAAAAATAAATTACATTTTCAAAGTATATAAATTTTTGCATATTGCATTAGACTGACAATGAACCAAAAAAAATGACTATTTTTTTACAAGCACACGTTTAATAATTTCCCATTTAAATAACATTGGCAAGTTTTATAATTTTGTAGCTTAATATCAATGCTCCCCTTACATACTTTTGTAGGAAATTCGATGATCTACGAAAAAGATGTCTCGTAATTTTTCAATAACTGAATTTTATCATTCAAACAGCATTGTCAAAAAATCATTCAAAAAATTGTGTGAGAACAAACATCGACTATTTCTAAAAGACTTTTTTTAAAATTGGTACTTTAGAGTTGAAAAATATTTGCCAAAATTTACCAATTTGATTCTCCAATGATGCACCTTGAGGAGTTGAAGAATGTTCTCCCGTATCGCCCGCTCGTTGCAATACCTCGAGATTATCATCTGTCACAGCTGGCAGAAATTCTTCTATTTCGTTGTCCCATTCGACCAAGTATTCTCTGCACAGCTCTGCCACAAAAAAATAAATCCATGAAACATAAAGACTAATCTATAAGCAACAAAATATCGAAAATATATATATATTTTTAAATTGTTTTTAATTAAACAAATTTTTTGACAAAACCTTACCTTTTGGAGAAAAGATTTTGCAAGGTACTCGTAGCAACAGAGCCGGCCCGATCAGTATTGCCATACATATTGCATATGTAAGCAGAATACCGTTAATTGAATTTCCTATTAGCCAAAGAACTATCGAAAACGTGCAAACTCCCGCACAAAACTAAAGTAACAGATACAAAAGAAAAACAATAATCAAGACAGAGAAACAGAGAACAATTTTAATTGCTAAAAATAAAAAAATAAATATTTTACCACTCCTGGCTGATTTTTTCGTAAAAGCTTCAAAGATTCTAAGGTGCACTTGGCTTTTTTCACGATCTTGTCGATTCGTTCCACCTTTCGCGGTGATCTAAACAAAAAAACAAAGCAAAAATTCATAATCATTCAAAGAAAAAAACATTTTATATCGAGAAAAAATTATTTTTCAAGATGAAACATTGCAATTTAATTTTATATGCGATAAAAAATGCGAAAAGATGCAAATTGCAAGAAAAAAAAACAAGATTTTTCAACTTACACCGGAGTTTTTGAAGTTTTGGTCTCTTTCTGGATTTGAGACTCGAGCGTGCTGTAACCGAGAACCGCAAAAAGCGCAGCACTGCTGGCCGCCGCAAATCCACGAATCTCAAATACAACAATACCCCTGAAAGAAAGAATTTCATAAAGAAACGAGTTTCGGAAATGGAAAGAAAAAAGAATCGTTGAACCGAAAAAATGTGTGGTACAGGTGGAGTCGAGTCGGTCGTCGACATGTGAGTCAAAAATGTAAAATCATTTCTCAAGGTCATCCCGAGGGAGCTCTCTACGATCTCGACAAAAAGCAAAGCTCTCGTGACGCGTATTATCCGTAAATATGAAACGATAAGAAATATCGAGCGGCTGTTATCTCAACGCGGTACGATATCTAGCAACATAGTAGAGGAAATGTGTGTCGAGAAGGAGAGACGCGATGTTATGACGGCATTGTGTAAACAATTTTTAAAACTGCGTCAAAACGTATTGATAAGAAATTTAAATCGTCCGTTTTACGAACGTCAAGAAAATTAGTCATTATTTTCCTTTATTTATCGTTAAATCAATTTTTTCCTCGTTCGAAAGTCCTGAAAAAAAAAAATCGCTTTCCGCTGCTTCTCCGACTCGCCGCGAATTTCGATCGTCCGATGGCGCTGACCGAGGCGCAAAAGATGACAAATAAAAACGAACGGGTAAACTAGGTTAAGCTTGAAAGAGCGGAATGCAAAAAAAAGAAAAGAGAAAAATAAACGTGACGATCGCTGGGGCGTTCGTCGCGATCTGAAAAACTCATTTCTCAGTGTCGAAAATTCTCATTTTGCCCGGCGAATCTTCGACATTGTTCGAATTCCGAGTAATTCGGAGACGGGGATTTTCGCTCTCTTTTTATCGCGGAGTTGTTCAACTTGTGCGAGTCCCGGAAGGTGGAGGTCAGGGATCGAGCGCCAATTGCACAAAGTAACGATCTTACGAGGGACACTTCTTCGCTCCCCCACCCCCTCACCCTCGTTTTTTTTTCTTCGTCGAAACAAGCTCCGGAAACGCTTGCCAACTATTCGACACGTTGACACACGCATGACATCGTTATCACAACGCAATTGTCACGTTGACGCAAATCAATCTTAATGCCTGACCAACGAGAAATAAGCAACAATGTGTAAACGCGTTCTCGCTAATAATGTACCAGAGCAAATATATGTATCGGGAGAGCGTGGATGACGATACCGGGCGCAAATAAATCGTCCGTGGACGATTCAGCCTCGATGCATTATTTCGGGGTACTTCGGAAAATGGACAATGACTGACAATTCGTGCACTCCCCACTCCCTAGGCTTTTCTCGCTCGTCAATTCACGTGGAGGTAGTTACGGAACTACGTCCTAGTCAAGCGAGTATTTAAATCTTTCATTACGGCGTTACGCCGACGTCCTTCCTCAAATATTTATTTTCAATCATCATCAACGTCCAATCCGATAAAATGTCAACTTTTGAATATTTAATAGCACGAGTAGTCGAGCAGGAAACATCTTTTTTCTTCAATCTCTCGATCTAACAGCTGCTATAGAAGCGAGATTATTTTGCAAAGTCTCGCCGGAAGATTCCGAATCTCGCCGCTTGGAGAAAAACAAAAAAGCGCGAGAACTCCAGAACAAAGAAACCTGTCGCTCGCGTCGCGAAAAAAAAGGTGAAAATATTTAATGTCCCGGTTGAAAAAAAAAAAGGAGAAAAGCGAGGTGAAAGATAAATGAGGAACGGTGAGAAGGCTCTCTTCTCCAGCGCGCTCTTCGAAAGGACGCGATTGCGGAACGCCTGTATAAACGACCTTGAGTTTTTCCACGTGCGGTATTGATGCGAGGGTCGTCTGTTCACTAAAAATGACGACTCGCTGACTACTACACATTTCCGAGTCGCCATATGCGCCGAGAGAGAATGCCCCTCGGAAGAATCTCATGCTTTTTTCCCGATGCGCAAATTCGCGAACGAGAGTCGGTGAAACACGTCGCGATGATGAATCATCGACGCGAGATATCGCGTTGTCTTATCTTTTTCGCAACTTGGATCGCGCTCGGACACGGGAACAACGCGCAAGGGATGATTTCGTCGAGGCTCGAAACGACGTGGACAAAGGTATTTGCGATCCGCGAATCGCGCGTGCATCTCCCCGTTTTCAAAATATCTATAGAACGAGCGAAAAGGGGTTACGCAGTTGGCGAAGCGTGGAAAAAAATAAATGAGAGAGTAACATATATGAAGGGAAACTATACTCACCAGAAAATAATGTGAAACAGAAGGAGAACGGAAATACTGTTTACAGTATTCTCCCAGAGCAGTATGCCCTCGAGGATGGTGAAAAATTTGGTGGACGCGTGAAAATCGCGTTCCAGCGTATCGTCACCGAATCGAGGGTTTTCCTCAGCAGGGGACGTCTCCCCGTCGCGGCACGACGACGATGACGACGATACTCGAACAGATATTCGTTGCTCGGGCTCGTCCCCTTTACAACGACGTAAATAAGACACGAGCCTCGTAAGTTTATCCATTTTAACGAAAATAAAGTTACGAAAAGGGGAGAAGTGTGAGCGCACCGGTGTTCCTCTTCTTTTTTTTCGTGCTAAAACTCCTCGTCACTTTGCATTATAGAGGCACGCGCGCGATAACACGACGATTCGTTTTTTTTCCCCCCCCGTTTCTCTCCTCCGTACGTTCGACGCGCCTGCAACAGCGAAATAGTCGCACGCGAAACAACACGGATAATCGAGGGAAGAACAATGTACGCGCGTACTTCCTACGGGAGTCTCACTCCCCCTTAATTTCTCAATATCCACCGTGTTTTTTGTTCGTCCGTGTCACTCTCCGTGCAGCTCTTCTCTTCTCTCGAGTTTCCTCGCAAACGTGTTTAATTTCGTCCGCGCATACAGCTTTGCGAGAAACCAACACACTCGTGGGCTCGGCGCACACAAACAAAAACACAGCCACGGACGCTTTTCCTTTCGGCGTCTTCGCTCCCTTTTCCGCTACGCTCGAATTTTCGTCAAAACGCGAAAGAAGAGCACGAGAGTCGTTGGTTTCTTTTCCCTCGTTCTCTCCTCCTTTCTGCACTAACTGACGTAGTTTCACGCGATTCCACGTGACAACAAACGAGCGACGACAATGTGTGCGCTTTCCGAGCCGAGGCAGAGCAGCAGACGGACAGCGACTCTTCCGTAAACTGCGTAAATCGCATACAATTCAGTCCGATGGCTCGGGAAAATTGCGATGTTTTTCACCGCGGCGCAGGCTATTGGGAATAACCATGTGGTTCACTCGGGCCCCCCCACCACTGTCAAAAAATACACGGCGCGGCTTAGCATCTAACAAATCCTCAATCTCTCTCTCCGTCTCGCGCACGCTCTCGTCAAAGGTTTTGCGTTTTGCCTCCTCTTTCTCTCCCTCGATTTTTCCTCCCACTATCCCTCTAGCGGCAACTTCAGATTCGACGACCATCAGCTGAGCAGCTGCTTTTTCTCCTGTCCTTTCGCCCCTCCCGCGCGCTCGTTCGATATACATACAGGTACGTAGTATAGAGCGAACATCGGACTAGATACGGATGGAGCGTAGTCACACAAATTACCTGCTCGTTTGTTGCCCCTTTTCGTAATGCACCGGCGCTCCTCCCCCCGCCTTACATATTTGACGTCTAAGATTAAGTCGAAAAAAATAATGACATTGCCACTGTGCGTCTGCTGCGAGCGTCGCTTCTCGATTGCAGCTGTGTTTTGAATAAATCCTCCGCAACGGAGCTCCGACTGTATGCTAATGTCGAGGCTGCCCGAGGCATATCTATATCGTTTCATTCAGAAGCCGAGCTCTCTCTCGATCGATCTCTCGCACCGTTTTACATCTTCGATAAGAATTCTATGATGACACAAGTTCATTGTCAATGAAACGTATATGTAGCCGAGACGAATGCGCGCGAATAAATAACCACGCTCGAGCCAAATATTCTTTTCTCGCGTTCCCGATCGGCCGTTCTCGGAACTTCCAACATAGGATAGGAATATATCGAACGATCGCTAACTATGCGCGCTCCCGCGCCCGAGATATCCTTTCGTTTCGGTTCTCCTTTCCAAACGAGTGTTTTTAGTACAACCCGGTTGACCTTTTTTTTAAGCTTGCAAAAATTGTTTACGCGCTCGCGGAAATAGCCGGTATGCGAGAATGATCCAGCCTCTCTTTCTCGGTAAGGAATAATTACGCTTTGGATGACGTCACCACTCGTTCACTTTTGCGTCATGTATGTACGGATTGATTTATCACATGACAAAGTATGTAATCAATTTTCCGCGTAAAAATCGTCAATTCTGTTGTATCGATCGTCGACACTGAAAATCTTTAACTTGTCACTCGTCGTCGTCGAAATATGTATATATTTTTGGATAAATAAAAGCAACGACGGATATTTTCGGTAATTTGAAAAAAATCGAATCTCGCCATGTCGCCGTAAATGGATCCTGATGTTCGATTCGTTTTTATGGCCAATCGGTTCATTACAAAACTGTGTCCTTTCACTTTACATTGACCTCGTTGTTGTAGACGAACGAGTGACCGCAAACAACGCAACTTTTCCACATTTTATTAACCTCCTTTCTTTCCCAGGGCGTTCCTAAATTTGGGGAAACAACGAGACAGAATATACACGATTAAATTTTCAAATTGTTACAATTTTATACTTATACATCATCTTGCACACATAAATTTTTTAACAATATAATATATATTTACTATATAAATCATTCAGTCATGTACGTAATTATCACTCATACCCATCATTAAAATCGGCAATATGCAATGTCGAAAAAGAGAAAAAGAATTCATTATAAAAGTCGATGGTAAAACGATTGATAAAAATACGAAAATTTCATAAAATTTCAGAATAGATGAAAAAGAAAATATAAAAAAAATCGCTTTGCGATTTGAAAAACCTGGTATGGGTCAATCACGAGAAAATTGTGACGGTGTGTCGTAAAAAGTTTCAAAATTGTTTTTCTATTCATAGACGTATTATGAGGATAAATAAATAATATATGTATTTTCGTACATATGCGCGTGTGGATGAACGAATGTGTGTGATACAAGTTGGCCGATCATTAATGAGATTTTTGCAACGCATTGAATAACAGATCGTACGTGAGTACGTATTTTTATCGCCACCGAAATATTAATTGACCCAATAATCGAGCACGGAAGAACGAACATCCAAGTACATTTTATCAAAATGCTAGGTCAAGATTTATGCAGATATACCTTTTCGTTGACCAACGGTACACGTGACGAGTGACGTTTCTGTCCCCCTTTTTCTTTTCTCGTTCTGCCGTCTCTCCGAGATTTACAAAATCACTCTCACTCTCAATTTTCTTTCAATCACGTTCAGGCTCACTCTCACAGGCGCGCGCGCGTAATCTTTCCCTCCACTCTTCGAGATTAATGCAATGAGAGAAAAACAAACGTTTTGTCCTCTAAAACCTATCGATACAACACAAGATTAAAAATTGATTGTTTTTTTCGTGAAAGAAAAAAATCAGTCACGTATCGGAGAAATGCGAAATATCGAAATTATTATTTTTTTTTTTCAATGATCATGACTTTTTGTATTCAATTCACCAAGGAAATTTGCATTGAACCAGGCATCAAAGGCACTTTAGCAAAAAATTACGTTAAAAGTATCAAATAGCACTAACACGTCCATTCTTTTCTGTTTTCGTACAAGTAATTAAGTTACTCATTAAGTTGAGTAGCAATGAATAAAATGGTAAATAATAGTAGCAAAATGATATCCGATTAAGATATCGCAATCAATCTCGTTCGTGTCGTCCGTTCAACGTTTTGCCGTTATACAGACCTTCGACTAAAGTCTCCTAAGTATTATGGCAGTATTAAATCGTGGTAAACTCAACGATTAATTTATATTAGTCGTAATTCGCTTCGTTAATTTTCTTACTCTTTCATCTTCTTTTTAAATAGACTATATACTTTCTTTTCGTCGTCCTTCCCATCGTCATAAGTAAGACTAACGTTTTTCTTGCTGCACAAATAAATTTGTTATGTCGTTGAATCCCGTCTCGTCTTACTTTCTCTTCGAAGCTCGACCCTTTGTTCACGTTTTTTAAATCCTTTCTCTCGAGAAATATCAAACAGCGCTTACTTGCCGGCGTAAGTTGGATTTTTGAACGTCGACGTTGCTTGTTTGTAAATCGGATTCTCGCCCTGAAAACCAATAAAAATGTTATTCTCAAATTCACTCGCTCTTTACTTCAGTGAATGAAAATATTGTGTATTTTACCGTGTCCCATTTGGCCATCATCCTCTCCCTCTCGAATCTCGCGAATTCCCTGCTATCGTGAATCGTCATTGCAGCTTTCCACATGAGAAGCAAGATGAGCCCGACGATTACGACGGCCGCGATCACGCCGAGTACGATTCCAAGGAAGAATACTTCGTGCGGACAGTCGCGTTGACTCTGGGCTCGAACTTGGAGACAGTTCGATTCGTCGTAGTAATAAACGTACTGGTACGTGCAGTCGTCCTCGTCGGTCCACATGCAAGGCACCTCGTCTTTGTCGACGTCGACGGTCACGACGGGAACCGAGATCGGGACGAATTCTTTGCAATTCTTCGCGCATTCTTCCTCCGTGTAATTTCCAACTTTGTACATCTGGCACTGGACGCACGGTCTCAATTCCTCGCATCTGCTCGGGCACGACGGACACTTGTTGCAGTATCGTCCCGAGTACCGAATGTCGTTCGTCTCGTGACATTTACATTCGCCGCAAACGCAATCGCCCTGCGGGAAAATCGTTTATTATTTTAGTAAAATTTTTTTAATCGTATTTTTCGCTGATTTTTCAGTAGTGCGATTATTTGTTGATTGTACTCACGTGGCCTGAACAAAGTACTCCGTTGGTCGTTCCTGGCGCGATGCAAGTATCAGTCGAAGTTGGACAATGGCAATCCGATTCCGTCCAACCTGCGTTGCAAGCGCAGCGGCCGCACTCGCAAGTTCCGTGTCCGGCGCACAACAATCCCTGATATCGTTCGCAGGAAAAGTTGTCGCATTCGCAAAATTGTCCTGATATCGTCTGAAAGTATTGAAATAGTCACAAAGAGCGTCTTTCTTTAGCTTAAACAGAGAATAGAGTATTTTTGTCACCTCGTCGGGATTTTCCCTCTCGGTGCACTCGCACTGGCCGCAAGTACAGGTTCCGCGTCCGGAGCAGTCGACGAGAGACTCGTTCGTTGGTTTGCAGGACATGTCGAAATTTTTGTCAATTCCAGATGAATCCGGATGGGAGCTGCACTCGCACTTCTTGCCAAATGCGCGCTCGTTGCATTCGCAAACACCGCACTTGAGAGTACCAGCACCGCTGCATTCGGCAGAATTTTCCTCGTACAATGGACCACTGTGCTCGCACTCGCAATCACAGAGCATCTCTAGATTTACTTTGAGAGTTTCGCTCACACCGACCTGAAATACAGAACGTAGAAGAGTATTTAATATCTTATAACTGAACATCTTGTAAACGCAGCTTGTCATCGACGCGTGAAGAAAGCGATTAAACTTACCGGATAAATCTCGAAAGTTTGCTTCCATTCGGATCGATTTTTCGGACAACTTGTGACTTCGATCTCCGCGATGAATTCGACTTTGGTACCGACTTTGAGACCGTCGCATTTCGAAGTTTCGACGGGTGGGCCGCCGCCGAGGCAGCTCGAGAGATAACGGACTTTTATCGAGCTGCTCGCAGTATCTTTCATCTCGACGGAGCTGGATATTTTGTCGTATTGTTCTCGTATCAGTTCAACGACATTGCTCGAATCGTTGGCGAGTATACCAGCAAACGAGCCTTCCACGTGCTTCGATAATCTCTTGTAAATACTGATTTGTTCGTCGGTCACTGCCCATATTATATTTATCGCGTTTTTCTTGACAGCCAAATTTATTTGGGAAATACTAGGATAGTCTTGAAGAGAAGAGTGCGTGTAGAGACCACTGTCGTCGAGATGACATTGTCCGTCGTTCGGTCGTATTATGCCACCGAGTTTCCCGTCCCCGGCATAATGAAAACCAGCGTCAGTCGAGAATACCAATAGCCGACGAGCTTGCTCGCGCCACCCGATATTGTTTCGGCAAACTATGGCTTGCATTATTGCATCGAATCCTCCTTCGGGCGCATCCAAATTTCCAGACACCGGAGCAGCTCGTACGAGATTCTGCATATTCAGATAAAAAAAAGAATAATTATTATCAAATTTAAAATTTCATATTTTTTCACGCAAATTTTGGACGTACCGCAAATTGACTGGTATCCGTAGACAATTTCATCACGTGTTTGTATCCGTACGGCGGTGCGCAACCGGAGCATGGCTCGAGAAGACTGAAAATGCACAAAGATCGTCATTAAAAATTCACTTATGCAGAATATTGTAGACAAACATTTTTATAATAATTAAACTTACGCTTGCGGCATAGTGTTCACGTAAGGCATAACAACTTTGTCGACGAAGCTACCGAATCCCAGACGGAAATTACTCGTTATCTTGCTCATGCTTTCAACGAGTAATTGTCCGAGATCCGAAAGTTTTTGCTTGTCCTCCAACATGGATTTACTGAGGTCCATGAGATAGTAAAGATCGACTGGATAGTCCTCTGCCTGAGAATATGCGAAGGACATGCGATATGCCTCGTCTGTGAATGGTAAAAAGAGTACAAATTTTGAGATGGTGTTCAGTAGTACACGTATGTAGTAAAAATAGACGAAAGTAGTAGAGACTTTTTCTTCAAATTGGTTAATAATTCGAAAAAAAGTAAAAGTTGAGTGTTATTTTCGTGTAGTGTAGAATTCCGACTCACTTATTCTAAGTTTCAAATCGACTTCCTGAGGCCACATTTGCACAGCTTCCTGGCCATGAGCATAGTGGCCTCCGCTGCTGCTACTGCTACTGCTGCTAGAAAAGCTAGAATTGTAGTACGAAGTGGTATTGCTCGAGGACGAGAACCAGCCTCCAGCTGCACTGGAACTGCCTCCGGATACGGAATATCCGCCTCCTTTGGTCAGATTGCGATGTCGCACCATGCTGTATCGATTGTCAGGATCCCAGGTGTACTTTTCAGGACACGTTGCATAAATTTTCGTGTTTACATTTGGAAGGAAGCACCTTTTTTCAGGAAATTTCTGCAACAGATGGAATTCGAAAAGAATGACAAATAGTGAAAAATTTTTCAAAAAATTCTTTACTCTGAGAAACAGAAAAAAAAAAAAGCTTACAGGAGCAGCGCACCAGGCGCAGTGCGGCGTCTGTATGCATTCGTGACAAGTTTGTTTGCTGATGCATGGATTCATCCCAGTCAATCTCTCCGGCGGTGGATAATTTGATTTCACACCAATGGTGCATGCCACGATCACCAGGATCGCAGCCCATCTCAAGCTGCCCAACATCCCTGTGAAAAAAAAAAAAAAAAAAAAAAAATAGTTAACAAATTTGTAGTTTAAAAAAATATTTCTTCGACGTCTTTAATATTTTTGAAAAAATATCGAAAATTTCTAATGATTCATTTTTTTACTGAATTTTGCAATGCTATTTTTTTCCCACGTATGAATTATTAATTCGGAGAATGGGGATACTAAGATCTTCAAGGTCATTACTCACTCGTATCATATACAGAAGCAACAATCTATTCTTGAGCCCCTGAGTCAGTTTGTTGCTGAACTCAATTTCCCATGCCCATTACTCAACGTTCATCTGCATTTCAATTAATCACTGATCGCGGAATATCGTGCGCCCGATTAAGTAAACAATTATCAGCCTTATATCACAGCGAAAGCGGAGAAGCCGCGATAAGAATTACGCGAAAGGCCCAAAAACGCTTTCCGACATAAAGAAATAACAACGCTCAGACGTACACGCAGAATGACGCAGATCCGTGACTAAACAGAGTCAGAGAAAAAAAGGGGATGAGTACTCCCCGTTCGAAAGAAAATTGTCGAGATATCGTAAGTCGCGTGAAAAATGAAGTTTAGGTGCGGCCGAAACCAGATCTCCCACGCTTCGTTCGGGATAAATATACGGCGTTGCTCAATTTCTCATTTGCGCTTTTGCCGACGGTTTTCGGAAGCGTTCGCCGACACCGAGGATACTTTTCCCGATTTCCCTTTTCCCCCCTCGAATCCCGTAATGACCGATAAGATAAAAAGAGTACTCGTCGCGAATCGAAATTGGTAAATAAAGGGTTGAAAAACCGAGACGCGTCCGGACGTCCGAGTCGCGGGATGTCGTCACTCTTATATTTACAACGGTAGAGTATCATCAGTCACTCTCATCCGAAAACTCGAATCTATATTTAAGCCGCGCTGCACCACCACCGTCTCCAACGTAAAAAGCATCAGCTTCTACCGATGTACTTAAAATAATAAAAATCCTCTTACTTATTTGTTATTCCCTCTGATATCGCCTTGACGTTAATCCCGTAGCATCACAATGTTCGGCTGAATGTTTTTTCGTGAGCTCCCTGGATCACCATAAAAGGCAACCCCACAATTCAGTCGAAGGAACTCACTTCCTAATAAACTGTTCGCGCAGCGCTCCGAAACGGCACTCCGAGCTGGTTTATCCCGTGCCAACACGAAGATCGAGCGCGCGTTCGGAATGGAGCGATCGTTGTCGATTATTGGTAAAACAGACACGCTGAATAAGTCAGTGGCGTTATCTTGCAGACTTTTTTGTAAAGTCGAAGTATCTCGTGTCGCATGTAGATTGAGTCACCGCGTTATTCTTACACGCGCATGTCGCAACTACGCGCACTACACAACGAAGACGATTCAAGGTTATGAAAAAGAAAATAAAAACAGACGTGCTGCGTTGGAAGACACACGTATATGTGCTAATCTAATCTCGCGTACGGAATACTGTATACTGTACCGTATATTTTCAACTCCATTGCTTCCCTCTCAATCTGTTGCCATCTGTTCGCCAGTGCTTGTGGAACTTTTGTCCATATTGTTGAGAGGAGAGTCTCTGAGAGAGCTGCAAAGTTTTCTTTTGTTTTCAAACTCAACGAGTAACAATGTCGAGTGAAGAAGAGTGTCAACTGAAAGCGGGACACCCACCGGCAGGTTAGCTCCATTGAAAAGTCATTTCGTTGCGGTAACAGAGTAGCTTGAAAAAAAAAATCTTGCTATGTGTGACGTGTCGCCGAATGAAATTGACGAAACAATTATCTTTCGCACAATTTCGAAAAATATTCACTCGTTGCAAAATTTTTCCACAAAAGCATTTGCTATTACTCGCAAACTATTTATTTCGCGATATATTTTATATTTTTAATTGGAACTTTATTACAGTAAAAGCTGGTGGAATGAGGATAACGCAACACAAAAATCCCAAAGAAGAGAAGGAAGTTAAACCAAGTAAAGATGCAGAAGAGGCCAAACCCTCTACTAGGTGCAAAGAAAACATATGTTAAGAAAAGTACATAGCAAATTATTTTTTTTCATGAATTAACACGTCAATTTTTTTTTTTTACAGTCCACCAAGGCCATTAGTCATCAGTGGTGCAATTTCAAGAGGGAATGCAGATTTTCCTCCAGAGGCTGTACAACATTTCCATGAAAAACCAATTCCTACTCACGATGCTCGTCCAGCTCATGTCTCTCGTCCCGGTATTATCCAACAGCCAAGGAAGTAAACCATGGTTCATCAAAAAGGAAACATAAAGTAATGAAGACAGAAGGTACCGCAGGGAGACAAAAGGAAATAAAACTCATCATCCCAGAGAACATTTCTAATGTAAATAAGAAATTATGGATCTCTGAAATTATAATATTGAAATTCTATGAAGAGTGAGAGAGGGAGAGAAATAATATGTTATTACAAAATAGAATTTAAATCTTGTTGTCAATCAAGTTTGATACAAAAAATTGCAAGTGTCTCATGCTAGACAATTACCATTTCTATCATTCTTTTCTACATTTCTTAAAGCATTTATTTTTATAAATCTTTCATTTAATTTTGTTTCTCCTAGGATAAAAAATGTCCAGTTACATATATATATATTTTTTTTCGTTTGAAATATTTACGCGATCGTCGTGTTCGATACGTAATGCTTTTCTCAAGAGAGCATTTAATATATATTTTTTAAACCGGTAAAGGGAAAAGTAATGATTCGATGATACGCGACAAAGTTTGCAACTTTAGTTCGCATTTCCAACGATCCTTGGCTATTTGTATTTATAATGAGACATGAATAAATAAAATACGTTTTGGCATAATTCTAATTCTCGTTATTATTTTTCGCAACGATCGAAGATGATATTCCTCAGTGAGAATAACCGATGAGAGTTCGGATCGATGAATCGTTGGATTCGATCATTGTTGGGTAAAAGAGGTTAAGGCAAAAAAATTGTCTTCGTTGTGAAAATAAAGAGCGCGAGTGGAAGAGGAGCACGGCGATACTCGTGGCGCGGTAACCTTGGTGACCGGGAATGTATACATTATAAACACAGCGACATCGGCGTGTCAAACTTTTCTTTTTTTCAACGCGAAGTCAACTCGCTGCCGGGTACGCAGGAAGAAACAAGCGAAATCGCGATTCGGTACGCGAATGCAGCTAGTTTCGAATCGGAAAGGGGGCGAGAGAGAGAGAGAGTGCGGATAATGTGTTCGTCGAGAGAGGAATGTGAATGCGATTGAAAAAAAACGGTGGTTTTTCCATCAAAACCGAGAGAGCGACGAGGCTGTCAGAGACGTCGGAGGATCATCGCTCGCTAGGGATAAAATTTTCGTGGACGCGCGACAAAAAAAAACAGAGAAAGAAATAAAAGAACGAAACTCGTGAAAATCCCATTTCGGAGGTGGAGAAAATTGCCGGTTGTGCCTGTGTGTGCGCGCGCGCGCGTGAGACAGTCGAAAATACATAAGAGAAAAAGAGAGAGAGAGAAAGACTGAGGATGTCTGGAAAGAGTGGTAACGAAAAAGTCACGGAAATTGACAACCACGTCACCGAAAAGTACAATATTGTACGACGTCTCGGCAAAGGGGTAAATTCGTCCTCAAACTTTTTATTACGATCGCCCCCAACTTTCACAATATTATCTTGTTCGACGAGTGTCAAGGAAGACGTGACTCTATGGAAGAGCACGTGTCAGCATCCCCGTAAACTTTAATCCTTCGTTACAAGTCCCTAGCTAAAAAATTAAAATCGATGCGTAAGCGTAGAAGAAGCAAAAACTTTTGCGCGACACACAAATGTTTTATTACTTTCAACACAGGTGCACCTGTCCCATCGTGTTTACTTGGTGATATAGATAAAACAACCTTGTAACCACTGGCTCGTTATTTTTATGGATCGCTTTCGATTGAACTTCTTTATAATTTCCTTAATGCACAAAATATCGTAAACTTTGTCCATATTTTAAGTCAGGCAACTTCAAATCTGTGCTTGACGTTGAAATTTTGGCTCGACAGGCTTATGGCATAGTGTGGAAGGCCGTTGACAGAAGATCGAAGGAAACGGTAGCCGTGAAAAAGATCTTCGATGCGTTTAGAAATCAGACGGATGCGCAGCGCACCTTTCGCGAAATAATGTTCCTACTTTCGTTTGCAAATCACGAGAATATCATACAACTTATCGGCTTGCACAAAGCGAACAATAATCAAGACATATATCTCGTTTTCGAATACATGGGTGAGAATAAATAAAAATAATGAAATATAAATTTACGAACGAAACGAAGAGAATGAATCTTTTTGCAGACACGGATTTACATAACGTTATCAAGCGGGGAAACATTCTGAAGGACATTCACAAAGTATTCATCATGTATCAATTGTTCAAGGCAACGAAGTACATACATTCGGGAAATGTGATTCATAGAGATCTGAAGGTTCGTTCGAATTGAGCAAATAGTTCACTTTATCTTCCTCTTCTTTTTTTTTTTCTTCGTATAATGGCAATTACCGAAAATCCTTCAACTTCTGAATCTTCGGACTTTTATAATCCATGCTCCCTTATACAGCCGTCGAACATACTGTTGAACACGCAGTGTCACTGCAAAATAGCTGATTTCGGGCTGGCACGCTCGGTGACGCAAATCGGCGAGGGAGACGCCGATTCCGGCAGCGACCCTGCATTGACGGACTACGTGGCGACGAGATGGTATCGAGCCCCGGAAATACTGATAGCTTCCAAGAGGTAAAATTCCCTGCGACTCCATTTCTCGCCGTGTAGCACGGAACTGAAAGTTCACTGACCCCGAGTCGGAAGTTAACCGCATTATCGACGCGAGGCATGTTTATGTTTTCTTTTTTTCTCGCTCTCTCTCTCTCTCTCTCTCCGCGCTCGCGGTTCGATAATATCGCGGCAGATGGCTGATCTCAATTTTTCCAAGGCGTAGAGAGCCGGGGGACAAAAGTTTGGAGCATTTTTCAAAATTACGCTACAAATGATTTTCCGTGCTCGATCAAGAGTTGTTTGTTCGTACCTGATCGCGCTCCGAGATAAACGAGCTCTCTCTCTCTGATGGATGGAAGAAAAACGTTGTTTCGACACGCGAACTCGCAACTCGTTGTGTACCCCCAAACCCGACGTTTTTCTCTCGGCTTATTGTCATTTTTATTTCTTCCAGGTACACCAAGGGAATCGATATGTGGTCGCTCGGTTGCATTCTCGGTGAAATGCTATTGGAAAAGCCACTTTTTCCCGGCTCATCCACCATAAACCAGGTCGAAAGAATAATGGCTACTCTTCCACCTCCAACACCAGAAGGTTAAAAAAAAGCATTCCCTCTTTTTCTTATACCTCAAAAATTAAATCGAGCAATGGAAAATTCATTTGAAAATCTTTTTTTACAGACGTGGCATCGATTGGAGCTGGATATGGTTTAAATTTATTGGAAAAGAGACCTTCAGTACCAAGGAAAACCCTCAGAGAATTATTACCTTCGAATATCTCCAGCACTGCTTTAAATCTGATTAGCACTCTCATAGTCTTTAATCCAAACCACAGACTCACAGCTGTTCAGGCTTTGGAGCACGCTTACGTTGCTAAGTAAGAAAACGAGGAAGATTAATGAATAAAAATTAATGTTACATACTCGTAGTCTTGTAGATAGAAATTTTCCTAAAACGTTTTTGTTATTTTGCAGTTTTCATAGTCGGGCGAATGAACCGGAACGGGGCGCGAGCGTGGTGCCTCCGCTGAGGGACGACGTGCAATTATCCATCGAGGAATACAGGAACAAATTGTACGCGATGATGGACGAGAAACACCGGAAGCACAAAAATATGTGAGAATCCGTAGAACAAATTATCTTCATCCGTATCGCTCCCGTTTTGTCTCGAGCTACGAAAAAGAGTCCAATTTTACGTCAGGTCGAAATCGAGGATACGACGGCTCTCCGAGAATATAAGAAAAGACACCGGCGGCCAGAGTGCTGGCCAGGGTGACACGGCGGTTGCGAAAAATGTTCACACTTCCTTCGACGACGTCAGACGGGACGCGATCAAGGACGATCACCCGACGACGAAGCATCACCCGGGATCGTTGATAGCGCCCGCTCATCATCATTACAGTCAGAATCTCATCAACGGAGCCTATCGTAGTATTCCACCGGGACAGGCCAAAAGCTGCGTGCATCTCAGTCAACAGCAACAACAATTGTCAAAGTCGCAGCGTTCGATACAATCGGACCAAGTTAACGCGGTACGTTCTTCATCGGGACTGGGCTTGATAAAAAAAAATAAAAAAAAAAACTTGAGAATTTACTGGGCTTTTTTGCGTAAATAGAACAAAAAAAACATGAAAATTGTATCTCGTTACAGGCTACTTGTCATATGGGATATATTTAGGTACTGTAAATTCATGTGTGACATTATGCTGGGAGGGCGAGCATGCATTTTTATAAAAAGAAGATTGCAATGATTTATGTTATTTTGTGAAAAAATGTTATTTCATCGGGATACGAAAATATCAATGCAGTCTTCTCACATTTTTGTTTTGGAAACTATCTTTTAGTATCACCTTAATCACCAAGTAAGAAAAAAAAATCAGCGTGAACGATTTATTTTCAGTATGGAGCTCTGGGTAGGTCTCATATTCCTCTGTGCCAGCCAAAGTTACGTAGAGGAGTAAAATCGCAGCCTGTGGGAAGGTGTACATCGACGAAACAGACGACGATAGCTCCGATCGGCGACACGGCTAACATTGTAAATTCATCGTCAAAGTTAACTCTGCCAAAACGTTCGAGTCCCGAGAGTCCGGGCTTAAAAGCCAAGTACATAACGAGAATGCCAAATAACAACGTAACGAAACATTTCGTCACGACTGGTGGGAGGACGGGTGGTGACGACAACGACGACGACGACGACGTCCACGATCGTCGTTATTCTTACGACGGCAACGTTAATCATAAAAATTCGCTAAATCTGCATAATCGTTCCATCACTAGTCACAGTCGGGTAATACAAAATTACTTGAATCAGACGATGCCAATAACCAGTATTCAATCACGCGAAAGAATTTTATCAACGAAATCAAGATTGAACGATCACACGATCGTTGAGAAAGTACGAAATTATGATTACCCCGTGGGAAGCAAGCCGGCGAGCAAGTCGATGGAAAATCATCGACCCAAGTGTTCCGTTGTTCGTAATCAGACAATCAAGAATAATTTACGTCACAGTGGCGTACAAAAAACATCGAGTGCGGTAAAAACCATGCGTACGTTCAACAGTTACACCCAAAGTCACGCTACGATCACGGCATCGGCTTACAAGGATCTGCGAAACGGTGTAATTATGTCGTAAAGCGAGAAAATCGAAGAAAACGATTGTAGAAAATTTTCCAAGACTTTGTAAAACTTTAGGCTGTCGGATTTTCTAGTCAACATTTTATTTATTTTTTTATGATAAAAGTACGAAAAAAAAAAATTAAAATGCAAGCTAGGGTCGCGCGCGAACTCACAATCAGGGGGAATACGTCGCTTTTCTTTCTTTTTTTATATATAAACTCAATTTTTCGATGAATTATTCTACACTAACTTTTATTACTACGTGTATATATGGCATGTATACTCTGCCTTTGTCGATACGTCCGAACACGCGCAACGTCGAAGAAAATATTTCTACTGTCGTGGAAACGATCCGACAATTGTAAAATATATTAATCTTCGTCCCTGCGATTGGTATACTTGTACTTACGGAGAAGAGAACGATTTTAATAAAGGAAAAAAAAAGAAAAGAAAACGCATGTTTCTATCAATTATTAATTCATTGGTAAAAAAATAATAAATTTTATCCTTCTCTCTTTGATAAAATTATTCAGAAGGCATTGAGGAAAAGAATAAATCGGAAAACACGATTCTTATATTCTTGCGAGATATGATAAAAAATTGGTGCTCTGCCCTCAATTTACTTATTATTTCTTGAAATAGCTGGGGCAACGCAGTGCGATATTCAATGTGGTCGAGGCTAAGTGCTGTTTGATCAATATAGGGTTGACATATCGCGCACAAATGTAAGCTCCTTCATTGCTTCGCTAAGAACCGAGGAAAAAAGGAGAATGGTTTTACTTACGGCCGCTTATGTCGAGAAGGAATGCTCGAGAACGCAATCCGTAAAATCTCTGACGAAAGGCATCGATCGAAATCATCTGAAGAAAATAACGCATCTTTACATGAATGATAAAAACGTCGGGGCAATCGTGAGTTTTTTTTTCATCAATTCGTTTGACGTTTGACTAAAATTTATTTTCACCACCTTTCAGGCCGATATCTCGATTTGTAAAAATCTAAAAGTTATATACCTCCAAAATAATTGTCTGAAGAAGATTGAAAATTTGGATTTCGCCGAAAATCTGACGAACTTGTATCTGCAACACAACGAGCTTACGAAAATAGATAATCTTGAAAATTTGAGAAATTTGACGAAATTGTGCTTGGGTCACAATTGTATAAAAGTCGTCGAAGGCTTGGAAAATTTGGTAAAACTGACCGAGCTTCATATTGAGAAGCAACGACTCTCTAAGGGAGAATGTTTGATTTTTGAGCCTCGAACGTTGGACGCAATCTCAGTAAATAAAAACTGCTAATTGTTTAAAACTCAAATTTATTTTTTGATAAAAAAATTTGTTTCCATATTTCCATGACAGACTCGACTGAGGGTTCTGAATGTAACTGGAAATCGATTGACTTCCCTAAATGCCATAAGTCGTATAATGAGCTTGGAAGTTCTAGAAGCGAAAGACAATTTAGTCGAGGATATGGAAGATTTGGCCGAGAGTATCGGTAACATGAGACGACTCACGGAATTGTATCTTCAGGGAAATCCGGTCACGCAGACTTACAGATACAGAGAAAACTTAATAGCCAACAGTGATTTTCTACGTAAATATCATTTTAAGCTTAAAAAAATTGATATTATTTCGAGTGGTGTAAAATCATTTTTTCAAAAGTGAATTTGGATGGAAAGCGCATCACTGAGATTTCTCGTCAATTCATGAAGAATTTTAAGGAAGAAAAACAACTTCGTCAGAATCGAAGGCGCAGCAAGATGACTTTGAGCGACGATATTACAAGTGAAAATTTGATTTTATGGACATTTTTTTAAATTTATCATGGAAAAAATAGTACTGAAATAATTTTTTTAGGTTCTATGAATTTACCGCCAGCTTTCGAGAGATCTGTTTCGCGAGCAATCATTCAGCAATATCCAGGACCGAAATTTACTTTTAACGTTACTTCTGGCTCGGTTGTGGCGCAGCCTCAGATAATTCCAGCCTGGAAATTCAGTGAGTTACAAAATTATATTAAAATTTGTACAAAATACTAAACAAATATTCTTTCAGCTTCAGCAATTGCTGGCACGAGATCGGACAGTCGAGTCGCGCCGAGACCATTCTGGAGATCAACTTCCGGAATGAGGCCAAAAAATGTGAGACAGTGCACTCGAATGAACGAGCCGAAAGTTTTTCCATCGATCTGAACTTTATGACAAAAAAAAGGATTTTTAATAAAATCTAAGACTTTATTATCGATGTTATTTTCGGCAGAAAAGAAACATGAATACGTAGTTTTTTTTCACCCCCATAAATGCGAGAGGTAATAATTATTAAACACGTTTTATCGAGACACATCCCGAAGATACAAACTTATAAGCTACATTTGTACGCTGCCTCATAAAATATGAAAATTTTGTCAATAAAAAATCCTGAAGCTGGAGTAGGCGCAAAAAATACATTAATAACAATAATCAACAACGACAGCTATCAGGGTGTAAGAATCAAGATATTTTACACGCCGTATCTTAATAAAATATTTAATCAGATCGGAGTCGACTGCGGTTCGCATTTTATTTTCAACCATACAACTTCCCGCACGTTTGCAAATCAATTTTCATATCTACCTCGGTTTTCTTTATATACTTTTTTTTTAAATTATTGTTTATTACAAGGCTATCGCAAAAAGGCCTTCTCTCTTCACATTGTCGCTCCTTTATTCCTCGCGTTCACCGTGCTGTCGCTGTGACGTGCCAATTAATAATACATTTATCGCAACCTCAAACACTCCGTTTAGAATAAAATCATATACAATGAGTGAACGGAAAAAGTCTAATAAATAACGTGTATCAAGACCTGTTTGTGTAGGTGTGTTTTTTTTTATTTTTGTGAAATTTTGTTCACGTGTGAGTTGTCTTTGTCTCAAGCGTGGAATGTTAGACACATTTAATACAAAGGTGCATGTGAAATTCACTTTTCTCAGTTAATAGTTATAGAAGTGCTTTACACATCGACGGGGAGATGGGACGAATGCGAAGGTAAAAAACAAAACAAAAAACTGTTAAAGAGCGTCCGAAATCCGGGAAGCGGAAAACTCCGAATAAAATTAATCACTCTCAGGACGTCGGCGATCTACGAATACAGAGATTTGAAGTTGAAAGCAAAATACTTTTTTTTTCTCTCATAGGCTTGAGATATGAATCTCGGTCAACGTTTTATCGAAAAATTTTAGGAGTCAGTCTATTCGGTTGAGTTTCGCTACATTTGTTAACTAAGTAACCACGCTTGTGGTGAATCCATACAAAATTGTTTTTTTTTTCGTTACAAAAGCTATACTCCATCGTCATTTACAGACGATGCATCAAGTGAGAAAGTTACTAAAGTAGAGGAGAAAAAATAAAATGGTCTTTTAGTCTTTGTCAGTGGTCGCGAAGTTCTTTGCTCGTGAAACGGCAAAGTTCGAGATGTGCAAAATACATTTAAACGTGTCTCGTTTGAATCTGATAAATTCAGAGACGAAGGCATCGTTCGCATTGCTGATATCTCGACGTACATTTGTATTAAAAAAATTACGACTAATTTGCAAAGAATAATTTGAAATAGAAAAATAATTGTCTAAAGTGACGATGAATTTATCGAGAAGACGAAGATTTTGAATTTACTTTTCCGTACGAACGATGCTTGTCTCTAGTTAGCTGCCTAATTTTTTCTCGATGAGAAAAAATTCATTATAACGAAGGTTCGGTTTAAAAAATATAAAATAAAAAACTTCATTTCTCATTCGCTCGCATACACATTCTACATCTATGCAATTTACGGCTAGATTTAGACATATACGCTGACCAATGCATCGGCTGCCCTTGGTAATAATCTATTAATAATATAATTATTAAAATTGCCATATAATGTTTGAACAGGCAAAATCTTTACGCAACCCGATCGGTCCAATCAGAGTGTTCTCGTTTTCCTGCTAAAGTTCTGAGTGTTTAATGTCAATATCTCGTTTTATCTCTATCAGGCGGCGTAAAGATTTTAACAATTCACTTTTTGCATTACATATACGCATATATTCATATATTTATATAATATATTAATATATCTTATATCCAGACCGTACTGACTCTCACTCTTGCTCTCTTTCATCGACAAATAATATAATTAATTTTTTTGTTCTTTTTCGTTTTATGCTTTCATTCTTTAAAAGTAAAAATACTTAAGTTTAAGAAGGTGATACTATACATTCGGTATCGCAACGAAGCACACATCGCGCAGCAAAGAACGTTGCTCGTAAGCTTCCCCGATTTCTTGCTGCCTACGATTGAAAAAAAAGTCATAGTAATTAAACGGGCGATCGTTATTTGGTAGGATCATTTGCGAATGGCGCGCTTTTACCTCTTATTCTTATTTTCACGATCATTATTTATAAATTATGCTTGCATTAAATCGTTACGTGTGCATCTTCGCACGGATTGCATTGAATTTCATTCGGTGCACCATCGAAGCTATCCTCGAAACGATTTTTTTCTGCTTCGCGAGGCTGAAACGTTATTTTTTCCTCGCGATCACAGTGGTCCACCTCAATTATTTTCTTCTTTTTTTTTACTGTTTGACAGTACAATCTCAAGGGTACCCTGTCTCATATTTTTACCACGTTCTCCCTCTTCACTTTATAAATATTCGAACTAGTATCGCTTCATTCGCACGATCGAAAAGATTTTCAATAACGCACGTATGACGTACGTATAATGTGCAATAGACGTACAAATACATATTTATACGTACGATTGTAATATTACATATTTATATATAATTTATTTATACTTTAAAAAGTCTGAATGAATTCGGAAACAGCGCGTGCGCCATTGAGAATGAAGAAAATTCGTTTGCAATAAGGCCGGACGCGGTTTCATCTTCGTTTGCCGCAATTTTGAAGCAGCGCTTTAAATGCAGATATTTCTTTTTTTTTTTTGATAGGCTAACATGACGTTTTGGCTGCGTGGCTCGACTATTGCTGTCGTTGAAGATAGAAATACATTCTCAATAAAATTTTTTTCTTCGTTCCCGCTTTACGCCGAGTTTAAAGAATACATACGAAACGCGCGTTCGAAGTCAGGGTACCCTCCCTGCTCTTTCAATATCGGGTGGCCTCCTCTTCACCTCAAACTCGTTACTGGGCTGTTTGCTGCTGGATCTCAATCTTCTCGACTGTCATGTCGGGATTCATGGCCGTTGCTTCCTGTATGGCCTCGGCCAACGCGCGGTCATGGTCGACCGGGTCGCCGTCCGATTGTATCGTTATTTTTTGCTCCACCTTCGTCTCGACTACTCCGTCTCGTTCCGTCTTGTACTGCAACAAAGTGCGATTATCATTCAAAAATATGCACATAAAAGGTCGAATTAATATTTCATGCTTTTTATTTTTACGCACTGTTATTGTTTCGATGGTTCTTGTTTTGCTGGAAATCGTCTGAGTGCTGACTATTTCGCCGGACGCGCTGTAAGTTCCGTCCTCGTTTTCCAGCTCGACTTTTCGCGTTTCCGTCGCCACCAGAGGTACCGTTGTCGTAGCCGTGACGTTGCTCGTCGGCTCGCCACTGTACACGTGAGTTTCCGTCGCGACTAGTCCAGCTGGTTCTCCCTGCGAATAATTTTTGCCCATTAAGTGTCTCTTTACCACGAGACATCGTATATTGTCAAAAATCTCATTAAAATTCGTAAAAATTGTCATTCACGTTAGAACGAATAGTTTTTCATAGTTATTTGACATTTAAATCGAAACTACATTTACGTGAAACACCCATGAGTAAACGACACAGAGATGAATACATGCAGCTGTTTTTTAAATTTTCTTACGATTCCCCGACGACCGATTGATTATTAAAAAAAAAAGAAGATGAACTCTGTCCAACGCGGGGTTACCTGGTAATACTGATTGTAGAAAGCCTGTTGATCCTCGTCCAGGTCAATTGGAGTGCCCGAGTCACCGCTGCTCGAACTGGATGTACTGTGACGTCGCGAGTACAGCTACGCCATGCAAATTGTTAGCGCAAAGCCGCCGACATTCATGAATGATTTAAAAAAAGATTAAAAAAAAACAATGACATTTTCGAAAGTTAAAATTAAACCATATTATCTTCTTCTCAATGTTTCCTGTTGATAATTAACGAAAGCGAATAACTTGCAATTCTGCGTGTGAGCGTGAATTAGTATTTGCCAAAATTTGCTCCATGATTCAGTGACAATGAGTGTCGAATAATGCACGTTACGTCGAAAAATATTCAGATCTATTTTCTCTCACGATTCTCACGACTCTGTGCTCAATTAAATTGTTTGTAGCCACACTGAGATTAATAATGGTAAAAAAATAAAAATAAAATAAAAATTATAAATTCACCCAGGCTGGAGGATTGAAAAAAATTACTCGTACCTGTTCGCCGGATAACACGTGGCTCGTGGTCCTGACCTCCTGGGTGACGACGCGTTGCTCTTGCCTCGTAGCGCTAGTCGCCGTTGTGTGAGCTACGGTCTTTTCTTCGACCTATTTTTTAGTTTTTCAAAAATTAAAATTTCAATAAAATGATAGAAAAATGACACCAAGTGTTGCAGAGCCTTGGAAATGCATGTTTCCATTAAAACAAAAAAGATCGCAAAGATTGAGAGGAAGAAAAATGAACACGAACCTGGCTAGTTTTCTGATTCTTTCCAAGATCTTCGTGCATGGTTGCCGTGCGGGTCGTTACGGCTGTCGCCGTCATGTAAGGAGTTCTACTGTCTTCCGGTGCCTCTGCCTACGTACATACATTACTACCATTGTCACTAATAATACGAAACATATTTGACGATGCTTAGCTTACGATGAAACACGAGCATTCGTACAGTCTTGGATAATAATATTTTTTTTTTTTAATAAACAAAATAAAATAAACGAGAATTCGATTCATGCCAGGAGAGGATTTTTTCACGAAAAGGAAAACGAGGATTTCGGTTTTCATTGTTAGTGGAAAGACTTTACCTGCGAGTGTTATTAGTGCTTGTTCCGATTATTGGACGTGCTTCGATTAATTTAAAATGACGTGTACGACTGCCGATTGAGAATCAGAGACTTTCGTAAAGTTTGTGAAAATGAAAAATTGATGAAAATTGTCTGAATTCCCAATCAGTCTCAATATTTTTGAAATAAATGAATTTCTTGCCTTGTTGACTTGGGTAGAAACGACAACTTGTCCAGTACCACCGGGCGTGAGATCCTCAACTTTTTCCTCGATATTTTGGACAACGCCTTCCTGATCCTTGACGACAGATTGTTTGGTCGTTGTTTTTACGATTGTCGGTGTGCTCGCCGTAACGGGAGGCTTTTTCGTTTTCGCTCCCGAACTTTTCGGTACAACGACAGTCTCTTCCGTGATTTCTTCTCGTTCCAAGGGTTGTCCACTCTTCGCGTAAATAACACCGTCCTTGATGAAGCCATCATCATCTCCAAAAATTTCCTGGTTCGAGAGCTTTCCATTTTTGTCATAAACTTTGCCATTCTTGACGAAACTTCCGTCACTACTGAATGGAGCTTGCGTTATCGGTTTTCCTGCTTTGTCGCAGACCAGGCCCTTTTTCACACAAGTTATCGTGACTATTGTGTAATATTTGTCAAGCGGTCTGCCATTTCCGGCGCAAACGACTCCCTCTTTGACGATGTTTCCTTCATTGTCAAATGCAGCTTTTTTCAGAGGACTTCCAATTTTGTCTACAACGACGCCGTCGACGACCTTGTGCCCCTCCGACCCGAAGGCTTCTTGCGTCAATAATTTACCGTCCGGACCGTAAACTCTTCCGCCTTTGACGTAACACGTATCAGGTTTCAGATTCCCGAGCCTCAAAGGTTTCCCATTCATCCCGTATACGAGGCCTTCCTTCATGGAATAATTGTCACCGAACGAGTGAAGATTCAACGGTTTCCCGTTATAATCGTAAACCCGTCCGTTTTTAATAACACTTCCGGTGGTGTCAAACGTTCCGGATTCGATCGGTTTACCATTCTCATCGGAAATAAGACCATACCGGACGAAAGTAATTGTGATCGTCGAGCGTTGCTTGTTGTTCAGCGGCTTTCCGTTCGGCGCGAATACCGATCCTTCCTGGATATAACTTCCGTCATTGCCGAAAGTACCGTGGGAGAGCGGCTTCATGTCTTTTCCGTAGATGAAACCATTCTGGACGAAGCCGCCTTCGGGACCGAAAGAACTGTGATTCAGAGGCTTGCCGTCCTTTCCGTACAAACGACCTTCCTCGACGTACGAGTCTTTCGGTAACTCCGAGCCGGCGTTGAGAAGCTGACCTCCCCAACCGTAGACCAATCCGTCTCTTATGTAAGTACCGTCCGGTCGGAAAGCTCCTTGCTTCAGAGGCTGCTCGTCCTTGTTGTAGATTATCCCGTTCTGAATGTAGCATCCATCCGGTAAGAGGGATCCTTGATTTTTCGGGATTCCCTTGTCATCGACGATCTTTCCATCCTTTATCGCCAGATTGTCCGGACCTTTGTTATCCTGAGTAACGAAATTTCCATCCCTGCCGATAATCAGACCATTCTTTATCTTGTTCCCGTCAGGTCCGAAGATTCCTTCCGGAATGACGTTTCCGTGCTTGTCGTGCAATACACCAGCTACGACGTACGAACCGTCGGATCCAAAGATATCTTTGTCCAATGGTTTTCCCGATCGGTCGAATATCACTCCGTTGAGAATAAAACTATCCTCGGGCAGCGAGGAGCTGAGATTCAACGGTTTACCGTCTTTGCCGTAAACTTGTCCATCCTTGATGAAACTACCGTCGGTCTTGAAGAAGGAAGACTTCATCGGTTTTCCATCTTTGTTGTAAACTCTTCCGTCCTTGATCGCCGCCCCCTCCGGCACGAGAGAATCCTGATTCAGAGGTTTTCCGTTTTTAGCGTGGACGACACCCTTCCTGATGTAGTTACCGTTTGAACCGAAGGATTCCTGCTTCGCGGGCTTTCCGTCCTTGCCGAGAACAACGCCGTCCTTGATCGTTAAGCCCTCCGCGCCGAGAGAACCGTGGGACACCGGGTTTCCATCGGAATTGCAGATAGCACCCTCTCGAACGAGAATTCCGTCGGGTTTGAAGAGACTCTGGTTCAACAAGTGACCGTTTATCTCGTATATCAGACCCTCCTTGATGAAGCTTCCCGGAGCAATGATCGGGATTTGACTCAGAGGACGATTCTCCCTGTCGTGAATTATTCCATCCCTCACGAAACTGCCATCCGGCTTGTAAAACGCGTGCTTTATCGGCTTACCGTCTTTACCGACGATCTTGCCGTCCTTGAGATGAGAACCGCTCGGCAGTAAGGAGCCTTGGTTCAGAGGTTTACCATCCTTACTGTAAACGAGGCCATCCTTGATAACACAACCGTCGGAACTGAAATGCCCGCTTTTCAAAACTTTGCCATCCTTCCCGTGAACTTTACCCTCGGTTATGTAATTTCCCTCGCTTCCCAGGAGGCCGCTGGCGAGAGATTTACCGTCACGTCCGTAAATGAGACCGTCGAGAATGTAGGTCGAGTCGGGCAAGACTGCAATTTGGTTCAGCGGCTTTCCAGCATCGTTGCAGACTATACCGCCGACTATGTAGTTTCCGTCGGTGCCGTAAGAACCCTGAGTCAGTGGTTTTCCATCGTGAGCGAACAGCAGTCCTTCCTTTACGTAAGTTCCGTCGGTGGCCAATTTTTCAAAGGCCAACGGTTTTCCATTCTTGGCGACGATTTTTCCTTCCCGCACGATAGCGTGATCCGGTCCGAGACCACGCTGATCCAGGGGTTCTCCATTTGGTCCATAGATTACACCGTTTCTGATGGAATTTCCGTCAGTCCCGAGCACAGCTTGGTAAAGGGCCTTGCCATCTTTCCCAGTAATCGTTCCCTGAATTACGTGAACTCCTTGGGGACCGAAGTCTGCCTTCTTCACAGGCTTTTTATCCTTTCCGCAGACTTTGCCATCGAGGACGATACTTCCCTCGGGTCCGAGCGAATTTTGGTCCAGAGGCTTGCCCTCTTTGGTGTAAATGATTCCGGCGATCACGCAGGATCCTTCGGGCAGCGGTAAAATTCGGTAGTTCGGCTGGGAAGGAACCGTTCCGGGAATTATAATTCCGGGTTTGGTCGTCGCTTCGTCACAGTGCTGCTCTCCGGCGATGAAAGCGGTCGAGGCAGTCTTGTCGTCGGGCGCAGCCGTTATTCCCTTCTGAGCCTCCTTCAGTCCGGCTGACTCGACGTAATTGAGCCCAGGAGTTTTCAGACCAGGTGGCGTTTTATTCGACGCGAGCTCCTTGGTTTTCCTCTTCTCCGCTGACTCGGCTAATTTTTTCTCCTCACCCGGGGCGTAATTGAACGCCAGTCCGGTGGCTTTCTTACTCGCTGATGTTGGAGATTGTTGATTTTGGACTCCCGGAGACGCTGGTCTGTCCTCGTAAGAGAAACCGTGAGGTGTGTAAGGTTTTTTCGTTGGCGAAGATTCCATCTCTTCGTAGTTGTAAGGTTTCGTGTAGCCTGGCATTTTTTGAGATTCTGGAGAGCCAGCGATTTTGTTCGCTTTCTCGTTGGGCGATTTATCAGCGCCTGAAATATTCGACTCGAGGTCACTCTTGTCCGTCGACTCGTCCAACTCCTTGTTCTTCTTGTCCTTCGATTGCTTCGATTGGTCCTTGTCTTTTTTCCGGAACAGCGGAAAACCACCAACGGGACTCTTTTTTTTGGACGGGAATAGTAAACGATTGAAATAAAAACGAACATGCGATAGCGCGCGTACATGCTACGTAAATACGAGAATTCATTTTTAAATATTTTCTTTGTACCAAAGTTGAATCTTTCTGATTTCAAAATTCTACAATGCAATAACTACAGATCGACTCTCTACGTCTATACTGCGATAAATAATCTCAGCATTTCTGGCTTGATTACCCGAGTCTCCCACATGTTGCTACTTTTATTTCGATTTACCTTGATTTTATCCTTTTTCTCTTTGTCCTTCTTTTCCGGGGATTCGTCGATCTTGGGAGTCTTTTTGTTCGTCATGCTCTCGTCGATGTTCCCGAGCACAGAGCTGTCATTGATGACATCCGCGTTGTTAAGGTCGTTGTGATTCTCCTTCTCGTTCTCGTTGTTCTTCTCCTTCTTCTTTTTGGAAAGTCCACCGGTTGGAAGAACCGCGATTCCTCCGACAGGTTTCTAGAACGAAACGAATCAATGAGCAACCGAGAAAAATAATTGAACGGTCCACTAGAAACGATTAACACAGAAATATAACGCTTAAGCTTAAAATCAGTCTTATAGGCCAAATAGTTACAGGCTTTTCCGTCACATGCATCTCGCCGAAAGTTTTTTTTTTTTGCTGATGGAAAACTTGATCGTAAATCATGCACTTTCCGAGATAGCTTAGCGCTCGAGAGGATATCATTTTTTTTTCTCTTTATTTACAGCAGTTTGACACCAAATTGGTACGAGACGTAAATTTTGAAAATATACATATTCCAAAGATCTACAGAGTGCGATAGTGAATATGAGATAGTAATGGGCATGACACGATTTATTGGTGAGTTTCATTTATTTTTTTCTTATTTTTCGTCATTTTATCTATACCTTTTGGACACGATCCGCATCATACTCTCCTTCCAGGCTACTGGTACTGCTAGCCGATGTCGTTCCAGCGCTTGTTTTTCGAGTCAGCTATCGGTGTTAGTTACGTGACGGTTAGTTAAATTGTGAAATGAAACTGGCGAGTTACTGATGATTTCGTGATGTTTCGTGTCTGTGTCAGCTATAGTCATATCTCTTTAACTCTTTACTCTAAACATCTAGCATCTCATCTTGACACTGTGTACAACGAAAAGAAAGAAGAACGATCGCGGCTCGCGCCAATAAGTTGTCCCAATATTTGCGGATCTCCATGCAATTTCTAAAGTTGCAGGCCTTCACGCAGCCAATGTGTAGAATCGTACTATATAATATGTGTCTCGTACATATTTAAAGAAGTTCCTTCGAAACTCGATACACAAATGTATTCATATCAAAGAACGACGAAAGGAAAAATAAGTTGATGAAAATTAGATAAATAGAGAAATTGCAAGTTATCTTAATTCCAGCTTCGTTACTGGATTTCACAAAAAAAAAATAATTCAATGAATAAATTCTACCAATGATACAAATACATATACATATTTATATGTATCCAACAATCAATTTAAGAGTTTCTTGCACATACATATAAAACTCTAGAAAATCGGGCAAACCTATGTGACTGACATGCCAGACTACGAATAAGAGCATGTCGTTCCGAACTTTTAACCCTTTGAGGTCTGACCGTTGTGCGCAGCGTAAAATTAAATAATAAATATCCAATAACTTTCCTCCCAAACTCCTTCGTCGAGAGAGACCTCAAAAGGTTCACGACTCAGAGCTTAAAGTGCACAGTGATCGTGTGTGTGTTTCGTGTACTATGAATTGCTCCAATACAATTTTTTTTTCTCCCTGGCAGTTAGTACCAATTGGTGTTCATTAATTATACATTTTTTTTCAAGATATCGTCCAATTTTTGAACTCATACTTTCGCCTTATTATCGTTAGAGGTGTATTAAGATAATCAATATTACCTGATACACGACGACGTTAATGTGGTGTCATTTTAATGTGTATCGAGATTGCATGTGCGTGAACCCACCTTTTCTTTCTGCTTCTTTATCGGGCTGGGTTTATTGTCGATGTGCTCCATGTCAGGTATCATCTCGGGTTCGTAGCTCATCGTGTGTCTCTTGCTCGGCTCGGATCCGTACGTCTCGACAGGTCTCGGGCCACCTAAAGCTACATGGTCAGACCACGTGTTCGGGGATAAATTGGGGAATAACAGGAGGAACTAATTTTTTGTCTCTAGTAGGATTTTATAAAAGTATCTCTTGGGCTCACCGTCCATACTTCGCGAGGTCAATCGACGTCCGCTGAGAGACCTTTCGAATTGTGGGGGTTGTCTCTCGATCGGTGTCTTTTTCGTCTCGTAGTGAGTTCTTCCGGAATAACGGAATCGCGAGCCAAGGTGTGGCAACAGGCCGACCTTCTTCACGGGCTCGGGACTCATGAGTCGGAAAAACGTGTGATGCTCGACGCAAACCTTCCACAATTTTTTCGCCGCTCTGTGGTTGGCCAGCTTGAAGCCGATCGTCGATTCGAACTGCTCGAACTCGCCTGGTCGTATCTTGATGTAAAAATTGTGCCTCTTGTACGAAATCTTGAGTATCTTTGGCCAGGCGAAACGATTTATTCGCAAGCGGTCCCGGTACACGAGCAATCCTGACGAGCACACCCCGAGCATTATGTCAACCCCCTCGGAATCCTTCGCCGGATGGAGATCGACTCCGTACATTGCCAATTTTTTCGCATTCTCGAGATAATTCAGTTCTGCCTCCGACGGTGTTTGTCCCCTGAGAATACAAATAATTTATCATTCTATTCTTTCCGGTGACATATCCTATCGAGAATTTCATTTATTTTACGTACTTGTGAGTTTTATGAAGGTCCATTACTTTTTCAACTAACTCGGGCGACTGATTCGGAGCGAATTTAAAATCCTTGAGGTACGTTCTACCGTGTTCTTCCGCATCGTAGTCGCCGACCTCGGATTGTACGAGATAAGAGCCCAAAAGTGCATGGGTCACGAAAGAACACGGCAATCGACCCGTTATTATGTCGTTTCTTATTTGCAGGCACAGTTGATACCGAGTTATGTCCTCTTGCAATTGAGCCGGGTCTGGAGGGTAAAACTTTACCTCGAAGTTAAATTTCCATGGTTCGTCTGAAAAATGAGATAAGCGTTTCATAAAATTCCATTTTTTTAAATCCAACATGAATAAATTTATCAAATAAATTACTTTTTACGAATTTGCTAATTCGCCTGTCGAGATCCAGCCAGTTTCTCGGATCGTGTTTGTCTTCGTAAATAAGGCCGAAGTAATCTTTTTCCAGTAGATTCATGCTCTGGCATATTTTGTCTAGAAGTTCTTGTCCCTTCGCTTTTCTCTGAAAATAACATTCAACGATCACAAATATTCATTTTTCTTTTGCATTAGAGTTCTTCTATCTAACTAAAAGTTATAGAGGTTATTTGTTTCTAAATTTTCATATTTTTATCAATAAAATGCTAAAGTATGTTTGAAGTTTTTGTTATCTACATTTTTTTTTATATATTTTAATACGATAGTGTATTCAATTATTTTATTTAATTTTCCCTCTAGTTTGATTCATACGTGAAAAACTAGAAATAAATGTTCGAAAAACGAGAGAACTTTAAATAAGAATAGACAAATACTCACATCGATGGAAAAATCTTTGACAGTGCCATCGAGGAGAGTGACCCTGGCAATGGCGTTTTTTCCCTTGTTAACTGGACTCTTGCTGGGAGAGCTAGTGCCATTTTCCGCCATTGCCGTGTCGCCCGTGGGGCCTCCAGATTTTTGCTCTTCCGGCATCGTCCAGTCTTACTGCAAAAATAATTAAAAAAAAAAAGAAATAAATTATGAAAAACTCGATTATATTTTCTTTTCTTTCCTCCCTGGCGAATATTCGAGGGCTTCGAGATGTTTATCCGAAGCCAGACTCGCCGGCTTTAACGATTTTTGCAAAACACGAGAGAAAATAATTCTTTCGAGGGGACGAGGAAAAAAGCATCGCGTGAGACACCTGTTAACATTCCATTTAGAATCGTACGGCGTGCAGTGAGCGAGGGTAGACGCTCCGAAATAATCAATATTTTCCGTGAGGACGTTCTCTCGAGCGTGTGCGTGTGCACGCTCGTCGCCGGTCACACGAGGAGGCAGACGGTGCGAGCTCGCGAAGGGTTGTGGTGCACGGTCGAAATCGTTTCTTTCCGTATCGTCGATATATTTCGTGTACGACAAGATTCTTTCACGACTCCGAAACTCTCCAGACATTATTGGAACTCCTGTCGCAATCGAAATATCAATAATACGAGAACACGACGTCCCGATAACTTATCTCTCCCTCAGGCTCGTACCGAAATCACATTTCGTGCTCTCCGGTGCACGCTTTTCAATTTTCGTCTAGTTCAACGACGAAAACACCGGAAAGCAGAAAGATAAAGAGTTGACATTTTTTATGATTTTTACACAGAGGTGTGGATTCCTCGTTCCGAATAAAAACTGTGTCATTCCCAAACTTTGAAAAAAACATATACAAAAGAATAAATGGGAATAAATTCGAGAATTAAAAATGTGGGAAAATAGTGGGAAAATAATTGAGTTATTTTTTTTTTAGACAGAGAATTTTATACCAAAAATTTCATCTCCTTCGCATTTTCCCTTTCATCGTGTCCCGTAATGAGTCAATTACGGGGTAAAGCAATATGGAAAGTTTTTCTCTCGTGCGCACCGTAGCCTTATAAAACTCGACGGAATTCAACGATGTACCGTTTCGCAAGCTTGGCTCTTTGTCATGCGTTGAAATACTCGGTAAACACGCGTTTCACGTTTTCGTCTCCTGCGACTTTTCCTGACGAAACACGTCTCTCTTTTTTTCTTTTTTTTTTTCGTCCTCGCGGTGAAAACACACTTGTTTCTCGCTCCCATTCATTCTCCCCCCTTCTCTCGTTCTAACTCTTCTCTGTCTCACAGTTTCGAAACCGCGAGTTCACATCATTTACGGTCATTAAAATATTCCGAATACTTCTGATTCATCCCACCATTGTCTTTTCTTCTTCTTCTTTTTTTTTTTAATACAATTCTAAAAAGTCATTTCTCGTAATTTTGATTCCACGAAAATAATTTTTGAAACTTTTGTCCTCATTTTAAAAATGTTTCAACAATGTTGCTCCAGCGAAGGATGCATTTATTTTATTCCCGTTGAGAATATCGTACGAGGCAGAAATAACGAGAATAAATTCCACGTGGAGTTGACTTCTCGAAAGTCTGTGGTCAAGTAAGGAATGGATCAAGTACTTACACGTTGGTAGTAAAATATCGTTTACGTGCGCGTATATAAAAATACGTACGAGCGCGACAAGAGAGGCTAGCAGGCAGTCGAAAGTACACAGCGACGTTCGAATGTATGTTTCTTCTCTCGTATACTTGCAGCAATTCTTTATTGCACACAGGGCACGTGTCCGTACGTGTGGATACTTGGTTCAATGAACTTCAACAGAGGCTGCCGAGAGTCTATCTCGAAAGCACCTGTATATGGAATACAGCTCTGCATCGCCATTTTTATTCTTCTATACATTTACGTCTTCTCTCGTTACGTCTGGTTTCCTCGCAACCCGATACTACGTCTTAGACACAATGTTTTTACTCCTGAAAAATTATTCATCGAATTCTTTTACCTTTCTATACTTATTCACAAATCGGGGATTCTCAGACTTTTCTCTATCTCATTTAAAAAAATCTCTTGAGAAATTATTCATCGAAATATTTTACCTTTGAATATTTTCTTTACATATGGGGGTTCTTTGACTTTTCTTTATCTTATGAAAAACAAATTTCAACACTTTGTGATTGAACATTTTTAAAATTTCTTTTTCCATCGTGATTTTTTTAATTTAATGAAGTTGAGTTTAATTAACGCTTTGAACGTTAGGTTTAAATGAATAGACATTTTTCACGATTTGGCGAATTTTTTTTAAGATTTTTGTAATTAGGAAGGATTTTATTGTTCTATATCTATGCGAGCAATTTTCGTTGATTATCCGAGAGGCGAAAAAGTGTGGCTATAGGAACGTTTCGGTACGTAACGAGACCTCGAGAAAGAGCCGACTTAAATTGTCACCAATTGCCAGCTGGGTCACTGAAAGAGCACATATCCATTGGATTCAATGAGAGCGGAGAAGAGGCGCAGGAAAAAAAACGAGAGAGAGAGAGAGATATCGGTATGTCAAGTCGAGATTCACTCGTAAACATATAAATGGAAGATTCGATTAGAATCGGACAATGCTCAAATGCGACGGGACATTCGGTATTGACGAATTACATGGGTGAGTCACTCCCTCCGCTGACCATTTCTTCTCGCTCGTTCGTTCTACATCTCGCGGATACGCAACGCGTACACACAACCGAATTACGCAATGAAAACGATTACCCGAATCTCGGTCATATAAATCTGTACAAGAAAAATTTGAAAAAAAAAAAAAAAAAATTAAATATCTGTATAAAAATAAAGCACAATTTTCAACGTTTTTGACATTGAGTCGATTGTAAATTTATAAATATTTTAAGCGTATTATTAGCATTTTTTCGTCCATTGTTCATTCGCGTGTGTACACAGTGAACGATGTGGAATTAAAATTTTGTGTGTGGATGTAAATGCGAATGTAATTGAACGAGTTTGTCGCTTATTAAAGTGGATATTAACATAGCTGAGCTAGACGAAGCGTGAAGCAATTACTTCACTGTCATTGTTACCGCAAATCTCGGACTCGCCAATGATACTTTTACTTTAGATTCTTCGTTTTTTCAAAGAGTAAAGAAAAAACATTTTATCGCTGCTGTGTGTTTGCTTTGAGAAATGGCAATTTTTCGATATTCGAAGTAAAGCGGTGACGGAATCGTTCGAATTTAATTCTCGCAAATTAAGTTTAATCGCGGGAAGTGCCGTCGGCGATGGAAACCGGGCGTCCTCTGAGACTTCGAGGAGTTTTAAACTCGAATGAAGCGAGACAGAATGAAAGAGAGAGAGAGAAGAAAAGAGGATGAGGTAATTTCCTTGTGTGTGAGAACGAAACGATGACGCGATCTCTCGGTCACGTAAACATATAAATATTCCACATATACCGAAGAATATTGAGCTTTTATTCACGCGCTGATTTATATTTAGATCGAAATAAGAATTTTTAATTGAGACGAAAAAAACAAATCCGTTATCGTGAAATGAATATCGATGCACAATTTCACAATTTTATTCGAAATTTTATCTTTTTACTGCTTAGAATTTATTACGATTTTTTAAAATTATTATTTTAGTGGAATATTGGTTTATTGGGGAAAAAAGTAGAGTTGATAAATTTTAGTGAAACGAGAGAAAATTCGTGATTTACTTGTCGTTCGATTCCGCCCTCACTTTGCTCGGCCAATTTGCGTTGGCGATGTCGGCAGTATCGTGAAACCGAACGATGAAAAAATTACACCCCCATACGTCTGGATCGCCAGAAAGAGAAGACGAGAGGAGGAGGATGAGGTGGAGAAAGAAGAAGAGAGTGCGCGTGTCGTGGACAGCGGAAGGGATTGTAAACGTACTCCTGGCACGAGAGATTCATTGTGCCTTATTCGCCATACCCACAGCGCTTTTCATGTCAACTCACTCCTTTCGAGATTTTCACATTTTTTAAAACACCTTATTCCAGAAGACTACGGCTAGACAACTCTTTTTCTTTACAGCCAAATAAAGGACAGTTATTTACTGAAAATTGTCCGTAGAATGCAGGAATAAAGTATTTTTAAAAATTAGACGAGTAACTTGAAAAATTGGTTTCCGCATACTTCACTACTTTTTTGTACATATATAAAAATTGTCCAATTTTAGATTTCTTTTTTGACAATATTAACTGTATTTAATTTTTAAAGAAACACGCGGTCACTTTTTTTGACACGTTTGAATGTGTCATACAACTTCGCATAATGCCCTTTAATCCGATTTATTGATTAGAGGTTTCATCACTTTTTTATATAGGATATATCCGCACCAACATTTTTTTTCCAAAATATTTTGAAACGATGTTATATATTTGAAACATTAAACTATTCACTTTTCGTATGATTGAAGATTACTGAACTGACACTCGATTGAACTTGACAAATGTCTCCGAAATGTTTTTCGGCAATGAATTACCTGGCGAGACACGACACGTCTTACCCCGACACTTTCTATCGGCCAACTGATTCCAAATTCAATGGAAAAACCGAGCAATTAAGACCGTGTTCGGTTTTTTCCTCGACCTCGACCAATCACCATGGAAACCATAATGACCGAGGGATTAACGAAAATTTGAAATTTTTTTTTCCTCGTTACGCTCGATTAATTTTCTCTCTTTTTTTTATGTTTACGATCCCCGAACTATGCAGGTATATTTGTCCAGGTATATTGGATGTAAATAATAGAAAATTGTGTTGCAAGTTTTAACACATAAGCTGAGAAAACTTGGCGTGTTCGAAGCCTCATTTTTTGAGAATCAAAAATAGGAAAATCTCAAAATTTCAAGTGGCGAAATCTTTTCGTATCCTCGACGATATCGACTTCATAATACGTAATTACTGAAAATTTTTGCAAGACGAAATGAATGATTCAAACATCAAGATCATCATATCCAAAGCAGTGCACGTTGAATTTTGTTTTTTAATGAGTAGAGATTAGCCAAAATTGTCTTTTTTAATATAGGATATGTTAGTTATGTTAATTTAAACCTAAAATATATTTACAATTTTATTATAAAAATATATTTAGCAGTAAAGTAATTAGCACGGTTATAATATAAAATCTTTGTCATAAATAAAGTCTACTGATAAAATATCTAATATCATGATTCGTGCAGACAACTAAATTTCAGTTTCTTTCAACCAAATCTTCCATCTTAATGTATTCAAAGGAAAAATGTGAAGGGTTTCAAGCATGCATCATATGTTTGATAAAACGTTCTATCAATTACTTCGATATAATGATATGGTATTGAATCGACAATTACGAACCATTTGGAAACTTTGAGCAAAATTCTTTTATCTAGTATAAAACACGAGAATTATGCAGTTAAAAAAGAAGAAGAGATTGTTTCGATTGTACATGGAATAGCCTATAATGACAGTCTTTGCTTGCTGGAGTAACGCCATGTACCAGCGCACGTTCCCTCCTTCTTTAAAGACCTTCTGCTTCTCCTTTTTTTTCCTATCATCTTTTTTTATTCCTTCTCCACACCCATATGCTCGTTTCAGTGTCCGTATACGGGCTCTCCCGTGTGTGCGTTTCATTTAGTCGCGTGTCAAAGGGTCGTCTGGGTGAAACAGGGTCACGTTGACATTTCGTACCGCGTGCCCACGCGTACGCGATCGTCTTGCTAAGAAAAAAAAATAATAGAAAAAAAACCTCGCTCTCCCTCGTGAGTACTCGCAACCGCAACTCTGGGAGTTTCTTTTTTTCACCGATACAAAAGACAAAGAACGACGATGGACCACTCGAGCAAAAAAAAATCTAATCTATGCATCAATTTTTTAAATTTTTAATTTTTAAAGTGAAATTTACGAATCAGTTTCTTGTATTTGAAATTAAAAAATTGATGGCTATGAATTACTTTTTTTTAATGAAAATATTCGTATACACTTTTTATTGTTTTTTTATGAAAAAAAAAAGAGAGAAAATATTGAGTTCGCAAAAATGAGACTTGGCTGCAAAAAGTGTCACAGGGAATTGAATGAAAGTTTAAAAGGCTCAGTGAGGACGAGCTTGAATCCTTTTGTTCGAGGTCCGTGAGGAGGCAATAAAGATCGAAAGGAAGTACACTCGGTTGATTCGGAGAGGAAAACCTTGACTTTTATATCCGTGTGTAAGTGCGCTGGGGAGTACTTTCCGTACCGTAAAGTTTGACGCAAACGCAGCATAGATACGTAGCAAATATAGGAAAGAGCTGAGAGACAAAAGGACGAGAGTGGGATTCTCTGGGCCACGTCGTCGACGCCCTGCTATTTTTTTTCTTCTTCTCTTTGTTCTTAATGAATCGCTGCACTCGTGGCGTAAGTTGGCCGGAGGAAAAGCCGTTAGGCGTTAACCCATCAAGTTCATTGTTACTCCGGTCACGCTGCCAACGCGGCGCTCGCAGTCACTTCTCGCAACAGCTACGCCCGTAACTTCTCTCTCTTTCTCTCCTCCCATCACCTTTCTCTCGGCTTTTTTGCCCTTCGTTCGCCGCGCGCTTTTTCACCTCACCATTTTCCATCATTTTTCGTCCACTTTATGTTCATCGCGTTTATTATACCAATCGAGTATCACAGTGTCCACTCCCCGCCGCCCCCGTGATCGCCTCTCGAATACTCCTGTTTTCGCAGCGAACTCTCTCACCGATTGCACACGCGAGAACCGGTCTTTTTTTAGATCGCGCATCATTCCACTTCATTGAGCTTCCCAACCTACGACATCGAACTCTTCGATACTCTCGCCGAGAAATTTATTGCATATTCGTATATTGAAAAATAAAATTTGTTTCAAAATCCCTTTCGTTTCTCGCATACAGGATTTCCATGTTAAATATAAAACTTTATTTATGTTTCTATATTTTTGTAAACACGTATGACGAAAAATACATCGATTATTATTTATGAATTATGAATTAATATGTTAATTGTACTCTTGACTTCTCTACTCAAGATCATATTTTAAGCTAAATTTGGCTTTTTAAAACTGCAGAAGAGTTTTTTTTGAATAAATTCATTCCAAAATAGTCAATTGTTTTTATAGCAGCTACATTCAAGATGAAATACGAAAAAATAATGTTAAGAGTAAAGAAGTGAAGAGTAAGGTTAACGTACTGCCGAAAAACTGACTTTGAATTTTTCAATATGAATTTTTGAATTGGGCATCGAATGAGTAACATTTTCGTTATCTACGAAAAATTTCCGATCAAATATTCCTATATTAAAAGTGACATAAAGCCTTTAATCAATTAATTGGAATAGAGCGCATTATGCATAGTTGTTTGAAATATGCACCTATAGAAGAATAGCAAAATATTAATTCAAATATGTCTAAAAGAAAAAAGCGACAACATTGTTGTTCGTAAAGTAAATTTGATATTGTGGTGTTATCATTTCTTGCTTTTTTATTCAGGGCAAATATGCAATTAACTTCTCATAAGAAACACTCTGTTAAAATTTTCAAGAATTCAGAGTCTGATAACGTTGAAACCATTTAGTAAATTATTTTCAAATTTGACACCAATGTTCACGTTTCGAAATAAAATATTAAAAATGTAGGCACTTTTCACCGTTTTTCAATAATTCCGAATCATCCTCTAATATTGATCGAAAATTCACTATTCCTGTTTGTTTGCACGATTATATTTCCTCGATTTAAATCTCCGGTAAATATTTTTATTGAGGAAAATTCAGAATATACGCGGCGATGTATTTTATCTGGCGATTTCCGTGTAACAGGTTCCGGATAAATAAAATAAACATTGAGATCGGATCCGAGGGATAAGCTTCGCGATAATGGGAGAGGAAGAAAAATTGTGACTCGCCCATCGATCGATAAATTATTGATAAATCGACGAATTCCTCACCCTTTTACGAGGCGAGTAGAGCTTGTGTACCGACGTAGTTTTCTCGTCGTGGGTGTGTCCAAACATGAATTATCGTATTTCAGATGGAATACGTATATACGTGCGTTAATTTTTTCATCGATCCGTCCCTCTCGCTCGTACTTGCCTCCTCGCCATAAATCCCGAACAAGTGATCTTAATTAAGGTCAGAGGGAACAATTATTGTTCGTGCCCGCACAGTACGCTCGCGTTATCATCAACAATAATAATGGACACAGTCACGGCTATAATGCCGTCAACATTGTCAATTCAACAAATAGCACCGTTATTTTTCATCATCTCGACTCCCGTCCATTTTTTTTCCAGTCGAGAATAAACATTATGTACCTTCTGGCCAGTAGAAGGTACGAGAATATAAATTTCATTTCGCGGACCAGCGATCTCCATGGTCGATAAGACGCGAAGGTCGAGTCTGATCGAAAATATTCCCTTACACTGCCTCTATTTCCGTTCCGAATCTCACCTGCTAGAAAAAAAAAAGTCCTACGTTCGCTCGCGACACATAAAAATAACGACGAACGATCGAATTGAAAAAGAAACGTGTTTTTTTAGTTTTAACTATAATTAAAATGAAATTATAATTCAATAAAATTGGAATAAATTCCTAAGTTACCTTTCAAAAATAAAAAATAAAATGTACATATTTTTTGCATTTATGTATTTTGATTCAGTTCCAATTTAATTTAAATTCATTTAATTAGAATTAAAAGGGAATAATGTAACGGGATGGGCGTGGAAATAAATAATAATAAACAAATGGCCGTGTCTATTAATTTGCAGATGGAATTGGACGTTAGGAAGGTCACAGCTATCAGGCGCACGGTTGCAATTGCTGTAACTGGCGATGTACGTGAACCCGTCAATTCCAAGCACGCATGGAATACATGCGGGTGCATTTTATGCATGCACGTGTATATATGTATATATGGGAGCGATTGAATTTATCGCCACGATTCTCTCGGTACCGTTCTATTATTGTAATAGCATGTGCGAATTTCGCGTTGCGAACCCATCGACCCAATTTCGCTCGAATCTCGGAATTATTATTTCGGTACTGTCCGTCTAATATTTTCGAACGCGAACCGGGTCACTCGGCTCCTGGTATACCGAAACGTCAAAATTTTATTCTCGTTCGTCCCATAAAAAAACATTTTTCTATTATCATTACATTCTTTTGCACTACGAAACAAAAAGATTGAAGTATTCGTATAATTTGTTTTTTAATTTTCTTTAAAATCTTGTATAGAACTATATTTTATTTTATACCAGCACAGGTTTTTGGCTCATTCAATATGAATTTTTGAATTTCACCTCAAATAAATAGCATTCTCGCATTATCTACGGGAAATTTCCGATCGAATAGGCTCTGAAAATTGAATAATAAAAACACTAGGTTTGGTGGACCCATGAATATTTCAACTAGCAATATCTTTTCTTTCTCTTGACCAAATCAACTTTATTAAGAGTGAATTTTTAAGATTTTTGCAAAACGAAGCGAATGGTGAAGGAATCACGTTAATTCATTAAATATTTGAAAAGGTATCCCCCCTTGAAGATTTTTGAAAAAATGGAAAGTATACCTTGAAAAATTCGCAAAAATTTTTGAATTTTTTTTCTCAATTTTAAGAGCTTATTCGATCGGAAATTTCCTGTAGATAACGAAAATGCTACTTATTCGGGCGGGCGAAATTCAAGAATTCATATTGAAAAATTGAAAAAACTGAACCAAAAGTCAGTTTTTGGCTCATTCAATATGAATTCGTGGATTTCCTTTCTCTTGACGAAATCAAGTCCATCAAGGATGATTTTTTAAGTTTTTTGCAGAATGAAGAGAATGGCGCTAGAATTATTATTATTAATATATCAACTATTTCCATTTCCGCTGCAATTTCGGAATAAAAAGTATAAAACACACTGTTCTGTTAAAATGCAATGTCTAATGAAAACTTCAAGTCAATCCATCGTCTAGTTTCCGAGTTTTTTTCGTCACAAGCATACGGAATAAGCTATACATTTTTAAATACAACATTTTATCTCTTCTCTTCAGCTCGTATTTTAAAATAGTTTCTCGCTGGCAAATTGTTGTGGTTTTTCTTTGAGATGGTATACTATATAAGTTCTTTCGTAGGAGAGCGACGCAAAAGATTTTTTTTTCCATAAAATTTTACGCGACGTATATTAAGACGCCGGGTAAAATGTGCTCGTGTCACCCCTTTGCTCGGAGCGCCAATTACCAGTGATTGCGGAGTGGAAGAAGAGCGCGAGTCAGGAAGAAATTGCAGCGCTCAGCGGCGGCTAAAGATTCATTGTGTTTTATCGTACGGAGCGAGCGCATATGGGAGAATATAACGTATATATATATATAAACGAGGAGGGGAGACCCGAGGGGGGAGGCGACGCGGCGCGTGACTCGCTCAATATATTTTTCAGCGAAGCCGTCTTTCCACACTTTTTCGTTCGAATCGCGACGGAAATCGATTTTTCATCCCGCAGGCATTAATCCGGGAACAATTATTCCCGCATCAGCGACGAGAGAGACTTTAATTTCTTTTTTTTTTTCAAACGTCGCGCTTGGAGAATAATGTTTTATCTCCTCGCTTCGTTATCAGACATTGAGTCATCGAAACATATAAAAACTCCCGGCTTTTAAATTTTCGTTCGCTCTGTACTGCACTTGCTTCGAATTATTTATGTGCAATTTTAACTTCAACTAATTTTCAAGCGAATACTGCGGACGTTTTCATCCGTAGATTATTCTCGAAGAATAAAATATTGTTCCTGGAGGATAAAATACGGGCAAGGATAAGCTTTGAAATGATTTTCTATGGGGTTTTATAGTTTCCTGGAGAATTTGTATGTAACCGCGCGTCGATAAAGTCCGGTAATGGAGTCGTGATTAGAGGATATCCCGCGGTTATGCTTTCTCGCTGCGAGAGAGAGAGAGAGCTTTTTCCCCAATTAAAGCTGGCCATTTCAATTGAATCCGAACGAGAGATTCTCCGGTAATTTGATACACGTCGCGATGCGGAAGAAGGGAGAGCGAGAGAGAGGCTAAATGGAGGATAATCGTTCGGACTGATTTATCTCCCGATGATGCGAGTTTCACACCGTGCGTTATTTTCCCTCCGCTTCCCTTGCACGGAATTCGTATATAAATAGACCGGGAGAATCTTCGGAGCGCCGGTTTATCGCAAATTATCGAATAAAATTGGCAATTATAAATGGACGCTTTAAACTTTGGATCAAGTTTATTTTCGCGTCGAGCGTCGATGGGTTTAAAAATAAAACGAGTCGAGCTCGATTTACCGTATTCTCGTCGTTGTATATAGTTGAAAAGAAGAAGACACGTAAGAATGCACGCGTGCAACAGGCGAATGTTGATATAAACGAGGCGGTGGCACGATAGCATCGTTACCTGCGAGCCTGCTCTAAAAAATTAGCCTCGGAGGCGGATGAGAAAGTATCGAGCATGTTGTTTTTTTCCACGCACGCGGCCCTTGTCGCCATCTGTGTCAAATTTTGGCGACGCGAAAACTCACGGATTATCGTTTCAAAAGAGATATTTCGTACAACGATTTGGGATTGACGGGCGAAGAAAATAAATTTACAGGAATCCCCCCCGCGTCACTTTTACGATATCGTGAAAACAGGTTTCCGTCCACGTTCCATGAATGAAAACTCGGGCTTTTCTATCGAGAGCCGCGATCTCGCTGCGTTTCGAGCATAGTAAAATCCCATGCGTGTGCCTCCGTGTGAAACGTCACTTTTCGACGCTACGCGAGAATATAATAACCTTCGCCTCAACGATTTTCCCCTTTTCTCTCGAGACAGAGAGACGACGAGAAAATTAGAGAGAGAGAGGGAGAGAAAAAAGCGCATTTTAATCCGTACTCTCTCTGTTGTGAATCATCGCGGAGACGCCTTGGTAAAAATTACTAAATTCCTTCTCGTTCGTACACGCTCGAGGCTCCCCGTGTTCGTGATAATCGACGCGCTTTTACGAAAGAGAAGCCACACTCGGGAGAACGAAATTTTTGACACATATCGACGTAACCGTCGTTTCACCGATTTTCCAGCGTTCTGTTGCGCGAGCTCACAACTTCTTTCTTTCTCTCTCTCTCTCTTTCTTCATCTCTCGTATACGCAATTCGACTTATACCGTTAACTCGCGACGTTACTGTACCCGTAGTACGAACCGCGCGAGGTTTCACGCACACGCGTTGGCGATCGAGAACAAAAATTGTAAATTACGAAATTTCGCAGTTCGTAACACTCACCTCAGAGATTCCCCGTGGCGATACAGCCTCAGCGAGAGGTACTCCTCGGTGCCGCGACAGCTTTCGGTTTGTGGAGGAAAAAAAAAAGGAATGATGATATAAACAAAGGCACCCGCGAATAATCGAAAGAGAAGCACACGATGCCTGGTTGCACTGTGTGGCCCTCGTAATTTAGTTTGAGCTATTTATCGCATGAAACGGGGCAGGGCACTGTGCACCGAAGGCATAAACACCACTCGCGCGTTCCAATAATTCTACCGGAGAGTGCTACGAACACACAAAACAGGTTCGCCGGACAATCGCGACACGACGCTTGCACGCACACACGAGCGACTGGCTCACGCACGGGGCAACCGCCAACAACGAACCAACGCCATCTGAAAATAGTTCCGAACGACGATCGAATGGTCGCTCGCGAATAAACTCGACGCGTGCGAGTCTCCTTTGCTCGACGGATAGATACTAATTATCTTGTTTATCGTAGCTCATTGTTTTGACGGATCAAAAAGACCGTCGTCGACTGGTCGACTTTCCAAAGCTGTGGCGACGGTGGTCCTACTTTCGGTGTTACTACGCGATTGTCAAAATGGTGGTGGTGGGGCGCACAACACCCGTGGAAAATTGAGGTTTCTCTCTTATGACGCAATCGAGCGAGCACGCCCCGCGATGAACAATACATTTTTTTCACCAGGTGCCAGCACACGACAGTTATCGCGGGAATTATCTTACCGTCCGTCCATCAATCGTCCACTTGAAAAATGTGGATTCGAAATGCCATCTGTCAGAATTTATCAAAAACTGCAACAATCGCAGCAGTTTTTGAAATTTTTTTAGGTTAATTTTTGTTTACGTTTTGTATACAATAACACCGCTTGTTATTGAAAGATTAATTATAAAAAAATGGACGTTGACGAACCGTGAGTATTTTTTTTAAAAAATAATCATACTGGTTCATTTATGATTTTAAACATAATATTTGCAAGTTCTGTCAAATGTTTTTCTATGTTAACTTTTTGTACAATCTGCAGGTACGTGAGAAATAAAGAGGACGTAAACGATGTTATTAAATTGGGAAATATCGATGAATCGGATTTGAAATGTTTGAGTCAGATATTATTACCTTGCAGTCGTAGCCATGGTGAGAAATACCAATTGATAGAATTGGATAATAATTTACTGAATGAGCTGAACGAGGGAACCTGGTAAGCAGAATTTTCAAAGTTACAAGACTACCCAATTTGATTAATATTAAGTAAAAGTATTTTATGGTTCAAGTCTTTCATTCAGAGGTGACAGAGATGAGAATGCAGTTCTGTGCACCAAGGATCGTACTTACCAGATAAAAGAAGCTGAAACTTCCAATACTCTTCTTTTGGTTCCAAATGTAAAGATTGCTAATGAAATAGAGAAGAGTAATGAGGACAGAGTCCTAGAATATGTGACAGTGGAAGGGCAGTTTCACACTTACTTCGAAGTGAGTTACAAAGCAAATAACACTTGGCATTTGACTCAGTCAACAAAGAATTAAAATTATTTTTAGGTACTCGAATGCAAACCAAAATTTGATAGGTTGCTCACGATTTTACGACCGTCCGCTTATAAGGGACCAGAGTATGAAAAACAATTGGATCGGGATACCTTGTATACTTGGGAAAGATTGCAGAATGAAGTGCAAGCAAGCGATGCAGAGCTCAAGGCAGCTTTGACAGATAATTTAATAACTAACATCAACGGTTATTATCGTTTCATTTCTTTCGATTACGAAGCCCGAGCTTTACCCCTGATGTTGGATTGTCTGGATGAGAATTCTTGGGAACTTGACGAAGCTGACAAAGGAGTAACGTATGAATGCCTGAAAGAACTTATTCCACGTGAAGTTTTTGATTTAATTTTCGTAAAATATACCGAACCGAGCGAGAAAAAGAACGAGAAGGGAGAAGCGCTCTACAGGTAATTTTTCTGTAAAATTCACAAGTTATAAATACGATAACAGTGCGCGATAAATTTTTAGGTATCATGAGGAAAAGACTTGCAAATTCTTGGCTCAGGTACTGCTAGCTGCATCGCCGGTTAACGATTACGAACACTTCATGGAATCGTGGAATATAGCCGTTCCTGAAAGTGAGACCAATTCTATAATTATATTTTTTTATTCAATATCCTTTTGTTTTACATAATTTTTGTCTTCTTGTAGAACTGAAGCCGAAGGATCAGTATCTGAGAGGCATAGCACTCATAATATGGAATCCTAAAAAGATGAAGAAAGAAGTCGTGTCGTTTCCCGAATCGAAACTGTCGGAAAACATTGTCCAGAGATTGAACGAGCTCTTTCAAGTCAAGGACAAATGGACCGTCGATGAGATAACGCCTTATATCTCGTAATTTGAATCAATCGTTTTTTTTTCTCTACAATCATCGTAAATTTAATTATTGCCAAATATTTAACGAAATATAAGAATTAATATTTCGTCAATTGCAGGAAATGTACTACACGAACTGCAGACGTTAACGCCTTGTTGACAAAGTATACGAGATCATCGATCGTTAACGGAATAAAGTATTACAGTCCGAAACACGGAAAGTAAACATTACGTCAAGCTTGAACTTTGATCAAAAGTACCTGTACATTTAAAAATTTCACAATCTTAGAATTTAAATAAATATTTTTTATACTGATTAAACTTTTCCGAGACGATGATTCTTGAATGAATTACTACTTTAATATTCATATTTCTATATAATATGTATGTTTCTATATAATAATGAGTAGCAGCTGTGTGATTTTTCTTCTCAAGCATCTCTCTAGTTATCGGAACAGTCGTTTAAAAACATTTATCGAATGGCTATGACGAGACGAAGTAACGTTCGAGTTTTTTTTTTTTTTTTTTTCGTAGGAACTATCAGAGTTGTTCTTGATGATAAAAAAATTTTGGAAATATTTGATTGTGTAAAAATGTGCGAAAAATCTTAAAATATCTCGCCAACCATATAACAAGCGAGCCCATTTTTCTTTGCCTTTAAAACACATGACGTGTGTCTTGTGAAATCGTGAATGGCTACAATTTTATGAGTATTAAATGTGCAATGCATACGTGGTCACAGACTCATTTTGAGTCCCCATTGTGCGTATGTTTTTAGGTCTTCTCTACGAATGAAAATGAATTTTGGCTTGTTCGAATGGCATGGTACATCTAGTTCATTTAATTCACAAAAATTGTAAAAGAACCTACAACGTACAGAACGAGATGTACACATCATTCGATAATTTTTAACAACATAAAATCATTTTTATTGGAAGGAAATATTGAAAAATGTTCATTTCATATTTTTCTTTTATCAGAATGATGCTCGTCGCTCAAATAATCAAAGTGAATTATGAGGCAGTTATGAATCGAGCACAAAATTTCTCACGCTCGACCATAATTCTCGTTTATTGGAGAACATAAATTAATTGTACAGAGATTCACTCGGACCCCATGCCAATTATTTTATGATTGTGTGCGAGGGGTACATCTAATTCTGACACTTATCACTCGTTACAACAGTCAAAATCAATCTAATCAAATGCACTTTGTTATATGCGACATTATTTTTTTCTTCATTTCATTTCAATAAATTTACAACATCTAGTCGTCAAAATTTTTCAAAAAATCTCAATACTCTTCACCTCTCGTAGATTAATCCTCCGTCAGAAATGATCAGCTCTGGCGACTCTGACCTTTACTTTGATTCTTCAAATAATTTATTTTTTTTCAATTACTTTTAAATAGCAATCTCTCGTATTTGTAACTAATTACAATGCTACGTACACGTAATGCGAGTCTCGTTTTTATTTGTATTTTATGAAAGAAATTTGATGGCGTTCGAACACTACAGATTGTTTTTTGAAAAAAAAACTGTCACAAATTGGACGAAAAAGTTCTTTATCTTCAAAACGAGAGGTGCTTATTCCTGGACGAGAAAAAAAAAGAAACATGATTTTAGGAGGCTTTTTGCAAAACGAATCGTTTTTCACAAAGTTGAACGCCTTGACGACGCGAATGAATATTTTTTAAATATAATACAATAATAATATTTATATATATTTATATTTATATATATTGTTAACTGCCTGCAGGGTGAGGCAAAGAGACTGACGATCCTCGCGCTGATGGCTATAAAAATTTAAAAATTCGCAACATTTTCAATTTTCCTCTTATAAATCTGAAAAGCTTTTCCTTCCTCGATAGGAGTCGGAAGCAGAGGGTGCTCTGTAGAAGCTGTTTGTATTGCGCGCGTGTCTACGTCTACGGTGTCTTGAAATGCTTGAGGCAGCACGGATATGGGGGTGTGTAAATCGATCTAAATTGAGCAGTTCGTATGCGTCACCCCGCTCGCTCTTTCTTTCTTTCTTTCTTTTTGTTTTCATACAATATAATAACAAATATATTGACAGTAATCCTAAAGCTTTGGAGTTGTCATTTCAATTAACGCTACGCACTGAATATTAACCTTCCTGTCTCAATAAAATAATCGTAACAAAAATCAATGATCAATATTTATAAACTAGTAAATACTGTACCTACTTATAAGTACGCAGTCGTGAAAAGAAAGAAAATAGAAAAAAAAAACGTAACGCAGATATTACAATTTCATTCGCTGCGAAATAAAAAATATTTTCGTGAGACGCTACTTTCTTTTACTTTTGTTCGTTCAGACGGGTAGCTCGAACTGTTGTTGGTCGTCGTAATCGTCATTGTCGTCCTCGTCGATTTTATTCATATGTACAAAAAACTAAAAGATGCCCTGTAACTAAACATAAGCTGGAATTTTTGAACGTAAGTTGTTTTTTTTAAATACTATCGATACTGATTATCACGTAATTCATTCAAATGGCGGCATGGGTCAAAACATCGTGGATGTGCTCACAATTATCATCTTCTCTCCCCCAATTTTTATCATTCTCGCTTTTCCTCCCCTCCGTATAATTCAATCGGAATTCAATCGAGCTCGCTCCAAGTGTCTTCTCCTTGTTGTTAGCTATCGCTCGGTGGTGTCTCGTTATTGGCCTGGTTGCTATTCGAGTAACCCGACTGTTGGCTCACGTCCGCCGTTATAATCTGACTCGGATGTATGACCGGGGCGAGGGTCTGCACGAGGCTACAAGTTACCGGGACTATCGGCGGTAGACTGACCGGGTTGTTGCGCGACGTACACGCGTTCGTCGAGCTCGTCGCCGAAGGCCTTCTTCTCTCGAGACTGTTCGTTCCCATTTGCTTTCTCACCGTCGAATTCCTCTCGAGACTGTTCGTCACCATGTGATGACGTCGCTCGAGACTCGACATCGCGCTCATGTCCGTTTGGCTGCCCTGCGTTTCATTAAGCAGACTATGTACAATTTCATCATTTTATTTCAAGTACTTTGATCGTCAATGATGTTTTTTCGAATTGAGTACTTTTTACGAATTTTTTTGATCGTTAACGCTCAATGCACACTTTGTATACTTTTATTCATTCAACTGTGTGTCCTTAACATTTGCCTTGAAAGAACTTGTCGAATTGGCTCGCGTGACTTGGGAAAATATTCTTCGGAATTACCTGGAGTGCTCGGTCGACCGATTGTCCGAGACGATGGAGCAAATCGCCGCTTTGACTCTGCCTGAAGTGAGTGTCCGACCTGTCGCTCGAGTGACTCCGCCTGAGCAACAATTGTTCGCCCGACTGGCTCGAGCGTATGCGATTCTCAGGAGTCGACTGTCGGGTGTTGCAGAAGACCGCCTCGTTGTGCTTCTCGCATATTTGGTTATTCACGTGGGGATAACGGATGCGAATGGAATCTATAACGTCCAAGAGATTCTTCGCGTCCATCGCCAAGATGTGAGCGGCCGATAACATTCCCCTGTTATTTCGAGCAACACAGTAAATAATAATTATTATCCACTCGGGGATCTCTTATCATCGAGTCGTCTTGAATTTCACTCACTTTCTGTATTCCGCGTCGAGGGTCGTCGAACTGTAACTCTGGGCCAATTTCATCGCGGATACGAGCTCTGCCATGTCTTTGCTGAGAACCTTGTGGGCCATCTCGACCTCGCGGTGCGCGCAGCCTGGCAGAATCTCGACGAGGGCGTCAACGGACGATAAAAGAGCTCTGAGCTCCACTCCAACTCTTCTCACGAGTTCCAAGTACTGGTCAGCTTTGCTCTGTTGAACTCCTGCGATCGAATCGTTACTTTAGCGAATCACTATTTTTCTTCAGTCATTGGAAAAATTATAGCAAACGATCGTCGCAATTTTTCGAGTGAAATTTATCTTTGGACGATACACACAAAAGTGGCTAGTCCAAAATTTCTCTACGTACTTTGAGAGAGTGACATGACAGCTCGAACGACGCTCGTTGTGCAGTCGTAAACTTTATCGTTCGTTCTATCCAAATCCGCGGTGGGGGTTGGTTCCATTTTCTGGCAGATGAAGAAAATGTCAGACGAGGTGGATACGAGAGAAGGGAATAAAAAAAGGTTGAGAGCAATAAGAGATACCTTTACGATTATTATTTTTTCCGTACTCTTGTCAGAGCCCAAGGAGCTCGTGTTGGCACTGTGAGTTTCGTGACTCGGCGATTGCGTCATTGATCGTGGAATCGGTGGACTGGCGCTCTCGTCTCCGCTCGTTGCTATGGACAGGCGTTTCTGAGAAATGATAAAAAAGGAATTGAGCATTGAATGGCGAATGAGAATAATTGTTGCGAGGATCATTTAAGAAATTGAAGAATTCTGCAGCACCTCTTCTCTTGCTAGCCATCGGCTGTCCTCCTCGGATTGCCTCTGCTGCTCGAACAATCTTTGCTCCAGCAATTTCTGCTCCTCGTCCACGTTGCACGAATTATTGTCAGTCTTGCTCTCGAAGATCTGAGACTGTGCGTTCCTCTGAAACTTTTTACAAACAACGAACGTTGACAAAATAATGCAAATAATGCGAATAATGCAAAATCTATCGACAATGTATTCACAGGTACCAAAAAAAAACAATAATTTGGCGTAACTTAAAATTATAATTACATTAAATCGATATATGTATTTACAAAATTAACGTAAACCTAATTGGGAGGAAAGTATTCGTAATAAATACAGGTATAGGAGTAATAAAAGATTAAAGAGATGCATAATTCCAAAATAATACTGGCAAAAATACATACGGCCGTACATGCACTAAAAATTAATGAACCAAAATGAGAGAAATAGTAGTTTTCAGCGATGCATCGTGGCATCCATCGTCCATGCGCAAACCACAGTCTACGAGTTTACATCTTCGGATGCTTGTAAATGTCAAAAGAAGGTTCTCCGATTAAATAATGATATTCAGAAATAAATGTTTCCACCAAAAACAAAAGCAGTGCGTCAACATTCGCATGTCCCTCAAGCGTGTTCCAATGTTCGTTAAAGTTTTTAGTAGCGGAATAAAAACAAAGTCGGTGCACGGTGCAACAAAATCGACCACAGAACCAAAAAAAAAAAGAAATCATGACAAACGTCATTCGATTTGTTGCGTCTTTTTTTTGTATGTTTTGCTTTTTTTTCTCGTAACGGATGCGTTTGTAAATTCCTAGGATTTTTCATTGGTGGTGTCAAACCTGATCTTGCTGCGAGTCCTCCATAATAGAACCGCTCGAGGAGACGGTGCTGTCGCTAACGCCGGAGGACACGAGTGAACCGGACAAATCGGCGGAATTTAGTTGCTGCTCGTCAGCCTTGGCGTGGCCGATGTTTGTTATTCTGGCAACCCCGGTGGCTATTTGCGGGCCACATTGTTGCTGAATTATCGGAGAATTGCTTATGCAATGCTGAGGAATAACGTGACCGACTTGTCCATAATTTATGATCTGGGGCATTTGCCCGTAATGCTGTTGCTCGATCTCGCTCGGGATAAAAGCGCTGCCGGCCTCTTGCGCAACGTACTGGCCCGTCTGGTGTGGCTGCGGCGAGCAGGATAGAGCGTACGGCGAGTAAACGACGTGTCCGTGCATTATTCCCGTGCTCGCGATATGCTGGTCGATACCGTGCTGCGGTGACTGGCTGACGTGAGAATAATTCGGCTGGGAGTGGATCGAGACGCTCGGACGAATCTGGTGCTGCTCGTAATTTCCCAATTTTTGAGGCTGAATCACGTTTGCCGGTATCGCGTGGACCGTGTAAATCTGGTTCGGATCGTTCATCTGGCCGTGATGATGATGATGATGAGCCGGCAAGTATTGTTGGCCCGACGTCATAACGCACTGAGGCTGATTTTGTGGCTTAATCTGCGAATTCGTCAATAATTGTCCCCGAGCGACGTACACGGGTTGCCCGGACTGTCCGATGTTCGAGTATATCTGCTGAGGCTGATAATTGTGGACGTAGATCGGCTGCTGGAAGCTCTGCTGCGCCGGGGTGCTGCTGACTACGCTGACTCGTGGATTCTGCATGTGAGATGATAGGCTGCTCGGCGGCGTGGCCGACTTGAACTCGGGGGAAGAATTTTGGCTTAGCGCGGTTTGCGCGCGAAACTTAAGGACAGGACCGTACAAGCATTCAATCCCGGAACTCGGCACGACATTGCTCACCGAGCTGACACAACCACCACCACCACCACTAGCAGCGGAGCTAAAAAAATTGCTCGGACACGGAGATGCGGAGGATGACGTTGTCATTGATGACGGGGTGGAAGAGGAGGAAGTAGAAGAAGATGAAGAAGTAGAAGTAGTAGGAGCGAGAGACTGAGTAGAATTAACGTGGGATAGGTTGATGCTCGAAGCTTGGACGATACTGCTAGAGTTATTACTCGAGAAACCCATTATCGGAGTTGAGCTTTGGACATGCGAGCTAACCGAGAAGTGAGACGGGCTCGGAGTTGCCTGGCCAATGATCGAGCTGGTCAAGCTGGCGGGCCCGTAATTACCGGGATTCTCGGAATAATTTCCACCTACAGAGGGCGCTTGTGAGAAATTGCTCATTATCGCGGAGCTCTGGGTGAAATTAGCCACCGGGCCGTAAATCTCGGCGGCGCACGAGCCACTACCGCTCGTCGTAATCGCCACCGGACACGAGGTTATCCCCGAGAATTTCTGCACCGGCGAGTACACGTCACCGGTTACGCTACCAATGATCTTCGAGTTAACCGAATACAAATTTTGCATCTCTTTAATCTTCCGCTGTTTTCGGCATGACGCCGGAGAAGAAGACTGTGTTTGGACTGGATCCGTGATATTTAGGCTTGACATCATTGGGGATATTCTTTCCGAGGATTCGATCGAATCCATATTCGTCTCGGACTGTGTCGAGTCACCGCATGTCGACTGTGAGTCGTTGTACGGGCTTGTCGTCTCTGACGTTACGGATGTCGAATCGAAAAAGGGCAGATCCGTGACTACCGACGTAGTAAGGACCTTGTCCTCCTCTTGGAATTGTACCGCGAGGGTGTTGAAGGGCGAAGCGGGCGTCGTATAAACAGAGGGACATACCCCCCTTGCTTGATTGTCCTTCAATAGCTGTGCCAATACCTCCGGACTCTGCGCCACGATGTAAGTCGATACCGGAGCTGCCGCCGTGTTCGATGGCTGTTGCTCCGACGAGTTTTGCGGTTGACGCGATGGTTTCGGCGGTGGCACCTCGTCGGCACCTGTCGAATCGATTCCGTCAAACTCCTCTGCGCCTCTCTCTCCTTCCCCTCCACGCTTTTCCACACAAATCAAATTCTTCTTTATATCTCTTACCCCACGACATTGCCTGCACCCTCCTATTCTCGCGTCGCATCGTCTCTTGTTGCTGATGTTTCTCTTCCAACAGTATTTCGCTGAAATAAAAAAATCATTAGTTTTGCATATTAGTTAGTTACATGTCTCTCAAATATTTGGAATATTTGGAATATTTGAGGATGACTCACTGTAAATTTTCTCGGATGTCTTTGAAAGTTGGTCGCTTGCTCGGCTCGTAACTCCAGCACTGCGACATGAGCGAGTACAGCCTCGGTGGGCAGTGATTCGGAAGTGCGAGACGCTCACCGTTCTCCAATTTTCGTATCACTTCATTATTCTTGACTCCTTGGAATGGTTTCACACCTAACATCAAGATTTCCCACATGCATACTCCTGCGAAAAGTAAAACAAAACAAAAAGAAAACGTCGAGGGAAGTTTAGCTAAATTTACGAATAAACATTTTTTTCCGTCCACTCACCAAACATCCATACGTCGGAAGCCGTTGTAAATTTACGAAAATTAATGCTCTCCGGTGCCATCCATTTGATCGGTAATTTACACTTGCTCGCGATATAATAGCTCTGGTCCTCGACCCATCGGCTGAGTCCAAAATCGGCGAGCTTGACACAATTGTGCGACGAGACGAGAACGTTTCTCGCCGCGATGTCGCGATGCACGAATTTTTTACTCTCGAGATAGGACAAGGCCGTGCTCAATTGAAAAGTGTACAGAAGCAGTGTCGCCAGGTCAAGACGATGCTTGTTCGACTGGAGATATGCTCTCATCTCTCCAAGCTTCGCGAGTTCCATTATCAACCATATCGGAGCTTCGGAACAAACGCCGATCAGTCTTATTATGTAAGGATGCTCGAATTGCTGCATTATGTCTGCGAATAAAATAATCCACGTTTATCCTTCACTTTACGAATGGAATTTAATTATATTCTGAATATAAATTAAATTTCATAAACTCACAAGCTTCCTCGAGAAATTTATCAGCTGTAGCGGAGTCGGCGTCGACCTTGCAAGTTTTCACCGCAACCGCGATCGACTGGCCGTCTCGTCCCTTGTAAGAACCTTTGTGAACATTTCCGAACTGGCCCTCGCCAATTATTTCCCCGAGTTCCACCTGATTCCTCACGATCTCGTAATCGCGGGCTACGAGCGAGTGTTTTTATTAGAAAAATTATAATATTGTGGTTGATGATAAAAATTTTGAAATCGTCCTCACTCGCTGGCGTCGAGTAATCGCCCTCCTCGTCGACTATTTCAGCGTAATCTTCCGAGAGAATAGTACCAGTTTTTCCAGCATTTTTTTCCGGACTGCCGGAACCATCTTGCCTGTACTTTGGTGGGTGAGCATCTGACGAGAAGAGAAATTATAAAAATTAATTAACACGAATTTTGCATATAACATGCAGCAGAAATGAATGTAAATCTGCAAGCTCGCTGAATTTTTCCAGAATAGTGCTCTATGAGTAAATTTGACACAAACCTTTGCAAGGACAGGGATAGTTTTTCCATGAAGCAGCTTGTAACATCGAAACGTCGATATTTATTCAGTTGTCAAATGTATTAATTAAAAAACAGACTCGAGAGATCGTGGACGAAGAGACGTTGAAAATTACAAAGGCTCGAAATAAAATGATTTTTTTTTTTATTTCGTTCAGCGACTAAGGAACGTTGGCTCGGGTGAAAATTCTTACTCGATACTACGGTCTCTCGGTAAAATCTCACCTTTGCGATTCCAGAGTGACGTATTGCTGCCAGTCACGAGTCTACAATAACCGTCAATGAGATCTGCTAAACTCTCGGCCTGATCGAGACTGGAGCACGTTATACTTAAGGTCTCGGCCGCACCGGCTACTCGTAATTTTATGCAAGCCTTCGCGTGTTCCTTGCAATCAGAGACGAGCGTTTGGATGGACTGGATCTGAGAGAACTCCGCCATTCTCGTTGGCTGAAAAGAAAAAAAGAAAGCACCGAGGAATAAATATTATCGTTGAACTCTGAAAGAAAATGTAAATTTCCTCAACACGATAGCGATGTGAGTGGTCGAATAACTGATGGATCGTTACGTCAAATATTTTTTCTTTCTTTTCATCGATTTTTCACATCTCGAGAATTTTTAACTTTTCGATCGTCTCTGTCAACGAGAGAGAGAGAGAGAGATCCACCGGTTATTTTACCGTTAACGTTGCCAGGAGGTTAATAAATTGTTATAGACATTAATTTACCTGTAAATTCACATCACTAGAGACAGGATAAATTATTTCGGGACTCACCACGGTCCCACCTCGATGTGCCATGTAAGATATTCCCAGATCAGGCCCGATGACTAGCTCTACGCGTATCGACCAACTTGTCTGAGAAATACATTTTGACAAATCAAATATACACACGCACAATGCCAGTCTCAACGAAGAAGCATTTTAATATCAAAGTTTGATCGTTGACTCACTCCCAAAGCGCAGATGAACCTCTCCTGATCGAATCTATAATGGGACTGCAAGAGCTCGAAGAATTTGAACATGCACTCGAGCTCGGTGAGCGCTGCTACCTTTTTGAAATGTTGCTGTATGAGCTTGCGCAAGGTTTTCGCTTTTACGCCATTCAGTACAGATCGTGGTAGAAATTTGTGCAGTCCCACCTATAAAAATAACGCACAATTACCTTTCGTACACCCGAATATTTTTCAAAATGTAAATACTTAATACAGATATTTTTAGCCTTGAAACTTCAAGAATTAAAAAAAAAAGAAACTATTAGAAGCTCGACGAATGGAAAATAAATTTACGAAAAAAAGTTACCTCTCTCTCCAAGTATTCCAAGTTGCTTTTCTTGTCGAGTGCGACTTGAGGCATATCTTTGAAAAAATAACGTATCTCGAGGCAACACAATTGCACAGCGACGTCTTGATCCAGTGCTACGTGATTGGCATTTAAATAATCATTTCGCACCTGAAAAAGAAATAAAAATAAATTTAGACAATTCTGCGAAACGATGCAGTTTTTGTTTTTCTCTTGGATGGATTCGTACGCAGTAGTCAAAAAATTATTAAGGGAGGATGTGTCTTTAGAAACGAATTGATGATTTTGTTGATATTTTTATACAGAAATTATCTTTGATATTTGTACAAATATTTGTATGGAAATAAAGATTGATTTTTTTTTATAACGGTACAAAAAATGGCCGAAATATTCTACTGACTTTGCAGCAAATCGTCCAAGAATTTCCCAACTGGTGTGTAGTCTAGAGCTCGTTGTTTTCTTCCGCAATCAATAAAATTGATCATTTTTATTTGAAACTATTGTATCTTTTATATGAACGAGCAACAATGCGGCTGCTTTTTCCTTTTTAACTTGTTTAAATTAATATTTTGCGATTCTTCTAGGCAGAGACCCGTCACGTCTTACCCAGACACTTTCTACCGAGCTACTGATTCTAAATTGCATCATAAAACCGATCAATTAAAACCGTGTTCGGTTTTTCACTAATGAGAGATTAATGAAAATTTGAAATTTTTTTTCCTCATTACGCTCGACTAATTTTCTCTCTTTTTTTTTTTAATGTTTACGATCCTCGAACTCAGGTATATTTGATATAAATAATAGAAAATTTTGTTGCAAGTTGGGTTTTACATGAGCTAAGAAAATTTAGCGTTTTCGAGAACCTCCAGCTTGATTTTTGAAGAATCGAAAATAGGAAAATCTCAAAATTTCAAGTGACGAAATCTACCTAATCTTATATTAGGTAATCCCTAAAAATGTTTGCAAAACGAAATAAATGATTCAAACATCAAGACCATCATTTCCAAAGCAACGCACGTTGAATTTTTTTTAAATAACTAGAGATTAACCAAAAGTTAATGCGCTCTATTCCGACGAATCGATCAGAGGCCTCATGTCTTTTTTAATACAGAATGAATATTTAAAAAAAATGAAAAAATCTTCAAAATCGTAAAAATCATACGAATTAAGAATAAAAATCGCAATATTTAGTATATATACATATATATTTGTTATATGAAACATAATCGAGATGTAAAAAAAATGATGATTACCTGGTCGTAATAGTAATAAAAAGTGACTTTATCCTTCTCGTAGAGATCGTTGAGATTTTGTGGCAAGTATCGAACCCTGAGCTCGTATCTCCACTCGCTGTGGGGATGTTTCCTCTCGTATTTTTCCTGAACCTGGTACATGGTAGTGTCCTGGTGAAGCCAGTAGCTCTCACCGGATCCGGGATGGTGAAGTCTCATGGCGTAGAGATTCCGATAGTGCCTCGTCCCGACAGCGAGGCGGCTCGTAACCAGGGATATGATGCCCTTGACGTCGATCGCGTCGCCAAATTTGACGACGTTGAATCCGCCGTTCGGCAGATGGACCTTCAGGGTGGCTTTGTCCATCGGCGTCGGCGAGCCGTGCGGCGGCGTGTTCCGACCGCCACCGCCTGCATTTTGTACACCGCCGCCCACCCCACCTCCCTCACCCCCAGCGCTCATGCCCTCATGACTGAAAGCATAATGAAAATAAACGTCAGAACGGATGTGAGAGAAAAAAAAAACACGGCGCATCAATGGGAAATACGAAAATAACATTTAATGCGAAAAAAATGAATTTGAATCCACCATAATGGATTCACCGGGGCGTAACGCATAATTTCATTCCCTTATGAAAAAAATAATGCATGAGACGCATCGCGCTTCGACACATCGCCGACGCTCCGACGAGATTAACTCCGTAATTTTTTTCCCCCTCCGGATCTTTTGTTCGCTGAGGTAAAAAAAAAATTAAATAACTTTATCGAGAAACTTTTTTTTTTTTAACTCATCGATCTTCATGAACGTGTTCCGTACGTTTAATTTATAAAATGATATTTTGTACGCAGTTGTTAGTTGAATTATTTCATGAATGATGACAAACGTTGAATATAATTTTTTTTTATGGTAATTGAATACGCGCTGGAAACGAATTCTGTTTGGCATTATTCTCTTTTGTGCGAAGAAAATTATATAGAAAGCGATCATTGGCTTGGCTTTATCATTGACATTAATTTCATCTGTCCCCATCTGACGTTGAATCATAGAAAAATAACTCCCAATTTTCGTTTGAAAAAGCTTTTGCTTCATTTTCTTTGTGTGTATTTGAAAATTAATGTGTCTTTGTTTGTCCCCTATATGCGCTGTACCATTCATCCGATTGCGATGAAACTTTGGTAAGTTATTGTGTGCACGTCCGTGAAGGTTTCTGAGTTGAAAAAAAAAATTTTACAATGATACGTGCAGAGTCTTTGCAACTTTGCAACAGTACCAGGGCTTTCAGTATTCAAAAAAATGATAAAAAATATCGTGAAAACTACAATTTTTAAAGAAAAATTTAATAGAAAAGGTGTTCGAAAATGATGAAAGTGGGAAGAAAGTTACTTGCAATCTTGTTTATAGCAAAACTTTTATTCGCTTTCTCATCGCGAATATACTTCGTCTCGAAAATATAAAGGAATTTCACTTCGAAAATAATTGTTCAATAACTCTAAAATGAAAATATGTTTATTTTGAAAATTCGTCACAGTTATTTGCTAATTTCAGAGTCTGTGAGATCCGAAAAATATAGGAAAATTGCACGTGCGCGTGTCGAATCGAGACTCGCGGGGATCTCGGACAGCGAAATCTCGTTTCGTCGCAAACTCCGTGCGTCACACACGAGTCCTGAGAGTTATCTCATCTCCGTGCGCGCTCGCGAGATCGTCTGAGCGTGACGGCATTTTGAGGAAAGAAATCCCGCGTGCGAGAAACTCACATCTGGCACAGACGAAAGTTTACCTGCGCGCCTACGCGCTTCGTTACTCCCGTGTGCGCGAAATAAGCCGTAAGCTGCGGATTCCTCATATTTCCCTCGCTCCTTTTCGTATAATAATCATAGAAACGTTGCCAACGAGCTTGCGATTATAAGAGCAGAATAGAAAAAAACGACAGACATTGATAATTTTTATATTTTGCTGTTTAAAATAATTTTCCATCTTTAGTTATAGGTGCTGTCTTTTTAAAAAAGTAAAAATTCTATACGCGATATAATAAAAATTGTCTTGTTATCAATGTAATTAAAAATTACTACTATTTTGGCACATTTTAAATTAATTTATGATATACAAAAAAAGAAGTAAACGGTGGTCAATAGATAACTTATTCAAACCGTCAATTATGCATTTGGGTTATAATTTGTACATTTCTAACAAGAGTGCATACATAAATTTTCATTTAAAAGCTTAATAATAAAATACTCGACGCACTTATATAATAAAATGCATTAAACGGATAAAAGTGCATACATTTGCGTAACTAATTTAAAATATGACTACTTTTCGTACTCATGAAAAATTCATTTTTCTGTAATTAGGGAAAATACCGTTTTCACAATACTTTTTTTTAGGAATATTCATGAATTTTCCTGAAAAATTGTGTGTAAAAATACAAGTTTTCGTCGACACATTAACCGTATCATTCAAGTTAATTTTCCAGTTTCAACATTTTATAATTGTTCTCGAAATTTTTATCTAAAAAAGTATGAAAAATGGATAAAATAATGTAAAAAATGAAATCTTTGACATACGTGCCACGAGTAAAAAAAATTTGTCAAAATTAACGAGAAAGAAAATAAACTGAGCAATTTTTAATGAAAACGCGTAGCATTGTCGAGCTCGGAAAAAAATGTAAAAAAATTAATTCTCCATTCAGGCGCCTGTGTGGATTTATCTCCATTTCCTTTTTGCTATTTTTTGCCCAGTCCCTGTTCATCCTGTGCGCACGTTTCTTCGGGGAAGACTTTTCGCGTGGCTGATCGCAGGAGCAGTAATGACACGGCAGCCGAGGGGAGAGCCAAAGGGCGACAAGAGTTTATGTAAAAAAGGGGGAGAGAAGAGAAAAATTGAAAAAAAAGCAAAATAGGGAGTACTGTAGGCGTTCGCTCGAAGGAATTCCGTACGAAATGGGCAAATCGCGTGCACGCGAGCGTTTAGTGGGAACCGCGTTTCCGGGGGTTGGCTCTACGAAAAAATTAAAAAAATAAATAGAGAAAAAGACAAAAATGCGTTGCTCGTGAAGGTCACTGTCACTGAAAATCATCTTGACTTCAAAAATTCAACAAGAAATGAGCATTAAATATGAATTGGAGTTATTAAAAAACTGCAGGTGACAAGTGGCTGAATTTTTTATTTATGTCATAAATTTGATCTATACAGTTTTAACAATAAATTACAAACTTGAAAACTATGTTCACTAACTATTTTTTCATTTTTAATTGTTCAAACAATATAAAATGTCAAAATTGTTTGAACAATTAAATTTAAAAAAATGTAAAATCCAAATTTTATCAATTTATATGAAAAACTCACTTTTTTCAGGAGGGACAGTATCTCCGCAGTTATGTATGGTAGACCGAGGGAACGTAATATCAATGTTTTAATTAAATGGCGATCCGCGATCGATCCTCGTCGCGATTTGTAAACGTTATTCCCCGGGACAACGCGAGTGATCTAAGCCTGGACGTATGCAAAACACTCCTCGATTTTTCAACTTTGTTCTCGTATACGCTCGTATCGAGATACGTTGCGACACCTGATGGAGTGCGAAAAATAAATGGGAGAAGTCCGATCAACGTTTCACACCTTCGAAATGCGCACGAGCACGTTTTTTTATTCCATAGAACATTTTTTCCAGATCGTACAAACAGATATCGATACAGCGAACGATCAATATGCAATTTTCTTACCGATAGTTAATTATCAAGGAGGGATATCGCATCAATTAAAGTTTTTTTTAATTACAAAGATTTTCCTCCGGGAGAGAAAATAATCAAACTGGAATGGATCGAAACAAAAATAGAAGTGAAAGCTGTGTTTTTTTGTTTACCGGACACGTTTTTGCATGATTGAGAATATTTGTTTCGCGTTTGTTCCTTGATTAATTCTTTCGAGGCATGACGAAGTTCGAGTTGAATGGAAAAAATAGACGTTGCGTCAAATGGTGAGCAGTGCTCGTTCATTCGTCTCCTCCTTTTTTTTACGTAGCTCTAAAAATGTAGTAAAAAGGAATATGAGCTTCGACCCTGACCTGCATCATCGGTTCCGCCAGACGCACCTGCACCTACACACGTAATCCGCCCACGCCTTCACCTTTTCCTGTTATATACACTTTCTCCAATAAATTTTCGTTTTTTCTCCCCTTTTCTTCTCAGCTCCTTTTTCTTTCTTTCTTTTCACGAAAATATCAGCCCCGTTGCTCCACGGTATTGCTCATTTCTCAATGAATTTCTAACTCGCCTTGTTACGCAATTCCACTTTCTTCGACTGACAACAGCCAATAAAACTTCTTTCTTATTTCTACTTATTACGTATCTAATTTTATGAGGGTACGAACTTGAATAATTGAACGCGGAGGTAATAATTTTATACAACAATAAATTACTATTTTTGTGCAAAATAATTTTTTATACAAACATTTATTATTTCTTAAATAAAATCTTCTTATGTACGAATTATTTGAAAAATTTTTTAAATGCACTGAGAGAAGAAATTAGTTGAATCAACAAAATATATTTTGTTGACTCGTATTTAGTTAACTCAACATTAATATTGTTGAAGCAAGTACTGCTTG
>JAPYYW010000030.1:0-277014 GCA_030522545.1 Cremastinae sp. A BG-2022a | reverse complement strand
AGCTCGGAACTCGAGTCAGAGTGGGGGAAGCGCTCGAGCGAAAAAGCGGGGAAGCGTTCTTATTGAATCGTTCTTATTGGGGTAGTGAACTGTATATAGTTAAGTCCCTTAAAATTTTGCATTTTGTATAAGATGGTTTTAAAACATTTTTTTGTATAAGATGTTTTGACAATGTTTTTAAAATTTATATATTCGAGTATCAGTTCGATGAAATAATTAATAATTTTTACAATTCCGTTATTTCTATGGTAAGAAAATTCACCTTGGATAATCTTGTATTTATTGAGTCAATTTGCAACTTTTCGAGATTGACACTTTTCGTTAACTCTCATATAAAAATTATCATTTTATACAATTAGTATCTTGGTTACTACGTTGTGAAGCCTCTTTAAATTTTGCACACATTTTAATGTAACGTAAACGAACGTCAATGTAAATTTTCAACCAATTCCTTTGGAATAAATTTCAAAAACCCTAAACGTCTGAACGCGTCCATCACAGGAAAAATCCATCTTCACCGTCGAGTACATATTTTTCGGGCTTCAAATATAGGCGGGGAAGAAAATGTGCATACGCAGACCCGATATGATATTTTTCTTGGTATACAGAAGATGTTTTTTTTTTAACAAGACGGGGAGACGAGTTGGCAGGTCGGGGAGAGAAGCGGAAAGCACCCTGGGGTTTCCTGAAGGATCCCAATTTTTTCCCCCTTATTCTCCGGTCTTTCCATTTCCTTCCCTTTATTCCGTCTCCTTTAGCTCCGGCTTGTATTTAAACTTCTTTCAACTCCGGTCTCTCATATTTCTCAAAATATTATCATCATTGTTATTTTAACGCGAGGCTACAACCTGTCCATTACTAGCTCGTAAAACACTATCGAATGGCCGTAAAGCGACGAAAGAAGAGGAACATATCCATCGATGCATACAGATATACTGTTTATTCACGAAACAATATATCGTCCCGCGTCGTCCACCTCTATGTGCATACGCGCACACGAGCTCATTTCTCGAGATGAGAGACGAGAAAGAAAGCGAGAATGGCGGAGAGAGAGCGAATATTTCACGTGAGATATGTTTATGCTTATTTGTCTCCGTACATGGCACCGAGAAAACAATAAAGACGAGGGTGAAAAGTTCTTTTTGTCTCCGCCTCGTGTCCTCTTCCCTTTTTTCATCCTTTTCTCTCTCTCTCTCTATCTCCTGTCGAACATTTTTTCAAAACGCTCGTATACATCGCGTCTTCTGCCTGCGGATCGGCCCCGTGCGTCTCTCAAATGGAAATCTGCAATTTTATGAAAACCAAGAAGCTGAGTTTCTCATAAATTTGACGCATGACGTGTCTCTTAGCTTAATGCACGTATTTTTCACGTATAAATTACTTTTTTTGAGATTTTCGATAAAAACAGAAAAATAACTTTAGAGTGTCCATTCGAGTTCTCTGACCTTTCGAGTATTATTTGTGCCATATACGGGCGTTTTATTCAACGCCGAAGTTGCGTGACCAAAACGCTAAACAAAGTGTCTGAAAAATGAACGAGAAATCGAGAAAAAAGGTATATTTGGGTACGGGAGGGAAAAAATGACCAGGGGTTTGAGTTTGGATAAAGGTCGAGGTGCAGCGAGTTCGAGGTTCGCACAAGGCGATAATTAGTATGCATTTATTAGTCGCTCGCATCGTGGTATATATATTCGTGCGCGAATACGACTTTCGCCGAAGGAGAATCGCATCGGAGGCAGCGCGGGGGCGCGAGCGCGGAGGAAAAAAACGTCCGAGTGTGTCTGACGTAAAAAAAGGGAGAAAAAAAATTCGGATGCCTTTATCCGCGTCCTCGGGGCATTTCTGGCGCTGACTCTTTCGTGGAACCGAAATATTTTGAAGCCTCCTTAGTCAGACTAAAAAATTTTTATACACACTCGGGCGTGTAGCCCGTAAGAGGGAACACGTTTTGTGCCTTAGACGATTCCTCAACGAGCTCGCGCCTGGCCTTGTGCCGAGAGATTTTTGTTCAAGTGGATGACGGGAAAAAATGAGTTCACCCAGGACGCATCGATAAAAAATTATTTTTCGCGCAGCACGCTGATTTATTATCGGGCATAAAATTTTTGATTGGATTAGGCTCGCTGATGATATATATTTTGGGATGTAAAAAAGAAAAACAGAATACTTTTTTTTTTCCATTCGGCGAAGTATAATGCCGAAGAGTGTACGGAAATGAAAAGTCGAGAATGCGAGCATGCATGGTGTGTGCGAGAGAGCAGCAAAACTAGGTAGCCTTGAGGAGTCTGGTTGCGAATTCTATCCAAGCATTTTTCTGCATACAACGAATGTTATTTTCCTCCCTCTCGCTCCCTCTCTCCTCAACTATCGTTCTCTCTCATCCTCTTTCTGCATCTCCGTCTTTTCAATCTTTTATTTAAGCCGTGTCATCGATTTGCATAGCAGCTCGCGTCGCGCCAGAGCGCGTCGCTGAACACTCGCCGCATTCTTTTGTGTAGTTAAAAATATGTCTAATTCTTTTATTTCCTTCTCGATCGGTCATTAAAAAACTTTTTAAAAAAGATCTTATTCCTCGAAAGAAAGTAGCAGTGTCTTCGACAGACCAATAAAGAGTACAAGTAACGTGAAAACGACAGAGAATAAATTATTTCACGAATTCTCGTGTTACGTGTCCTCTCTCCGTCTCTCTCTCTCTTTTTTTTTCTTTCTTTCCTGATGCAGTTGCTTAAATCCCTTAAAAAATTTTCGTAATATAATACGAGCACCGACGCTGTACGCGTATATATATATTCTTTTTGTACCTTTTTGTACGAAGATAACCCGGGGAAAATTTTTTTTATTACGGTGACAGGATTTGTCATGCGCCCGGTTACCAGTTTTTATAATCTGATCGGGGCCCTGTGGCGGAGATGAGACTGTTATTCATAGAGTCTCTTCTACAATCTCGGTCGCACACGTAAGTGCCGGCCGAGTGTAAGTGAAGTCCGTGAACAACGGTGAATGGGCCATTTTATCAATGAAATCGAGGTTTCTTGAACGGCCGCGGGGGGAGAGCGACGGAAATAAGCTTATTGAGCCTCTGAAATACGTACACTGCTACGTAAATCCATTGTGCCATCAAGAAAAAGCGTCAGGTAATCGCATCAACGGCGCAAAATGAATGAACGACGCGCACTTCGTTCGGGAATAAACGAATAAAAATATGTTTTTCGCTGTGCGTCATTTATATTTTGAAACGCGAAAAAAAAATACACTTAATTGGGTCATACGTTCTGTCTACATCAGAGTGTTTTTATATGGGCGTAGAACGTTCCAAAAGTTCTCTCGAAAAATCATCTCTATAATCGGACTGCTGAGCGGCTGTTTTTTTTGTCCCCCGCGCAATCCCCGTCGGAATCTCAGGGTCTTTAGCGACTTTTCGTTGACCGAGATAAGATTTTAAGAACATATAAATGCACGAATGTGGGCTTGTATACATGCACGCGGAACGAGGCTCACACGCCCGAGTGTAAAACGAGATAGCCGAGGATGGAAGCGAACGAAAGAGAGAGAGAGAGAGAGAGAGAAAAAGATTAGGATCTCGGTGTGTGGATTTGGGTAAAAGACCGCCCGTCGCGAGACCGAAACACACTGTGTCCAAGATTCTCGATTCCCTTGGACACCACCAAATGTGGCTCAAAACTCCTCCATTTACGGCGATTTTTCGACTCTAAATTCTTTCGGCATTTTTCCTCCCCTATATATGCTATTTTTTGCTCGATAAAAATCATACGCGCATATATTATTTATACATGAGCAATTCCATTTCAATTCAATGACGATTTGACGATGACTCCTTCAATTTTTTTAATATTTTCATATGTTATCGTATAGATGCAAAATTGTCAATTTTTGGCACTCTATCTTAACACGTGTATACCGAAATTTTGTAAAATTCTTAAAATATTAATAACTTTGATAATAGTTAAAATATCGTACCTTGATGGGAGGTAAATTTTTTATTTTTTAATGTATTTTTTGGAAAAAAATGGAATATTGAGATAAAAAATTGATGGGATAATCGTCAAATCGTTGTTGAATTGAGATGGAATTGCTTATAAACAGAATATTTTTATGAAGGAAAGAATAATTTTTGAAACAATTGCTCGAAAGGTAAAATGGTTGAAAAATATTGCTGACTGTTTTCTGATTGTTTCCTCCTTTTCTCGTTAGATGGGCAGAGATGCGAAACTCGTTGGATTTACGACTCGCGGGATTTTCAGAGTCGTTAAAAAGCCCGTTACAAAGGATCACCGTTGTCTCAGGCGATTATACAATAATAACGGATCGCAGAGGTGAAGAGAGGAGGATGCGGAGAGAAGGAATAACGAGGAAGATGTTGGCAGATGCGATGACGGCGGAGCCAACAAGGAGAGCCTGCTCCGCGAATACACACTATACACTTTTGCTCTTGAGACGACATCGCCTGCAGTAAAGGTGCATTCGACGCCAGGTTCGTGACCCCACTTTCGTTAATCGTCTTTAATTGACACCCTAATTGAGATTAATGGAAAGGCATGCGGGCAGCTTGCAGTCTTTTTCATCATCATCATCATCATAATTTTTTTTTTTTCATTGCGAAATTTACAATTTATTTTATTTTTCCTTCTCACTTGTTCACTTTTTTTAGTGTTCACCAATAATTTTATTTTCATTGCATAATTTTGGCTTCGGTCCGTTTTATACGAATTTATATTGTAGTGCTTTATAGTTAGGTAGAGAGTCGGAATCTACTTTTTTGATATTTTTTTGATAAACAAAAAAATTAAATATCAAAAAGAAAAATTCTTTACGATACCGCATTATTGCTTATACGAAATTCTAGCGGTATGATTAAAATGAAAAAAGGGATAATTTTTTTAAAATACAGCAATCATGAATATTTTTTAAAATCATTTAGGATTTTTAGTTAACTTTAAAAGATCCACGCGACCGAAGTCGCGTTGGCACACCTAGTGTATATCTATAATATATACACGAAAGTTTATGAAATATTGAGTGCACGTGCGCGAGGCTTGTCGTATCCGGGCGAAGGCTGCAGAAGAGATATGGTCTGACGTTTTGAAAGTCGATCGGTACCCAGGCGATAACGTAATCATTGGTGAACGACCGTTGCGCTTGTATAGTATATATTCTTTTTAAAACTACCAAGCGATGTATAATTGACTCCATTAATCAAGTTACTTCCCTTATTCATCCGGCAACCTTGAATTTTGCACAATATTTTCGATCGGCGACTTATTAAAAAAAAACACACACACACAATAATAAATTAGCAAACCAGTTGAGATTGAAATTTTCTACAAATTTTTCTTTCATTTTATTTTCAATTTTATAGAATCAACTTAAATTTTTACATAACATGTCGCGAGTCATTGCAAAGCTTTATGCTATTTTCCGTTCACGGTATACATGAACGTTTTATTCAATAAAGGCATCGATGAAAGGTCTACAAAAATAATAATTGATAAATTCGTGTCATTGATCGTTGCGAGAACATAAACGTTCTCGGATTTCATTGAAACTCGGTAGCGAGCGGTTTGCATCGTTCGCACAAAATGTAATTTTGCGTTTAAACAGTCGGGCGTACATGAGAGTGTGCGCGCGATGACACGCGGCGGTTCATTCAACTCGATATTGAAGAGGCAAGTATCGTCAACCGGACACGGGGAACAATCACCCGGCGACAGGACGTTCGATAAAGCAGTCTCAATCATCGCGCAGTGCAGCTTGATAAACACGCCGAGTGCATAAATTATATCACGTAAAACATTTGCATACACACATTTAGGAACGAGGCAAAAAAAATGTCACGCGTGGGAGCGAGACTATCTAAAATCTGATACATATCTATATAAACTTAATAATAGAATTTTAAAAAAGAGAAAAGTTCGTAAAAAAGAAATTTTCTTTCAACGTACTACGCGTATTGTGGGAGTCGCTGCATAGAGGCTGCTCTTTTTTTCGACTAAAATAAACGAAGGAATTGTTTCGTCCCTCGTCGTTCGAGTGACATTTCCCATGCTCTCTCAGCCGGACTATTTCTGCGGGGCATTTTGCTCTTCTGTCTGAAGGGGCGTTACGACTGTTTGTCTCTTTGGTGTGTCTTTTCCAGATGCACATGTGGGTGCGTCCGAGCAGCGCGCCTCGTCGTCATCTTTGTCGTTGGAAGCAGAGACCACATGGGCTCTCTCTCTTTCTTTTCTCTCGAACCCTTGTCCTCTCTCTCTCTCTATCTTATATTTCTCTCCTACTCAAAAATAATATATACGCTCCTCTCTTGTTCATTTTCTCGAGACCCGGAGCCGGGGGAAGTTCGTCTCGGGTCTGCATATCCGACGACAGCTCTTCGAAGCGAGGGACACGCGCGTTTTTCGTCCGGAGCGATAATGTATATGCGTATGACGAGAGCGGACACGTGTATACGCAACGTCGAGACAAGCCGGACGAAAAATTTCACGGGGGCCCCCCCGTCCGAGTCCTATGCGTGGATAACGTACGGAATAGAGAGAAGGAAAAGGAACAGTCAAAAATGAGCCAAAAGAAAAAAAAATGAGGAAAAAAGGGATACAAGAAATATAAGAGCTAAAGAAAAAAAGGGAAAATAAAAATTTTGGCCGCTGGGGCGTGGAACACGAAGGATGCGTATATTTGTGACACGCATATACGTGGCTCTCCATACATATTCATTTGTGTATATAGGTGCATATAATATCGTACATTTATGAGGAGAATTGTGGAGTGGAGAGACGGGTGGACCACCCGCGATATAAAAGCGATTAAACGAGAACGAAAGCTCCTCGGATGTATAATATACTATATTATTTTCTACATACACGTTATACCTACGAATGTATATTTATGCGAGCCCGTGCGCGTGTGTCTCGAGCGTATATTCGTCCCGTGTATGCGATATATATGCACGTCGCGAATAATCTTTATATAATCTTTCGAGCGAGAGACTCATCATTCGTACGAGCTCGGACAGAAGTGATAGAACCGGAAAGATTTCGGCAACAGATCGAAGCACGAAACAAAAAACCGGAGCGCGGTCTCTCTCCTCGAATCGTAAGAGAAAAATAAAAGGAATCGGAGAATTTTTCGAGTGCTCGGATAACTGAGGGGCTAATTGGGGGGAAAAATGGTAACGGTTCGACGAGTCTATAGAAATGACGTCCGAGACACACCACATGTCCGAAAATTAGTGAAGTGCACATGGGATGTAACAAAGTATATGCTTTTGGAAAATTGGATCTATTCTGCGATTGGAGAGAAAATAAAATGTGATGGGTAAAATATCGAGGGGATAAATGCGCGCGTTTGTGAACGATTGCGCGTGTGCCCCGCGTCACCGATCCCTGTGTCCGAGTGAAACGAGACGACGATGACGACGACACGAGGGAGAAGAAGAATAAAAGAGGAAGCAGAAGAGGACGAAGAAACGCAGGGGGCCGCGCGCCGCCACTGGCCGCCTCGAGCAGCCACCAGATCCACGACGCGGAGGACTCCGAGCCAGCCGAACAGAGTTTATTCCAACCTCCCGCCTCGTACACACAGCCAGTGTTGCTTCGGCCGCCGAGTCGAACGGACGCGTCGCGCATTCTCTCGAATAATCGCGCAAAAACACTCGCGACATCGGTGCGAATATCAAACACACGAGTTAAAAATCATGACTCTGCCGTGCGATCGAACAATTTCGCACCTAATACGAATTGCGATCTAACAACGAATTTTATTTTCAACGAATCCGTCACGCGGTGCTCCGAGTGTTATTTTTTTTTCTTCCATGCACACACGAGACACCGAAAGTTTTCTCGATCGTCGCGTGTTTTATTTTCCTCTGCAAGTCGCTTTCCCGCCATTCGGGATATTCGAATATCGTCGTGGACGTACGCGAGTTGTGACGCGAATCATCGCTTGGAGTAAGATTTTTTTCCGGGACTGTACGTCGATGCTGACTCTCGCGGTGTCGACGGGATCGCGGGTTTTTCGTCCGGAGAACGAGGGGGATCTGTCTATCGGAATCTCGGAGAGATCCATATACGCGCGAAGGAGGATCTCCTCGCGGACGGCCTTGAAATTCCACCGGGACACACGGCGAGAGCGAGATCGCGAGTCGGTCTGGCCGGGCGCGCGTTTTTGCGCTCCTCGCCGAGGGGAGAGAGACCGCTCACGTGCCTCGTCTCGTCGTCAATGAATGGGGCGAATTTCCGATAGACTCGCGAAGAGGTGACGTTTCGTCGGGAAAGAGCGAGTACCGAGTTTCGGGCCGAGATTATTGAGCCGCTGGCTGCGGCGGATACCGGTCGGCAGGATTTTTCGCGAGTTGAGATGTTGCGCGTGGTGAGGAGCACGTGCACGAAAAAGCAGCCGCGAGCCGAGTCCCGTCAACAGTCGTTTCGTAGCAGCGGGTAATTTCGGCGCGAGCCGAGATCCCATTCGGCCGCGACGCACTACATTTCGAAACAAGAACGCACAGCTCGCTCCCTGCTTGCTTTTTTTCTCTCCCACGCTCGCATACACTCACATATGCGTTTGTGTTCAAGTTCTTATTTTTTTTTTCTTCAATATTTCCGCGCATTTTTCTTTTTCCGCAGCCCTCTCGCTCCGTTTCGAAATACAAAAAAAGGCCTTTCCAACTTTCCAGATTATTTTCGAACGAAAAACAAAGGCGCGACGGAGCGAGATATTATCTTTCCGAAATGTGAGCACGCTCCTTCCTCGAACTTTTTAAAGAACTCTCGTTGCTTCCTTTCTCGCGGATGCATATTGTTTAAAATATGAAATTTTCATTTCAAACATTCGGCAAGGTTTTATTAATTTTGGAGAGTTGACAGAGAGAGAGAGAGAGAAAGTATAACGTACGGTGTGCTTCGACGACGAGTGTCTTGTTTTTCCTTTCTTTATTTTCTCATTGAAAATTTATCGTCGCTCATCCGAGGCGTTGGATAAACGCGGCGCAGTGTTTTCTCATTGTGTGTGAGAGTGATTGTTCATGTGTGTGAAACGACGCGAGGCGGATATAACCTTGAACGAGGAACGAGCATACGGTAAATCGTTGCCGGTGCTCTGGATCACCGGAACTTCCGCTCCAGGCAAGTCTTCCAAGATTAGTCACAACACACTGGTTACATTGTAATCACCGGATGCGTCAGAATCTCCCCTTATATTCCCTTCGCACCAGCAAAACGTGACGAACTCCCGGGCCCCCGAATTTTTCTCTCGCTTTTCAGTGCCGAGAGCAAACTTATTCTCTCGCCAGCGATAACCGCGCGCCGAGATAAGGCAATAAGTCAATAGACTCGGATAATATGCAGGAAAAGGGCATTTTCTTGAATTTTTTCAAATATTCTAGCTCTCTCTCTCTCTGTTATTATGAAACAGGAAGCCAACGATTATCCATTAATATTCAATTATTAAATTGATAATATTAATTATAATTCGCGTGTATATGCGCTCGTCGATGAATAACAGATTATTGATGGTCTCTCGGCGTAGAAAAATGACGCCGAGTGCGAAATCGATTACCGATGCTCGTCCAGGCGGCACAGAGCGACGGATTGCACGGTATGCGTATAAATTAGCCATGACATCACTCTCACCTATTGCTGAGGATCATCAGACTATTGGAATTTCCCGAGCAACGTGATTACAACTTTGCCGCGTGATTCTTTTTTCTATCTCTGCGTCTCCGCGCCGGTGTCTTTTTGTTTTTACAACCAATGCTCGACGAGTATATACGTGTGCGCCGAGTTTATCTGTATTACCTTGACTACCGTGTCGTTATTTCCAATAAATATATTTCACGGTCCCCGCGCGGCTGAGACGCGCTATCGCCGGCTATATCCTCGGGAAACGCGAGTTTCCTCGTTCTCGCTAAATTTGACATCGTTTCTCGTTACATAGATACACACACTATATCCGTGAAGAGTCTCGTGTATCGAGCGAAAAAGAAAAAAAGAAATGGCGCAGATTAAATTCCGAGATAAAGCAAAGTAAAACAAGGTGAAGAGACAACGTAAAATCGCGCGGACCCCCCCGCCTCCCGTTCTTTCATTCACATTTTTTTTTTCGAGCACACATTCTACAGACATGTGTCACAGTCACGTCCAATGTACGAACGCTCGTTCTTTTTTTTTTCTCAAACCTTTTATATCAATTTTTCTATGTCGGCTAAAGAAATGAAAAAGTTCCAATAAGTTGTCGATCGCGCTCGGGCGGTTACGTCACTCTGTTCTCTCGTGTGACTGTTGCTCAAAAAGTTGCAGTGTCTCGGTCTCGTGAGCGCTCCCGAGGCTTAATTTACACGCGCTCGCGGAGAATTTTTACAGTCGCCTTGACACCTCGGGCTGGCGCCTTCCACCGTGATTTTACGTCTTTCGAGATTCAACGATAGAAAAAACAAGCGAGAGCCGAGCCTCGTAAAAGAGCATATACGCGAGTCTGCGTGTGTATGATCCGGCCGAAGAGAAGAGAGAAATAGATTTTAATTAAAATACGAGTGACAAATTTGTTACAGCCAATATTATATGTACATTAAAGAACGAGAGTATATATTTCGCTAGTTTCGAGCCCGTATCTGACTAAAAAGCTGCGGGGTTAATCGAACTCGATATACGGAGTCACGTACTTGAATAATATCGGAGCCGCCTCTTCGACGCCGCCCGCATATTTACACTCGTCAGTATTATCGAACTAATATAGCCGCAGAGTCTCGTTCGCGCACACGCGCGCAGCTCCGATGTACACAATACATAACAGACAACGCAAGCTGTTTCTCCGGAGATAAGGGGAATAAAAAGGGGAAGGATCGAGCGAAGAAAAGCGAGAAAGAGAGGAGAGCGGGCGGGGAATGAAAAAGAATGTACATTTTGATAGCGGAGGCGTGTGTGGAACGGAGGGAGCTAGAGAGAGAGAGAGAGAGCGACCCTCTCGAGAATTCAGCTTATTTTCGTTATGCATACGCGCGGCTGACCATTGACAATCTTCGCTCGGCGATAAGAAAGCCCGAGCGAGCGGCCCGTTGCCTACATCTTTCACGCGGTTTTAAATTATATTCGTATAGCCACATTGTCACTTCGAATCGAGAGAATGACAGAAATTTCCCAGTAATTTCGATAGCGCTCCCGCTCCGTATAGAGGAATAAATCGAGAACTCGTATCGTAAGTTACATCACCCCGTTCCTCATAATCTCTCGCTCAATCGATTTTGTCATTCGCTTCGTCATAGGAGTACACAGAAATGTTGTTTACGAATACACGGAAATATATATATTTATACGAATACCAGGGAAAGGCAAACGTGTGTTTGTCGCTTGATTTCAAAGTGCGCCTCATCTCGGAGAACTCGCGCGGAATTTTCTTCCACACTCGTTGAAGCGTTCCACGAATAAACGCGCGTTCCCGGTTGTGGATATAAAATATAAAAAATTGACAAATTTATTTGGTACAGAAAAGTATAACTCTGTACACTCTCGATTTTCCTCTCTACCGCCGTTCCCACGCCTACAATTTTTCGTTCTCGTTACTCGCTCTCGCTTTAGCTTCATTTTTTCCTGCTCGCTCGTATACAGAGATGCACCGCGTGTGTCGTTTCTTTCGTTGCATACACACGGAGCATGTGCTTAAGGTGAGTCCCGGCCCGTGGATACGTTAGACGGCGAACGAGCGGTTTGAGCAATGGGTTTTAGGCTTCTCGAGTTATATACAACGGCGAGAGAGGCCTCCGCTATAGGAAAAGAGAGCCCCGGTCTCTGAACGAGCAACCTCGAATAATAACTTCACAGCTGAGCTCGGGCTCTCCGCCGCGCCGTCTCTACGAATATATATCTCGTATTTCGTTATTCGGTTGCGCACAGATGTCCTTTTGTACACACGCGTAAAACTTGTATACATATACGTGTATAAACTTACACACGCATGTACAAAACTATTTAACAAATACCTAAGACGCTGCTTTCACGCAGACACTCGCGCGTCTCTGCTCACGTTAATGTGAAATATTCATTCGTCCGCGATAGACGACGATTGATAGCGCGGGAACGAGCACGTGTTCGCCGATGAGCAGTGGGAGAGAGTTTCTTTCATCAGCTGCCGTTTTCACGACTCGGCGCAAGGGGGAAGACATATTTTTCGGATCGCTCGAGACACTCGAGTGTCTCTCACTCTTGACAAATTTCTTGCCATTTTCCGAAGAAGCTCGGGGTATCCTGGATGAGAGATCAAAAAAAAAATGAAAAGTTTCGTTTGATGGGAGAAAGAGAGGAAGATGCGCGCACATACGAGAGCGAGCAAACGCGAGGAATCGTCCCCCGAGGCCCTTTTGCTGCTGTTCTCGCAGCAGCAACCACGCAACAGAGTGCATGACAGCCGAGAGTTTGCTCTTCGCGGCTCTCGCTCGGCAGCTTCCGCTCTCTGCGTCGTTCGAAACCGAGTCGGAGCGCCTTGAAAACTCCTCGATGATTTACGTCCTCGCATTTATGACGCAACGTTAAATCTCATAGACGCGAAAATTCTGCGCTGTACACATTTTCGTTCTTCCTCTCTCATATGGTTTCTCCCACATCTTGAATCAGAGAAATGTGTGCGCGAGCCAGAAAGGAATCGAGAGTATATATATTTTTTGATGAGTCTCGTATTGTTAACTTCGACCACGTGGCCTCTGACTCAATCCTTTTCAGAGACCAACCTATGAAGTGTTCTATGAAATGTCTCGAGAGTCGATCAAGTGCTCATCGTTTCACGTCTCGACAGACGATATTCCATTTTTCTTTCTTTCTTTCTCTCGCTTTACGTGAAAACCGATAATTATTTATTGAAATTCAACCGGGCAGAAAATTCTTTCTGCCTCTCCGCGATCTGCGTGTACGAGCAACATGCTCGGAGAGCCTCTTCTTGCGGTTTAGTTTGCGGTAAAACGTTATGCCTATGAATCATAGTGCGGAGAATCTCTCAGGGCTTGGTATTCGTACGTAGGAACGTTTCATATGGTAGGTAAACTGACGTTATTTTACTATATATACAGCGCGTTGGCATTTCTGTATATGAATATAGAGAAAGTAAATTATGTACATGCGAATTTTTGCGATAAATATAACGAGGGAGAGGGAGAGAGAAGGAATATGAAGAAAAATGGTGTATGTAACTCATTTTTCGAGTCGCTTCCTCGTTTGTGCGCTCACCGAAGAAAATTTCATTGAAAGATCGGAGGAACAGGTTCCATGTTCTCGCATTGACGAAAAAAAAGTACGTACAATATTATTCCCGTCGGAATTTGTGTACAGGATACTTGTAAGTCGTTCGAAAGTTGACTCTCGTCCGGGGTAATGGGGGAGAAGATGGAACAATTCGTTTTTCACCTTTGTCTCCGCGGGATCTCTCTCTGCTCTCTCGCTCTCCTCTATTTTCCGAGATTTCATTCCGTTCATAGAAGCGAGTTTATAGCGACATTAGAGTTTCTTCTCTCGCGGCCGATCTCACGCGTGAGTACGAAAAATTAGCATACGAATCTTCTCTTTATACAAGAGAGGAGTATGATCGTCTCTTATTCTCTCCCGGTCGGGTGTTTCATGGCGGAGGGAACGGCTCGGGAGAACTATCGAGGAAGCGAAATAGGTGGAAGGCAGAAAATATGGTATCGGTATTCATAGAGCAAAAACCCCTACGCTTCGTCGTCCTCCGAGTCGCACACGCGCGGTAGGCGTTCGTTCCTTCCTCCTCCTCCTCCTTCACCTCCTCCTCCTCTTCTTCTTCTTCTTCTTCTTCTTCTTCTTCTTCTTCTTCTTCTCAGCACGTGTATATAGTCTATCTCCGCAAAACGATTTCTCGCGAGCGAGCGCCTCTTCCTTTTCTATTATACTTTCTCGTCTCATCCTCTCTAAAACCACAGAATCGACCGATGATCTTCCCTGACCAGTATACTAACCTCAAACCCTCTAAACGCGAAGAGGACCAATTTTTTTGATTAAAAATTCATTATTATTTTCCACGAGAATAAAAAAAATGTCGAGAGGTTAATTTTTCAATGTGATGAAGGAGGAAAAAAAGGCTGAATGAATCAATTAACGGTGGGTGGTCATTGTTATTTCCGGTTAGTCGACGAGGATCCTCGCAACTCTGGGAGAAGATAAAAAAGGATGAAAATGATGGAGGAAACGGGAGAACTCTAGCCTGGAGAACAAATCCCACCCACGTTTTAGTGGCTGTATCTGCCGAGACTGGGGCCCACTTCCGGTGACGATAATACGTATTACGATAAATTATATTATTATTTTCGCGTCGTTCGTCACACCCCCGTACTTGTCAACCCGATCTCGTTTTGTTGCGCTTTTTTTTTCTCGATGAGCAGAGTAATGTGCGCGCTGCACTTCCTGTCTTGTCGAAGAGTCTCTCTATATATTTTTTCTCCAACGCAATTTTTTATCCTTTTGCTCGAACAATAAAACTAGTGACGTGTATTATGCGTCGCATCTGGCGATAATTTTGAATTTATTTCCATTTTTATCGGGAAAAGATCTCGGAGCGGTCGGAAGGAACGTCCTTAGGATCGTAAATAATCGCGAGGCGATTATAATGGATTGCCCGGATTGTTAGAGCGACGAAAGGCGGAGCTTATATCCTCCTAATTAGAATAATCCGCGAGGGACATTTGCGCGAGTAACGATAGGGCGGCGAGAGCGCGCAAGAAAACAGCGCGAGGAGAGAATAAAGCGAGGAGCGAGTAAAAGGCAGAGAGAGAGAGAGAGAGAGGAGGAAAAATGCGAAGGGGAGAAAAAGTTGAGCGAGGCAGGCGGCCGGAGTATAGCCAAGAGCAAGGCCAACGAGGGAGGTCGATCCTGTAAAGATCCGGTGCCGATATGTCGACCATATTGGAATCGAACTGCGTGTAAAACCAGTTTCACCGTGGATCGCGCGCTTCAAAGAGACTCACGATTTCAAACTATCCGCAACGTCCGCGAGCGAAGCAGAAGAGGGAAGACACGGAAAAAGACAGAGAGTGCGATTTCGCGAGAGAGTTTAGTCGTATCGCGCCCGCCCGTTTTATATCATTCGAGTTTAATTTCCGCGACTGTGCGATTTCCAAAAGTTATTCCTCCGGACCTTTCTCCCATCCCGGAGAATGCTCAGCCGACTTTTAAAAGCACTCATCACCATTCGCCTTCCCCTGACATTTACCTCGGAAATGAATATTGATATAAAGACGCGAATACGCGCATCGACATATTGCGCGCGCGCGCTTTCGAAATATTATTCGAGCCGACGCGGGAATGTCTCACGTGGACGCTACACTCGTTTTCGTCGCACGGCGACGAGCCCCGTGCGCATGTGTGTCAAGCTACCGGTAGTCCGAGAGAGAATAGAGAGATCGGGACGATTCGCTCGCGCGAGCGAATTCTTCGCGCTCGTGGTGTGTCGAGAGCGCGCCCGCGCTCCACGCGCCCGTTGCGAAGGTGCCGCGCGCGTTTTATATTCTCTCGCGTAACCCATAACAGCAGAACGTCTCCCTTGAAAATCCACACGTATGCCTCTGCGTGCAGCCGCGTACGTTAACGCACAGGAACGAGGTAATCTTCGTGTTAAAGGTGTAACATTACATCGCTCGTGAGAAATCGATATATTGTTACAAGGACGCACGCGCGTGGTCACCTCGATCCTCATCCTTCTTTTTTTTTTTTTTTGCTCACATATACGCTTTTTTTCTCGAAGAGATCGCGCACGAGAGAATTTCGTATGTGTCGCTGGGCATACGAAATATTTCCCAACGTGTTACTTCGTCCCGGGTGAATTAATGTCCCGGGCATATCCAACAAAATGATTCGATAAAAAAATTTGCGGAGAGAATTTTGTGAGGTTTTATCGTACTGTGGTAACAATCTGGAATTTAAGATTTGTTCGTACTAAATATATGGAATATTGTGATCATTTACTGAGAAGAAAATTTAGTTGAAAATTACGAAATATATTTGTTCTGAGAAAAAATTTCGTTTTGATGCATTCAACGATATTTTTTCTGCAAATTGAACAAAGTTTCGTTTCATCAAAGAAATTCAATGTAGTTGATTTAATTAATGTGCAATTATTCAAAATATTTAGAATTGTATCAAAGAGAAGAGAAAGAAGATTCTGAGAAACGAATGTAGAACTCAATTAAATTATAGTTTAGAGCTAAATTAAATTATAATTTATTAGAACAAAATTCTAAAGAATTTGTAACTAAATTTTTATATTTAAAAAATTCTCAAATTTTTCCATATTATCTGCTACTATAGTGCATATACGAAAAAAAACAGTAATTTTTTTGTACAAATTTCTTTTCGTGCTGGATCAAAAATCAATTTATTCTTATTCAATTCAAAGAAATGAATTGAAAATGAAATCGTGAAATTTCTTTATTTTCTTATTTGTCGTCTGAATTTATATATAGTAGCGTAGAAAATTTGTACAATCTCGTACGTTTCTCGTAGCTTTCGCTAGCGGATAGACAACCTTGCAAGGCCTCTTTATACTGGCTCTCTCGGACGAGAGTGTGCGCGCGCGCACGAGATCTCGCATCGAGGAACCCGCTACGAGGAGAGTTTCAATGGGAGAAGCTGCGAGTCCGCGAGCAGCCCGATTCTCGTATACACGCCGGCTACTCTACATATATATACACACAAATATATATATGTATATCGAGCTGTATTCGTGACAGGAGACTCTGCTCCGCGGTGTTGAGGCTTCCCCGATATTTCTACCGGGAACTGAAAAGCGAAGCACATAGCCGAAGAGAAAGATAGCGATGCTATTTAGTGAACGCTAAACGCTTCTAATAACCGAGCGATGCTCCTGCGGACGTGCAGAGCTTCCCTCGTTTTTTCAGAAACAAGCGAATCGCTCAATTCACGAGTTACCTCGAAACTCATCCAGCGATGAAAAAAAAATTCACGTTGAATTTTTATATATAGCTTTCCAAAAAAAAGAACAGTTATCCCGTTTGTTTAAAAAATTATTGGTATCCTTCTCTCTTAATCTCTCGTTGCTAATGAAAAATGAGGACGAAAATACAGTTGCTGAAGACAGAGCCTTTTTTAACCTCTCTATACACTTTGCTCTATTACATAACATACAATATATTTTAAACGTTTCGGTGAGACCGGGGGGGGGGGGGTTGGCGAAAAAACTCGACATCGTCGTTCCAGCCAGTTTTCAGGATAGAGACGGAAATAAAATCGCGTAATCATTCGATCATACACACGTCGCGGCCTCAATCGAAAGTGAATTATCCAACGGCGTTTATCCTTCATCTCTCGCAAAGTGTCAGTCCGGTACAAACGCTCGCACACTCGCGCATAAAATTCCATCTACGTTCGCGTATACTTAAATACAGTGTATTACACGACGCTGTCTGCGTTCGTCGATCTCGGCTTTGAGCTATGTAACGGCGACACCAATAAAATATCGACGACACGAATGTATGCATTTTCCTATCCTCCCGTCTTATAAAGCATATATTATTGTAAACGCACAAACACACACACACATATATGAATGATGAATGATGATATAAATATATATACAAAATATGCTTTTGCATGTACGAGAGGGGGGGATGAGAGGATAGGAAAATGCACGGACAGGTTGGAAGTTAATTCGTCCGGCGTGACAGTGGTGTAAACACGTTTACCTGAGGGCCGAGGCCGCGGGAAATACCCTCTTGTAATTTCTCTGTATGTTGCACACGTGTCCGTGTATATATATGAGAGAAACTCCGTGCGAGTGGCCAATATCCAGGCGTAAGCGTTTTGTAATTGCCATCGCAAACTGGCCATTATCGTGCTACTCGAGTTGACGCGATGATTGCACCCAATGGACGGAAGTCCATCGGGTACGCGATCGCGAGGCCCTTCCAACGCGAGCCCTTATCACCCTATCTTTTCCAACATAAATATACCTCGCGCGTCACACACATATATATACGTTTTTTTTATGAATGGTCTCGCGCGGTCAACTCTTTTATGCTCTTTGTGCATTCATATATATTTTATTTCGTGTATACGGGCACGAATTTCGATAATTCGATTATGCGAGGCGGCCGTCCGAGGGTCTCGTACACAAAATATAATAAAAAGGATGAGAGCTTTTGGAGTTTGAGAAAGTGGCTGCATTTAATTCCAATTAGTAGAGGCTCTATCCCGCCGCGGCTATCTATATAGCTTTCCGATATATTGGACAATCTGCTCCGAGGGAATTTCGGGGGGCTCGCGACGAGAGGTATACCCGGACGGGTAATCCGAAACGTTCGGAGAGAGCGAACCTCTCTTCACGAGTTTTCCACACGTTTATATATATATGCCATAAGGTCTGGAATTCGTGTGCACACACGCGGACGCTTGTGGATTTAGGGCTAGAGAACCAGTTTACAAACCGCAAGACGTTTGCCACGCGGTGTCTTCGGCCACGTATAAACGTCTGTATTTATGTACGAAGATCCTAAATGAAAAAGTATATATTTTGTCGCCGTGTTTTATCCCGAACCGCTTCGCCAGCTTAGCTTCGTTATTTCGCGCGCACACACGCACTTTTTAGACATATCTCTTTCCGGCTATTATTTACAGACTTGGGACTCGGGAACGGATCCACAAACCGCAAAACCCTAGCCAGCTTTTCCACCGCTGCACATATCCGTTCGCATTTTTATTCCGCACGCTCCTTATTTTCTTTCCCTCCGCCGAGAATTTAGATGGAAAACATTTTGCTCTCGCGCACGATTTTATATCGCGCGCGCGTATGCAGTGCAAGAGAATAAAATATAATTGTGTTTAGAGGATCGCTGCGGGTGCAGCCGCGGTAAATCATAAATCTCTCGAGAGCTGCTTTCCAGGGTATAAAACATCTATGACGATATAGTACTCAATAAAAATAGAGAATATGTGATGCCAGGTATAAATAACGCACAAATGAAGAATTTTCGTTTTGAGTACCTCGCGCTCGCTTATCTCTCGCCTCGAATCTTTGTGCACACTCAGCTCCTAGTTTAAGCAAATACTTGCGTCATTTTTTTATTCGTTAGAGCTCGCTTATCAGCTATTTTATAATTTAACGATCGCACGGTATTCTCTCACCGATAAGAGCAGGAGAAGAAGAAAAAAAAAGCGAGAATGTGTCCACGAGGGGAACGCGATGATTTCTCCGCGTGTCGAGAGACTCTCGAATAAGTTACACAACTAGTTATAAAGAGCCATAAAAATAGAGTCGTTTGCATGTCTCTTGAATGCAAAAATATTCCACATTTTTAGGTAAAATTCCACTCGTGGCATTCCTCTCCGATAAAAAAGTCGTTTCTCTTCAAGTCGCCTTAAAGTATATTCGTTTCATATTTTCTTGAAATTTTGCACAAAATTTCATTCGAGTCATATATATTCAAATGTGTGTAAAATTTAAGCGGAGACCTCATTTAACCATGCAGAATTCAATATATTCGTATTCGTTCTTTTTATACTCTTTCGTACAAGAGAAAGTGTTAAAAATTTTGATTTTTAACAATAAATATCTCGACGTAAATTTCTCCAAAAGTGTTACATCGACATTTTTGTAAAACGTCGAATAGCATGAATGGTGGGACTTCTAAATAACCCGTTTTTAAAATGTGTACACAATTATTTACCTCCGCAGTCTGTATAGGGGAGAAAAATATTCAAAGTTTTTATCGTCACGCGACTCCTACCTGAACGCGCGGGAATGAAATTAGTCGAGGGATTCGCAGTTTTGCACCTGCACCACGGTGGCCTTCGTAATTTGCCTAAATGTACATGAAACGTTTAACGAGTGATAAATCTCGCGGAGTGTGAGAAAAAGAGAAAGAAGCAGGTGAGGTGGGGGTTTAGAGAAAAGAGAAATATATAGAGAGAGGAAGAGACTCACAGAACTGACGCGACGAAGCTTCGTGCTCGACGCCTCCGCATTATACGTCGTTCTCGTCGTCGTCGTCGTCGTTTCTCGTCGAGCACAGAGATATTCCGTTAGGCATACACAGAACAGAGAGGGAGATCGAGAGAGCGAAATGACCGCGCGGTTATTGGCTCTCGCACTCTTCCTCGACGAGTGCTTATTACATCTTCCTGAAGTCTTGCGCTGTCCGACTCCGCGATACACATTCATAAAAGACGATTCTTTTATATCAACGTTTTCCGTTCCTGCGGACCGATGATACGCGCCACAAAGATTGATCACCCGATCCAATCGGTATACAATCGATACGATCTTAACGCATCGTTGATTCACTAAATTCCGTCCACCCGAATATTTTTCTTTTTTGGTTTCTTTTCTTAAATTCAAGGAGTTACGACTATTATGGTCTTGATGTTGATAGAGTTATTTAATTGAAAATTTATTCAGCTTCCATTAGTTTTGTTAAAATTCATGTATGTACTTTTTATTTCGCGAGCAACAATGCTTTTTTCTTTTTGACATCTTTGAATTGATATTTTTCTGTTATTCTAGGCGCACACTTCATACAACTTTGCATAATGCACTCTGTCCCGAATAATTGATTAGAGGTTTCATCTTTTTTTTTTAATATGGGATATATTTGCAGAACCGACATTATTCAAAAAGTATTTTGAAACTATATTATAAATTTCAAACACTAAACTATTCACTTTTCGTATGATTTCAAATTACACTTGCACTGACACTCAATTGATCTTGTCGAATTTCTACGAAATGTTTTTTGGTGATGAACTATCTGCCGAGACCCGACACGTCTTACCCCGACACTTTCTGCCGGGCTACTGATTTCAAATAGCATCATGAAACCGAACAATTAAGGCCTTAATCGGTTTTTCACTCGACCTCGACCGATCACCATGGAAACATTAATGACTGAGGGATTAACGAAAATTTGAAAAAAAATTTTTCCTCGTTACGCTCGACGAATTTTCTCTCTTTATTTTTTTTTTAAATGTTTACGAACTATTCAGGTATATTTGTTCAGATATATTTGATACAAATAATAGAAAATTGTGTTGCAAGTTTTTTTCACATGAGCTGAGAAAATTTAGCGTGTTCGAGGACTTCCAGCCAGATTTTCCGAGAATCGAAAATAGGAAAATCTCAAAATTTCAAGTGGCAATATCTTTTTGTGTCCTCGATGATATCAACTTCATAATAAATAATTCCTGAAAATTTTTGCAAGACGAAATGAATGATTTTAACATCAAGATCATTATTTCCAAAGCAGCGCATATTGAATTCATGTCTTTTTTAATATAGGATAGATGTTACTTGCAATTTTCAAAAGTTTGTGATAAATGCTTAATTTATTAAATAGGAATATAATACTGAAAAATTAAATTATCTGTAATGTATAATTTTGAATTTTTAAAGCTATCTCTTACGTCTACTTTATCAAATTTTACTTTTTTGATGATGTCGGTTGATAAATGCGATGCCCAATTTTGATAATGGAATTTCTAGATGTCAGTTTTCATAAGTCGCGTATAATCTTCTAATAAAAAGCAACTTTGAGAATTTTCTATTAAAAATCAAAGAGATAAATTTGAATAAAATTTTGAAGATAGGCTAATAAAATACATCCGCCTGCATGAAATAAAATTTTATCATTTAAAGTTGGTTTTTTCCTTACAGTCATATTGTAGCTGGTACTTAGAAAAATGTATGATAACTATAAAGTGATATTTATACTCATTATTATCAAACTGAATATATTTTTAGATTTATAGTAAATTTACTCTTTCTCGCTGAGTAGCTAGTTTGGGCTTGAAATATGTTTTTCATTTTTTTTTTTCATTTTCATTAACGTTAAAGTAAAATTTATTGTCATTGATTTCTCTGTAGATAATTTGGACTATTATTGAATACCTAAAACTCGGGAAAAACAGTATTTATATTTTGAAGAAACAATCGCGATGGAATAAGTTATTCTCGCAAATTTATTCGAACTTTAACACATGAGGAAATTGCCTGATTATTTTTCTTTCTACTCCCCAACGCCTCATATCTACTCTTTTTTGTTTTTCTTTTTCGAGGCATGGATAACTGTAAAATTGTGTATATGACGTGTTTTATAAGCTGAGAGATAATTTTACCAAGTGGTCGAAAAATAAGAATACATGCATATATTGTGGCCATATAACCTGACTGGGACGCGTGACTCGTACGATACGGTGACGAGCAACCAGTAATTACCATGACATTAATTCCTACCAGCAATCTTTCCGAGGTAGAGCGGGCGAGACCGAGAGAGGTGAATAAAAGACAAAGATGAATATACAGATGGTGGATGGTCACACACCGGATACGGGACAATGCCACAACACTCGGCTGCATCATCGTTACGACGTTTAATTCGTACATATGGGTTCCTTCGATTAAAATCGATCCTCGATTTTACCAATTCAAGTAGAAATACCAAAATGTTCTGTTTTTTTTTTTGAATGAAAAACAATTTGATTACTCGATAAATTTCGGAAATGTCAAAGATCCCAAGGTCGTTGACCCACGGTTCAAAATCTTGGGTAAAGGTTTGTCGAAATATGTATTCTGCGAGGTGTTCATCGGTAAACACTCTCGTAAAACACGTTTTTTTTTCTTCTCGTTCCTCAGCTTTCATTTTCTCTCTGTCCTCTTCGTTTCTTCTCGCTGATTCATCGTCTCTCAATATTGAACTTTTGATGATTTATTTGAAAGCGCGACGAGCCTCAGAACTCGTCTGGTAATTTGAAAAACGAATCCAACGAGAGGGTATAGATACGGAAAAGAAGGAAGGAATTCCTTACAGGCGAGAAATATATACTTCTCTCCCCTATCTATTTTCTCTCAGTTTCGCTTCGTTTTCACTCTATACAATTTTATTTTTAGCTTACAAAGTAAGAACTAGATGCCTATCGAGTGTGCACGCGTGTGTGCGCGAGCGAGACATCTCCTGTCAAATCGAAGATCGTTCCAAGATAGCGTGCATCCGTGGAATTGAAAAAAAAACGAGCGTGACAGCTCCGTTGAAGGGACACGAAACGAATGATAAAGAGGAATGATCTCCCATTTCAAGATAGTTCTGGATAGATTTATCTATCATTGAAAACTATAAGATGAAATTGTTATGAAAAGTCTTTTTGATTTTTAATTTATTTGTAGTTTACAAATTTTGCTACTGTCATCATCTGAAATTTGATCAATTAGCAAATTACAAACGTCAAAATACAGTTTGACTGCCAACCTTTTAATTGTGTTAAAAACCACTGTCATTTATATTTCTTTTGACAGGTTACAAAATTTTTATAAATTTTTAAATACATATTTATCAAGTGAATTTCTTATTCAATCCATCAATAATTATTGTGCCATATATTTTTTACGATTTCTATTTTTTGTCTTTATACTGAGAGAAATGCATGGTACATCTTACTATATAAAAGTGACAACAATATACTGTTTATTATTGAAATAAATATTCTTTTAAAATCTTGTTCTAAATATAAATTATTTGTATCAGATATACCTGGACAAATATACCTGAATAGTTCGGGGATCGTAAACATTTAAAAGAGAGAGAAAATTCGTCGAGCGTAACGAAGAAAAAAATTTTTTAATTTTCGTTAATTCCTCGGTCATTAAATAGTCATTAATTGTTTCCATGGTGATCGGTCGAGATCGAGGGAAAAACCGATTAGGCGGGTCTTAATTGTTCGCATTTTCGAATGAATTCGGAATCAGTAGGCCGTTATAAAGTGTCGGGGTAAGACGTGTCGGGTCTCGGCAGTTAGTTCGTCACTGAAAAACATTTCGTAGGAAGTCGACAAGTTCAATTGAGTGTCATTTCCAGTAATCTTCAATCATACGAAAAGTGAACAGGTCAGTATTTAAAATTTTTAATATCGTTTAAAAAAACTTTTTAAAAAGTATCGGTGCGGACGTATTTCTATACTAAAAAACAGAGGAAAACTATAATAAATTAATTGAAATAGAGTGCATTATGCGAAGTTGTACGAAGTATGCCCCTAGAAGAATAGTAAAATATCTCAATTCAAACATGTCAAAAAAGTGGCCGCGTAGCAGTCGCTCGTTTAATTAAAATGAGTGTATAGTTGTCACTTTATGATAAAAACTACGATCGTAATTTTTAACATCATTTTAAGGTATTATTTTGAATTAATATTACTCAAAATACATATGTATTCGAACGTTCTAATGCAATTCTTAAAAAAAAACACGAAATAGGCTAGAATAAAACTCCTTGACCCTTAATACCAAATTTGTTTTTCATAAATCGAAATAAAAAAATGGCTGAAAGTTATATAAAACAGAATTTAATTAGATTCGGCGGAAGGGGACGCGGTTCGCCGTGAACTCTAACGGTGACAAGGTGGAAAAAGAACAAGAGAGAGAGAGAGAGAGAGAGGAGGGAAGAGATGATTATCGATTAACTCGATCGGGCACAAGAGCAACCGCGCACGGCTTCGATCGCGTCGCGATAGTTTATCGAGGAGTTTCGCACGCGCGAGAGGCGACAATTCGCCCGAGAGATTCTCCGACTAGACTGCCGGACCTGCATTTACAATCCTTCCGAGTAGCTATCGCGCTATAGTCATAGAAAAGTCGCGGTGGCGTCCATATGTGCATGTAAAAAGGGGAGAGAGAAGCGGCGGGGGAGAGGAGAATTGAGAGAAGCGTGACTCATCGTCCATGTGGATGACGCCGCCGAGCGACTCGACTTATATCCCTCGGTACATTGCGCACACATATCGCGCGAGCACAGTAGATTCATCTCGGCGCTCTTCGCCCTCTTCAAACACACTTTAAAACACCGCTCACACGTACACAAACTCGACGCAATAAGTTCCGAACGGGCAATCTCCCTGCTCTATCATTTATCCTTAATTCAATGTCGCGACGCTGCTTTTTTTTCTCCATTTTTCTCGAATTTGCGCAAAGGCGTTGTAGAAATCTACGAAAAGAAAAGAGAGAAAAACCATGAGCGCGTCGTCCACGCGTCGTATCTTTACCTGCAGAGTGACATTGCATGCACCCTGCGCGCGCGTAGGCAGACAAGGAATTTGTAGGGTTAGATATAAGAGTGAAAATCCGGCCGATGCTCATAAATTTAGCGGAGCGATATCGTCGTTGCGCCTGCGGGGCTATCGCGGTGCGTCGCTTCGATCAAAATGTACACCCCGCGAGTTTTCCCCCCGCGAGACTGGACCGGTATCCGCTAAATTGAATCGACCGAACGAGACACGCGGGGCCCGGAGCCTTATCGCTGAAAATAATTTCCCGCGTGTTATCCTTATATTTTCTCCCTCCTTTAATAATGATAATAATGGTTATTATTATTTTTTTGCGCGCGAGGAAGAAGAGCGTGCGATCAGTCCCGAGGCTCGCGAGTCGGCGGGATTCCCCTTATTTCCAGAGTCCTCGAATCTCCTTCTCGTACGCTGTTTCCCATTTATTTTCATTCGCCGGCTCTATTTTTATGTTTGAATTACCGAGCGCCGGTTCTCCGGGCGCTCCGTGCGATCGGGAGACGGGTGCGTGTAAACAAGGAGTTGGCGCGGCTCATGGCGAGAAAAGCGATGAAAAGTGTAATCTCTCGCAGAGAATATAATTAGCTTGGAAGATTGCGGGGGCACACGCGGACCAAAGCTGATGCACAACGCGCTCGCTTTTTCTCTTTACACGTTGCACGCACGACCGTACGGTCTAAAATTATAACGAGATCAGAGGCATTATTTGTATATATGGAAGAGATTAGCTTTATAGCTGCGCACTGAGAGTGCTAAATATTTTATTTGTTCGAAGAAAAGCTCGTCGCGTTTGTTAATTCGTCGTATTTCGATGTTGCTTGGCGCAGGTGGCTCGTTAAAATGATACCAGGGACCAAAGTGACGTAGCAAAAATGGAGAGGCTACAGGCAAACGAGGCCGAGGAACCGCGGATCGATGGAATTGCGAGAAAGGAGATTGAAACGTCGGGCCCTCGACGCTCGGACCCTTCGCTCGAACGTTCGACGACGTCGGAGACGACGCCGACGAACAAGACGACGGCGTCGATGGCGGCCATCGTCGAGCCCGACTGGAGACTCATGACCGAGGACAAACGAAAATCGATCGATCCTTACAAGGAGCTCGAGATTTACCTCGCCCGAGTCATCGTGAGTACTGAATTTTTCCTTCAATGTACATTTTTTTTCCATCTTTTATATATGCACAGTTCATATCGAGACTCATATTCCTCTATCTATATATTTTCTATACAAGTAAAAAAGAAATGATACGTCGATTTAGGTTATTTCTTCCATATTCGTAATAGTCCGAGTCAGGTTTCTGTACATGGAAAGAAAAATTGGAAAAGTTAGTCGGAAAATTGAAAAATTCGGGAAAATAAGTAGGACTGCTTTTTTGTGGGATTTTTTAAATATGAATTCATCAAAACCATAACTTATGATTCAAACGATGAATTTACGTAATTTTTTTTTGGTTTATTCGGAGTGGTCCTGCCAAAAAGTTTTCAGGAAAAAAACAATTCGGATAAATTACGACCGAAATTTCGTTTTTGTGTTCTTTCACGCGATCTGTGCAAAAAATATATTATTTCTGATTATCGTAGCTGATTTCACAAATTCAAAAAACAATCACAGATGAATTTATTGAAATTTGGACAGACCAATGTCGGTCGAGTCAGCTATGTATAGTCGTATTATAAAAGCTGTCCGTACGAAGTCGCAATTCAATTAAATATCTGCATACAATGGAAAAATTTCCGCAAGTTCAAGACGTGTCAGGGACATTGTCACCGCGTAAAATTTTGGTGTCGTTGAACCGATATTTACTCGCAGATTGTTCAAAAATATACGCGCTCGCGCCCTTTTTTATCCAAGGCTCGATAGGATCGTGTCCTTTGTAGAGCGCAGGTACAGGACTCGCAAGAGATTCCGCGATAGCGTCAATCACGATGATCGCTCAATTTATTCCCTGCCGGAAATGCGAAAGGGAGGCATGCGCGAGCCAAGGACAAAGAAACGACGCGTGCGCGCGGGGCCGCCCATTCGTAGCTCTCTTTCGTAATCGAACCGTAGGCCGGGTGGATTGCATAAAATCTATCGGTGATAGCGGAGAGAATGCTCGTAAAGCTCGCCGATCGGCAGCGTTGATATCCGCCCGGAATATAGAGGCAGACGCGAATAGCAGCCGCGAGACCGCTTCTTATCAAAGTTCCAAAAAAAACCCCTTTCTTTCTTTTTATCCACATATGGCGGGCGCGCGCGCGCTGATGATATTCTTGCAGTGTCTTTCCCTTCCGTCTAGATTTTTTCTCCGCGATCGGCGCGCTGTTCAATAAATATTCGTCGAGTGTATATCTTGTTTGAAATTTGCCGAGGGTCTCGTTCGTGGAAACAGATAAATATGGACACGTGTACATAAATTATTGTACGCAGAGACAGGGGGCAGGTATGCGAGTTGCATCGCGCGATATCCGCGTGCCCGTACGTATCGCGGGGGCGGCTTCATATTTGCCCGGGACAAACGAGTGTTACGCACACCGGCGCGCGGAGCGACGCGAGACGAGCGGCGGAGGGCGGGTGGATATTTCGCTACCGCGTGTGTTTCGCCTCGCCGACACCCGCGAGTTCTCGCGAGCGTGCGAGCGCGCACTCGAGTTCCGCTGCTGCTGCATTTATAACGCGCAAACGGGTTTGCTCGCTCGTATCGCGCCCGCCAGTTGGCGTTGCCGAGTCCACCGCCGCCGGAAGCCCAGCCAACCGACTCCCGCACAATCTATTTCTCTCTCATCGAACTCGGGACAACTGTTCCCTCTCGTCGAATAATCGCTTTCTCGACTATCACGCCCGAAATTTTCGCGATGACGGAGATATTCGATGCTCGGCACTCTGTTCTTGCGCCGCTTCCAAAAAATACGGGGAATAACTGTCCGCGCGAGAAATATAAATTTTACCGGTCTAGTGCTGATTATCGAGGACCAAACGATAGAGGAAAAATCTTGCGAGTAGTGTGGTACAATTGCTTTAATATAATTAATTTGTGTGTCGAGAGGTATATAGAAAAAATTTTTTTATATTAATCGAGCCAACATTGGGCCAGCATTGGCCAAGCGTTGGCTAATACAGGCTAAAAGCATTGGCTCGACCATCGACAACAAACATTTTTTTCTGGGATATTTTACATTGTATTATCTAAAACATTGTCAACTTTGAACAATTCGAGCCAAGTCGGAACAGTATATATTAGACTCGAAATTTAACATTGGTGCTCCCCAATGAAATACCAATTGAATGATCATAATCAACGTTCCTATTGTGCATCGAATATTAGTAAAGAGCCAAGAATTGAGCTAACATTAAATTTTGATCGGGTATCGACCGTCAGTTGACTTCCTTTTTATTGTTTTTCAGTCAAGTACTGGCAAAAAGACGACATACTCGACGGTTAATATTTAATAAAAATTTAATGAAAATTTAATCCTGGCACCATATTTTAGTTTCCTGTTTTCAAATCCTCGGTAAAAACCTGGGTTTTTCCTGTTCTTAACTAAAAGTGTGGAAGACAGAATGACACGTGTGACAGTCTCATTCGAAATTCTACGTTAGTCCGACTCAACTGATTGTCTCTTTTACTGGTTATCTCGCACTAATAAATTTTTCATTAAAAATGAAGATATATATGACAAATTCGATTATTATACAAGCGAGTAAAGTTATTTAGAGACTTGAGAACGAAAAGGTCTCTCTCTGTCGGTGTTGCTTGCACACAAACGCGTTAAGCAAGATGGAAAAGATAGCTATGCAGATAGACGTGTGGCGAGTATTTACCCCCGTCCCGTTGGCGTCGTTTCGCTTCTGGACTTTATTCCTCTCGCATGGATCACGAACGTGCTATCCTGCGGGGGAGATGATACGGTATGTCGCCCCGACTCTCTCTCTCTCTCTTTCTCCCTGCTTTCCGCCCTCTCCAGTTACATCTCTGTCGAGGCGTCGTCCGCAGTCCTCTATATTCGCGTCAACGCCTCGGGTCCGACTGCACTTTGATTATTATCCGTAACCCCGGGCACGGGACGTTCAAGTACGTACTAATATGCATACAGATGAAAAGAAACAAGAAGCGAACGAGCCAACCGAGAAAAGGAACGACAAATCATTTTATATGCGACTACCATAACGCCTCGTACCAAACAAATGGGCGTAACTCGATCAATTTCTTCCAGTTCCACGATACTCTCTTCAGCTAGCCACTTTTTGCCACGGCCATATTATATGCCACCCGTGAATCAAACTCTGCGAATTACACTCCCATCCGCGTTGATCATTCATCCCAGTTCCATTTTCTACATATGCGGATTATGGTGATGCTCAATCATTATCATTTTTTTAGTTATACGAGTTTTACTAAAGATTGTTTAAAAAATATTAATTTTTTCAATATAAATAAGTACTCTGAGAAAAATCATGATGATGGATTTTACTAAAAAGTGACAACTGTATGCTGCTTAATTTAAAACTGAATGTATTTGGATAGAAATTAAAACTGCCTAAATTTGTTTCCTATACAGTCAAAAGTACGGCAAGTAATAAAAGGATAGTCCATTATTTTTAGATTTTTTAAAATTCTGTATATTTTGTTGAATAGTGAGCAAAGAGAAATTATCAATCAAGGATTTACAAAGATTTTTTTTAAATTTAATTAAAAATTATGTAAATAACAATAGAAAGTTATATTCTTTTACAAATTGTTGAAAAAATGTTTATTGAATATTTATCGAGCCTGGATTAACAAATATATCAAAACCTGATACTATTTATAGGACTAATTATAATAAAATAGTATCTAAAAACATATATTTAGTTCAGCATAGTTGTCACTTTATAGTAAAATCTGCCATATTTTTCTTTCAATATGTAGTGGAAATTGTATTTTTTAATTTTTAATGAACTGGATGGCTCGATTGTGTATACAGAGAGAGAGAGAGAGAGAGAAAGAAAGAGTTGAGCGTGTGGATGAAATGTTTTCGTATGACGTTTATATAGAGATGTAAAGCTGAAAAAGCAGCCGGATGTCATTCCGTATTGCAGCATTCCACTGTCGTCCCGAGGACTGGGCTCGCATTGAGCGCGGCCTAGCTCGATCCTGCTACTTTGCTTTGCCCTCGCGTTCAGCCTCTATCACGTGCCCACAGCGATCCTAACGTATGCGGCATTTCGACTAAAATTGGCACCTTTTCAAATCAACGCGTACTCGCGATCGACCTCGATCCAAAAAATTATCATTCAGCGCATCTCCGCGACGACTCTTCTCTCCTCGAACTCATTCTTTTTCGAGCGGACGCGTCGGTGGCAACATTCCGCAGTTTTACGGGAACAAAAATTTTGTACGGAAGTTCCTTTAGCTTGCGATATGGTTTTTGCCGTACGGTGCACACAACGGGGCATGCAGGCGCCACATTTTCATTCCGTTGTAAGCACACATCGCGAGAGAACCGGCCTTTTATTTGTCCACATTTTGCATTTGGCGATTTTATCGACGGTCAACGCCGTGGAGTGACTGCCCGCGGACGAACGATTTATGTCGCGCTGCTCACTGTCTCTCGCGTTCGCGTGCACACATTCGTTCGAATATTTATACACAAAGAGACGTCTGTGCACATATTACCTGCCGGTTGCACCTGGCGTGATACCAACGTCATTACAATAAATTTTCTGGTATTCACGAGCCAACTACGAGATAAATGCATTATACAAATTTTTCTCCATTTTTCTTCTCTCCGTTTATTCTCGATTCAACATATATACGTATATAACGTACTACATATATACGTAATATTACTGCACAATAATTTTTGGCACGATTCATATTTGTCCCTAATTGAGTGGAGCTCTTTTTATATTTTTTTCTTTCGCATATTCTCAACAGTCTCTCATTTCTGCGTAAGAGTTCTTTTTTTTTTGGAATAGCGGGAAACGAATTTCCGCGAGTGAGATTATACTCGCGACGTTATATTGACGGATAAAAAGGAATAAGATTGGGGGGGAGAGAAAGGAAAAAGTCTCAATCTCGGATCTCATCAGTGCGGATGCGGAGAGAAGCTTCTTCAAACAAACCTGTTCGCTTGAGCAAGGATAGTCGCCCTCTGCGCAGTGAGACATTAACCGGTCCGTAATTACGCTCGTTATCGAATTATCGTGAGTGTAGGCGCCTAAAAGTTTCGCTCCGGAGTCAATCTTCTTCGAGTGTAAAAGGATATGAGAGAAAAAGTTGGGGAAAAAGGTGCAAATTGAGAGTCAAAAGGGCCGAGGGCTTGTTATTCATGGACTACCGAACAAGTGAATAATATGTTAATTCTCGCTTCTCGCATCGGTACAAAATTTTCGAACGTGAAGAAACGTTGACAAAGAATTCTTCGTGCTCGAGAATAAAAAAAAAAGAAAAAAATGATTTTTTCTATCGACACGAATGAGTATTTTATTTTATTTTTTCGTCAAACCCCCGGGGAGAAATTAAACGGTGAAGAATAAAGAGAGAAACTTGGACGGTTCACGTCGGCGAAGCTTCGGGCGATATCTTGGCGAACTCGTAAAGATCGCGTGTCAGCAAATAAGTCGGCGATAGACATTCACGGAGAACGCTCCGAGTCGGTATTCACTTTTAGAGTCCGCCGATTACGCCTATTAGCGACGCGAGTCGATTGTTTTCCCTTCTGCGCCTTTCGCCTCGTCGTGCCGTTAAAAATTGCGGATAAAAAGCGCTCATTTCTCGTTTTTTTCTCTCATCGTTCGGTTCTCGGCCCCCGCGGCGTGTCGGGATATTGTCTTTTTGCAAGATGCAACGATCGAGCATAACGAGGCGAGAGGAAATATCGCCCGAGTGCCTGCAAGCTGCGACAGCGACTCGGCGACCAATTGCCAATTTCTAATTTCGCAATGAGCGAAGAAAAAGACGAGCTATAAACATTTTTTGCGGCCGACGCTGATTCTCCGACGCTGAAGGAGAAAATAAAAAGAGACGAGAAAAATAATGAAAATATTGAAAAAAAAAACAAAGTGTCAAACGGGAACGCGTAAATATTTTCGCGGAAGTTAACGCGCTCGCGCGCATTAAAATTATAAACTCTGTTAAAATTAAACGCCTTGTATACACAAGACACAAATTTGCTGAGCTCCTGATTCATGTCCCCGAGCGATAATCCGATCAGATATCGCTTAGAATGTTTGACAGCGTAGATATGTAACTGCGAGAAACGCACGAATGGGCACTTTTAGCTGTGAATCAGCTTTCGTTGCCAGCGTCCACATTTTTACGTGTTCGACCGGTGTCCACGAATATTCCAGAGTGGTATACAAAAAAAAACTTGGTTTATTCTCCTCTTCTTTTTTTTATTTCTTCGAATCGTTTACACTTTTATTACGATAAGTTAACTTTTTGTTGTTTAACTTTTTGTTTTATCTCTAATCCGATGACGATCTGTGATACGAATCGTGCCGCGGCTCATTGATAAAAATAATCATTTCGTCCTGGCTGACGTGCCGCGGAGCATGTGCAACTCGAAATTTGGCCCGGGAGTGGGGGGGGGGGAATCGCGGGATCGCATCGCGGGAACGGCTTTCGCGCTCACCGAAAGCCAAAACGAGCCCGGTCTCAGCAGGTAGTATTATATAATGATATATCGGTCAGAAGGCGCGGGTTCGCCCGAGAATTATTTATGACGGAAGGAGGAAGAAAAGTCGGGGTAGGCGAGAGGCGAGGAATCTCCCTCGGGACATACCGTAAGCGCACTCTCCTTTCGATAAATGCGCGCAGTGGCGAGTACAGTAGTGCGGAGACGCGGGCACCGAGAGCGCCGGCTTTTAATGAGAAATGTCAAGACACACGCGGACCGTCCCGCCGCTGCCGCGTTGCCGCGCGCACTGATAAAAATAAGCGAAAAATATTCTCGACGTACACGCGAGAGGCAGGAATAGGCTGGCGTGCGTGCATACCACGTATTTTTCTTTTTTTTTCTTTCTCTTCTCTCTCTCTCTCTTTTTTTAATTTACTCGTACGCACAAGCTCCTCTATGCGAATTCAATAAAAATCCATCAGCGATCGATGCTCGAAAACTTTTTCTTTTGCCCCGCTGTTAAAAAAAAAAACATTTTCGCAGAAGATACTTTGAGCGTGCTCTCTTTGTTTTACGATTTATTTTTACAGGCGCGACTTTAAGCTTGTCGGAATATTATTGTGTGTGGAATTTATTCGCGATTCGCTCTCTGGTCCTTTGAACACGGGATAGCCCGTATCCGCGCAGAGGCATTTTTGCACTGTACGCGCGAGACGCACGTGTAATTAAAGTTCAATTGGACCGCGTGCCAATGTCATAATGTCACATCGTAAATGTATGCCGGAGTCGTGCTGGGCTCGCTTCGAATTCGCCAATGGAGCGCGCAAACGCGCGCGCGTATATATATATGCGTGCGGATAAAGCGACGCGGCGTACATCGAGCAAGCCAAACTCGAGACAAATAACGCTCCCAGCTTGACTTTAATTCTCTCCAACAAAACAAACAACTTTTTCCGAGGCTCATGCATCGCGTATGCGTGTAATATCCATATAATTATACATGCACCGGGCACGCGATATTTGCACAATAACAAGGATCTTACGTCCAGGTGAGATGTTCCCTCCGTTTCGAAAAAAAAAGAATAATCGTTCCCGACGAAAAATCATTCCGCGAGAAATGTCAGAGTTGAGATAGGAATCTCCAAGCTATTCAACATTTTAGCAGTACGTGTAAACTTTACATTTAAAATTATCACTTTAAATGTTTTGTGAGAGTTAATTTTTTTTTCAAAATTAGTACAGATCTTTTTTTGTTTTATTTATTTAGGAGCAAAAACGCGGCTGCTTTTATCTTTTAGACATGTTTCAATTGATATTTTGCGATTCTTCTATATAGGCTCATATTTCGTATAACCTCGCATAATACGTTCTATTCAGATGAATTGTCTTCATGTCTTTTTTAAAATAGGATATTTTATCGCACAATTTCTTGTAGATAACAAAAATGATCCTTATATGGGGCGCCATCCAAGAATTCATATTGAAAAATTGAAAAAATTGATTGAAAAGTTAGTTTTTTGGCTTATTTAATATGAATTCTTCGATTGCGCTCCGAATAATTGTAATTTTCGTTATCTACGGAAAATTTCCTATCAAATAGGCTCTTAAAATCGAAAAAAAAAAATTTCAAGAAATTTGACGAGTCACACTGGATCTCGTGGACCCAGGAAAATTTCAATTAGTGATATCTTTTCTTTTTCTTGACGAAATGAACTTTATAAAGTGTGATTTTTAACGATTTTTGAAAAACGAAGCGAATGGCGTTGGAATCACGTTAATGCAAAAATTTGCAAAAATTTTTGAATTTTTTTTTCTCGATTTTAAGAGCCTATTCGATCGGAAATTTCCTGCAGATAACGAAAATGCTACGTATTCGGGGCGAAATTCAAGAATTCATATTGAAAAATCGAAAAAACTGACTTTTGGGCCAGTTTTGTGAATTTTTCAATATGAATTTTTGGACTTAGTCCCGAATAATTGTAATTTTCGTTATCTACGGAAAATTTCCTATCAAATAGGCTCTTAAAATCGAAAAAAAAAATTTCAAGAAATTTGACGAGTCACACTGGGTCTCGTGGACCCATGAAAATTTCAATTAGCGATATCTTTTCTTTCTTACGTTAATTACATTAATACATCAATTTTTAAAACAGTTATCGCTCTTTGAAGATACCCCTTCAAAGACCGCTTTTTCCTTTTTAACATAGTATATACCAACCAGAGAAATTCCCGAGCGAGGCTCAAAAACGCGAGTGCAGACGTCGGTCGACGCGTGTCGATTGTTCAATAAATACGAGCATGAAGAAAAACGGCGAAGGACGGGGGGGGGGGAGAGGAAGAGAAAAGCCATAAGTGAAGAGCGATATCGCGCGAGAGAAAAACCGTATGCGAAACGTGATCGAAAATAATGGACTTATCGTGCCGATAAATCAATGATAAAGAAAGGCTTAGGCGTATATAGTATACAATTCCTTGTACGCGAGAGCTAAGAGAGGAGACACGGTCTCTTCTCTCCTTTATTTCTTCATCTTTCTTCACACTTGATATATTCTTCTCTCGCTCTCACACACTTTTCTTCCCCCCGTATTTATTTATCTACGGACGCGCGTATCTGCGTGCGTGTATGCTAGATTTTCAATATTTTATTGTCTTCGATGAAACGATCGGACACGAAGTCTCTGCCACGCGAACGAGACAAGTTGCCCGGCCAACGCGTCGATGATTCTCAACGCCTTGAATAAAAAACAAACAAACAATATATACATGTATACACGATTATGGAGAATTCTACGAGCTCTTGCGTGGACACGTGTGCAATGGTAAAACTCGCCAGAGAGACTTTTTATCTCTCTCTCTCTCGCCTCTTCCGCAACAAATTTCTCGATTATGTTACGTAAAGCCGATATAGCGCCGTTCGAAACGTTTATTGTTTATGGATTATTTATTCATTATATCCTCACCACGCAGTAAGCATGCGAAAATTAACATACAGCGGGACGACAATAAATGGATTAACAATAAATGCAACGAAAATATTGAGGCGATGCACAAATTTACTCGAAACATACGCGGTTGGCGTTTATCGAGCGAACTAAACCGGTCGACTTTGAGATTTACGAGGGCAACAGGTGTCGCGGTGGCATTAGCAGCGAAATTGCCAACGGGACCGCTTCAATCTCTCTCTCAAAATAAATTCTCGATCGACTCTCGCGTTGATTTTCTCGCGGAAACACGATGAAATATCTTTTTCGAAATGTGTCGTTCCCTTCTTTCTTCCTCTTTTATTCTTACATATATTCTTTTTTTTCCGTAACTGTCACGAACTCGTGTTTGTGCAACGTCGAAATAAGGGCTCGAAAGAGAGCGTTGTTACGCGAGGCGAGAGAGAGTGCGCACACGTGGGCGTGTCGAGTTTTCACGCGAGGACGACGGCTTAATCGAGAAGGAAAGATAGAGAGAGAGACTCTTCGATCATTCCAGAGTCATACGATTACCTAACCACGTATCCGCGCAGTCTGCACACCGGAGGTGAAAAAAAAAGAAAAAAAAAGAGAAAAAAAACATTTATTCTCACTCGAGTGTCGAAGAGAATCACGTGTCGTACGTCGCAGTTTCTTTTCTTTTCCATTACGAATTCAGTCTCAATGTTTCCTCATCGTTGGGGGCTTTCGATGTCAATTGTTCTCGCGAAATTGCACGTGCGCGATTTCCGTTGATTCTCGTTTCACGAGGAGAGGATCCTCGAGGTGAAGAGCGCAGCGCGCGGAGTTGTTAAAATTCGCATCTCGTGCCTCGGAGGCGACTAGGCACGATAGGTGGGGAATCTATGACAGAACGACGAGAGAGCTCGCCGGAGTAATAAGCATAGCGTGACGCGGACATCACCTTTTTCCCATATATATTGAGAGTGCGAGAACGAGTGTATATGATTATATATAGATATATATATATGGTGTAGTACACCCGGGGTAAAAACGAGATGGGGGACAAAAGTGCAACACCGGAGGTTTCAACTATACGTGGGAACATCGATTATTCTATCGCGAGTATCGACAGGGATTATTGTGCGCTCGTACATGTAGACGTGACCTCTCGTGCCGAGTCCATCAGCGAGAACGCCGAGAGCCTCATCTCTCTCTCTCTCTCTCTCTCTCGTTCTTCGCGCGCATCCCTCGATGGACCATCAAGGTGCCGAGTTCTTCTTGGCTGTACGGATCAATGTACACACATATATACAGAGTGTACAATCAGATTTATAACGAGCCTATCCTTCTTAAGAAATTTGCCTCGAGGCTATGATTTTTTAAAAGCCCTGCGGATAAATTTGAATTTTTCAATGGAAACGTGTATTAAGCAGGAAACGCAGAGAGTCGCGCGTTGAATTCTATCGATTTGCATTTTTTTATTCGCACCGCCGAGTCTGTAATCAACGCGCGCATTTGTGTAATGGAAAAAGAATTCATTTGGAAGAGTAATGCGTACTCGCGGTTAATTGATAGTCGACGAAAAATAGGGAACTTCATGCGCGTAAACAGAAATAATAAAATGTATGCGCGTGTATTATATTCGTACGCCCTTGTACGAATCCATTCAAATATCTTTCTGCAAACTCTTAATACTCGTAAAGAGGTTTGCGAGCCAATATAAGAATCGTTTGGCAAAATGGAATGCCGAGAGACTTTTAATGCACCGCACGTTTTATACCAGCACAACGCGGGCTTGATCCTCCGTGTACGCTCGAGTTCTCGCACACACGCGCGGCGGCCTCCGTTGTATAAAAACATAGCAAGGTTCTACCGAGAGACGCATGGAATACCGCGGGCTCAGATACATGCGCACGTACATATTTAACGATCCCCGAGCATTGCATTTCTCGATCCAGAAGCTCAATACGCGCGCACACACGCCCGGTCAGCACTTATAAAACTTTTTATGCTGTATTATATCGATGCTGGCTAAACGACTGCGGGCTCTCTCCCTCTCCCTCGTACTTTTTTTTCCTCTCTCTCTCTCTCTCCCTCCCATTTTAATTCTTTTTCCTTTTCTCCCGGTTTTGCCATGCAACGTTTGAGGTACACGGGGAGTTCGGAACGGTCAATTTGCGGCACGATTTGCACGCTCGCTGAGTTACGAAATGTTCGGTGCGCCCGGCGTTGCGCGCCCCTTGACGTGCACAACGAGATCCGTGCATCTCCCTTCTCTCTTGTGCGCGCGAAAGAGAGAGAGAGAGAGAGAGAGAGAGAGGAGGATCGAACGGGAAAAAAGAGCTTCTCCGGCGAAGAAAATTTTTTCGTATATGCACGGCCGCTCGAGACGGAGCATATTATGACGCGTTAAGGTGGGCAGAGCCCTCTCGGCCATAACTCAACTCGCGAGGCTCCCTTTTCCCTGCTCCTCTCCCGGTAATCTTTCGTAACCGAGTGAAATTATTGTTCTTACGAGATCAATCCACTTTGTTCTTCATTCTATCATTTTTCCCGTGTCTCACTCTCCTCATCTCTCTTCGTATTTTATTTGTGCGCGAGCGTAATATTATTTGGAGAGCGATCGCGCCGCGACTCTGACGTGATGCTTTTTATCAGCGAGAGTGATCTCCCGGCGATATATAACGAGATCGATCCTCCGACTCCCAACTTGTCGTTTTCGTAATTTCCTCGTGCGCGAACCTCCTAATTAATCCCGTACGCTTCTTTTTCCACTTTCTTTTACTTCAACGAGAACAATAAAAAATGAAAGAAATAAACGAATTGTGAAACACACGCGGGGAAAAAGCGAAAGTAATGAAGGATCAGAGTCGAGACGAGGATAATTGTTCTTGATGGAAAATGTGAGAAATAGCGGCCGCACACGCTTCCTTCGATATCATACCGTTATTACAGGACTCCTAATTACGTTAAATTTAAATGAGTCGGAGAAAGAGAGAGAGAGAGTGAGAGAGAAATTTGTTACGCTCGCTCGCACATCCGTGATTTTGTTCGCTCGATCGAGCCAGGCGCACTTCCAATTAAATTCATCCGCTTAATACATATCTGTATGAATAAATATACAATATTATTTATTATTTATGCGCTTGAATGTATATAAACAAATAATGAGTTAATAACGCACATTTTTGTATACATATATACGTTCGTACGTATAGATAAAAAGTGTATGTGGCGCGAGTTTTATTTTTGTTTATTTATTTATTATTTATTTTGAGCGTCCCGACGAATCGGCGCGCACTCGTGTAAGTAATGTCAGATTAGGGTCGTTAGAAATTGCAAATCGAGTGTACGCGTATGCGCGTTGTACGACTTATTAGGGCTATAAAATACATCAACGTATGCTCACGCGTGGAGGCGCGAACCGCGCGTACCACATACGTACGTCTTTCTCCTTTCTTCCTCGGCCCGCGAGAGAGGCAACAGGTGTGTGTTTCGTCTCCGGAGTTGATGATCGATAAATCCTCGATTTTACGCTATCCTTTGCCTTCGCTAACGCGCGCATAGTACAAACATACCTCTCTCGACATTCGTGAAAGTTTTTTAATTAGCGAATTACTATGACCATTAATATTCGTGGCCGTCGCAGAAAACAAAAAAGTGATAAAAGGCAACGAGAAAAATATAAAAAAAGGAAGGTGTATATACATAAACGGAAATAGAGACGAGGAGAAAAATAATGGCGAGAGAGAAAGAAAACGTTTTATAGATACGTTGTAAAATTGGAGAGATCATCGATTATCGTATATGGGCAAATCACGATTTCACCGAATGCGTGTGCGTCGCTTGTTTATTTATATTCTAGTCTGCTTATACGTAGATATATGTATACGTATGAATACATATATATATTTTGTCGTGAAAACTATATACTCGAGTTCGAATGTAACAATAAAGTTAAATATACGAGTTCGTATATTCGCTTGATTGGCGTACGAGCTCTCTGTGCTCGCGTCAATAAAATCATCCGCAAATGTGTGCCAGTAATACGTATAGAGTTTATTGCTCGTTTCTGCTCTAGGATTCGCGTGTCTCGGATATCCGCACCCTCCTTCTTCTCCTCCTCCCGCCTCTCTTACAATGGGCAACAAAAAGGAATTTCGTAATTCGAATTTACTCGATCAGTTACGAGCTTGTAAAGTAAAACTGTTTTTTGCTTCTTTTTGGGTCGTTTCCGGTTCAATTTTTATCTTCCGATGATTGGTCTTTTAAATGCAATTAGATAGAATTTTAAACGACGCTTTTTTCTTCCTTTTCCTTTCTATGCGCGTGCATATAATAATAATAATAATAATAAACTCTCGAGGAATTTGAGAAATGGAAAATGTTTGGCCGATTCCCGGGGGTTTCGCTCGGTTTGGAGATGAATATCGGATTAACGCGCGCACGGGACGGATCGTTTCGGGCCAAGAAGCCCCGAATATAAAAGGCGAAACAAAAGAAGATCCGTCCGTTTTACGATCGACTCTAAAAAGCGCATAGCTTTTACACGCCAAGTGTATGCACTCGGCAAGGATATGCATCCTTCGGGTCGAAGCATCGAGTTATACGCGAGAGTCCCGAACGAGCGAGAGCGAGAGAAAAAAGCTCTCAACGGAGCATCTCTCGTGCACCTTTATGGGGTAGTTACCCGGGGACTTTTACGATATCCAAATTTAGCGATTCGGCTCGTACCACCCTCGCTCTCGCACTTTAAACCGGCAACGCGAAATTCACATTCCTTCGCTACTTTATTCTTTCCCCCCTCCGATCAAATCTCACGCGCCTTTTATCCATTCTTATTTTTCTCGAATAATATTTTTCATACGCGCGCATTGACAAATTTACAAATTAATGATTATTGCGACGAGTCGAGGCGAGGGAGCAGGGGAAAAGCGGAAAAATTTCTCACGTAAATATATACCCGTTGTTGTTATTATTATAACGAAGAAAAAAAAACAGTTGTCTGCGAAAATATGCGACGATTCGAGTCGAAATTCTCGTCGCTATCTTCTCGGCGGACGCGCGAGACGCTCACTGACGCGAATTTAACCTTTTTCAGGCAGAAATCGCAATTAGGTAATATCAGCTTTACGGCGATTCGCGAGAGAGATCCGCATCGTAAAAATATATTGACCATCGCTAAGTCGTCTCGCGTATTTATTTACAATTTGGATTCGTCCGGCTCGCTTTTTCTCGTACTTTACTTTTATTGCCGCGAGTATTAAGAGCTTTTTGGTTGACAAGTTTTTTAACGCGCGTCAGATATTTTCTGATAATATTCCGCGTCTCGGAAAAACATAATTATTTTTTTTTGTTTTCTTTTTTTTTGGGGCTTCGTTTTTTGTTTTCGTCCGATTTTCTTCAGTTTCTTCATGTGGCTCTTCGATGCATATACTTTTGTGACGTATCCCCTCGTACTTGCCGGGACCGAATGGGATACACACCCCCTTCGTTTGATACCCCGTTCATTGCGGCTGTTTAGCCACACGGCCGAGCGCGCTCGGACGACGACGACGAGACGCGCGCGATGATCCGAGGGGGAGCGAGCGAGAGAGAACGACGCTCGTAAAGCTGTACTTTACTGCCCACCCCGCGTTGTTATTTATTTCACAATTTATATCCCCCGTCACGGCTCATTTATAAGGCACATCGGAAGACTTTGGAGAGGCTCCTTCCTCCGGTGAGGAGGCGCGCGCGGACGTTTGTCTCTCTCGTCGCAGGAAAAAGTACGTCCGATCTCACTTCGATCCCGCGCAACCGCGAGATCCGAGAATGACAAATCGGCCGATTCGATGAACGGGGCGGGGGGGGGGGGTGGAAGAGAGAGAGAGAGAAAAATCGACGAGCGTCGAAACCGATTAAAAATCGCGGCGACGAGTGTGTCGCGCTCCGACAATAAACAAGCGAATAAACGATCAATTAGACAGAGCTATGAAAATGTATACAAAACGCGCGCGTATCGAGAGATCGGGAACGAGAGATGTCAGAGTGCATCGGCGAATAAATAACTCCGGTGCGGACGCCGACGCCGATTTTCCTCATTTTTTTATTTGTTCGTTTGTAAATAGATAGTCGCTCGTCGGAGCAAACGCGTGTGTATCTCACAAACGTTGTTATACAAAAAGGTCAGTGTCTTCGGGTATCGAGTTCATTGACTGACACAAGAAGAGACATTTTTCTACACGCACACGAGCTGGACGCGCGCGCAGGTTCATTATGCTCATTCCTCGTGATATATTCTCTCTCTATCTCTCTTCCCAATCCTGTCTACGGATATATCTTTTCTTGTGCGTATATATATATTTGTACATAAATATATATATGCTTCCGTATGCATGCGTACATTTATGTATAACAGAGAGTCGCGACAAAATCGATCGTTGAATCAATTTTGCCCGACGAGTCTTCTCACTATCTTATTCTCGCTCTCTCGCTCTACGTTTTGCTCTTATTCGTAACCGGTTGACGCAAGATTATTTAACATTCCTACGCACTTTCTATCCCGCGCATCAATTGATACGTCAAAATACATCGATATACCCCCCTCCCCCTGTGTATATACATATATTTAATGGATGTAACGAAGAATGAGACGGCGACGCTCGACAAGAGATATTACGAGCGCGGACGCGCGCTGGCACTTTTTCGTGTCACCAGCTCGAAACGGAGAGAATGAAGACAAATAAAGTACTGAATGAGGACGATAGCGAGACGAGACGAGAGTTCGCGAACCCGCGCGATCCCTCGTCGCATTATCTTTACGATCGCATTCTTTTTCATTGAGAATAAAATTTCCATTGAGAAACCGGAGAACCGATTCTATTCCCCGATATAAATTTTATTTCATCGCTCGCGGACTGAATAAAAGTCGAAATACACTCCCCCTGGATTATGCACGTATATTTTTTTCTCCCCCTCTCGTCTTCTCGTGCACGTGTGTCTTTTTTTTCTTCTCTTTTCACTTCGATCTCCGGGCCCAAGATTTTTTTCAGTCCCCCGTGCGCGCTCGACAAGGAATTCACTGTACGGGCGCGCGAGGGATAAAAATCGAGGAAGAGGAAAAGGAACGGGAGGAATAAGGGGGGCGCCGAGCGCATCTTTGCATCATCGATGAGAAGCTCGAGAATGAAAGTAATAAGAGAATAAAAAAATGAGGGAAGGGAGGAGCGATGGAATGAGGGAGTAAGAGCTTCCGCGATTAATAATCCGGTCGATCCTCTCCTCGTCCTCTTCCTTATTCTCCCTCCTCCTTCTTCTTCTTCTTCTTCTTCTTTTGCCTCCACTCGCTTCTTCATCATCTTCGGCGAATGGTTACCCAATCGGAGGAATAATAGCGTGGCTAATTATTATAAACGCGAGAAATCGGTCTTACGTAGCTTCGTGGACGAAGCAATCATCTTTCTGGGTTTATAAACCTCCTCCTCTCTGCTCTCTCTCTCTCTCTCTCTCTCTCCGATTCTTTTCGCTCCGCGAATTTTTCGTTGCTGAGAAAATTACCCGAGAAAGTCTCTCCCGTTCTCACCACTTCCTATCCGAGCCGAGTCACGCTGATGATGATCCAATGCTCTCCCAGACACACCGACGTCGTCCTTTCTTCGCTTTTTTCGCTCCTTTCTTTCATCCTCACTCCCACGATAAGTCCGTACAAGGTTCCAAGATTCTCTATTCTCTTGCGCACAATGGAATGACGTGGACAAAAGGATCCCCCGAGCTCGTGATCGAGGCATGCGGGCAATCGTCGCGCTCAAAAAATTCTTTCTCCAGTATTAATTGTGACCCTCATTATCCGAACGAAAAAATAAACCTCATTATTTTTACTTCTCCCATATATATATATATAATTGAAAAAAAAAAGTGAAATTGAAAAATTATATATTTCCTGCGTTCCGTATATACGCTCTCGTACACTCGCCGTTACGTAAAAATCGTATTTTTGGGATATGAGAAAAGCGACTCGGAGGAACAAAGAGGTCGCCCAACTTCCGGAGAGTCGTTATAAATTCGTGTCGAGAGGTTAATAGTCGTCGGGGGGGAGCTGGAACGACAAGGCGCGATCATTTACAATGCGATCGCCAAGTCGGGACGAAAACAGCGAGATTTATATCTGTTGAGACTCGCGGGGATCAGGGAACTGGCGAAACCACGACGATACGGAAGTGAATTCAGGATATATCGAACGCTGGGCAAAGACTCCGTATGTAACGTGTACACGCTAAATGTTTTCTGCAACTGCTTATTATGCGATTTCTATTGTATGGTAATCTATGCATTCGCCATTATGCGAGATAATGTTATACATATACGTATATAAACAAAATACAAATAGTTTAAATTACGTAGCTCCGAGCGCGGACTCTCTGCCGGAATATATATTTCTTTTTTCTCCCGACCGTGCATTATTTTCGTCCTGCGCGCATATAATTGCCCGTATCGTCATTACTCCCATCGTAAAACACTCTCAAATTTTCCCAGCTGCATGGTAACCACTCCGAGAAAATTATTATATCGCGATCCTCTTCGTTTCCGTTAATATCAAACTGACATTTAGCACGTACATCTCGCATTACGTAACGCTCGCAGTTCGACGAGAGATCGCGTTGATTCTTGGATGAAAACTTCCGGTTCGCGAGACTCGACGTCATCAGCTCGACTTTTTTCATCTCCTCGTCTCTTTGTTTGAATTTTTTTTTGTTTTTTTTTTGTTTTTTTTTTTCAATTACTGCGCTCGTCGGGATTCGAAAGATATTTCCGAGTGAAGAACTCGCAGGGAAAGCTTCCACATTGACGGATAGCCGGGAAAGTTCGGTGACCCCATAAAGTGGAGAAGAAAAACGAGGGAGGAGCAGAGAATCTTTTTCTCCTGCTCTCCGACGATTATTCGAATGGCTTCATATTAGAAGTACTCTCGGTATGCGTGCGTCCATCTTTCTTCTCCGTATAGCTGTGAGAACAAATTTGATATTCAAATTCAGCCGACACGGTTACAAATCATCCCAGTCGTAAAGTTCTTTAATCGATGTCTTTAGTGCCATAGCCCGTCACGACAACGACCGTCTTAGATTCGTCTCTCCCTATACATATATATTATTTTTTTCCCTCCATTCCCATGCCCGCTGATATTCCGCATTAAATTTAATATGTCTCTCCGCTCTCGGTCTACGGCTATTACCCGCCCCGACGCGTAAAATCAATCGCTGTCAATGCTTTTTCCCTGCCCTCTCTCCTGAAAAATCTTCTCCCGCTTCGCCTCTGGTAAAAATAACATTACCCACGAGACTCGACGGTCGATCACGTTGGGAACTCCGATACGAGGCATATTTACTTACCGACTATTGAAAAACCTGAATAATTGTACAGTTATGTATCCTGTGCAACAACGATCGTAACCTCTGCAGATTTATTGTCTCCTGATAAACATCGTGAATTTTCGACCCGATTTTCCCCCATTTCTCAAAGCAACACTATACAAACATACTTCTAATCGTGAAAATTTAATTGTATATAAAGAGCTTTGTGCGTGACGCACGACTTGCGACGATTTCCTCGACTCCTGATACTTTTTGAAAGAAACTCGCGGTCTCTTGACTCGCATTGCCCTCGCATTGCCAAACGATGCAATATAAACATAGTTCTCGCACGCGTCAGGCCACCACCGAGTCGTCTTTGACTCCTGATATCTCTCAACGGATAACTCGCAGCTCGTGACCCGTTTAACCCCCTCTGTTCGAAACTAGGATGCATATATGTATATTTTGGTATATAGGGCTTTGATCGAGACCTACCACGTATTTCTTGGCTCCCAATATTTTCTGACAAAACCTCGCAGTCTCTTTATTGATTCGTATTACCCTTGAGGCGCGAAAACACGCGATATGGATATATTCCTGGGAGTTGGCGCGCGACCTACGTCTTCATTTACTCCCAATACCTCTCGAGTAAAACTCACAATTTCTTATTGATCCGCATTATCCTTACTTCGCGAAGTTGGACGATACAGGCATATATTCCGTGTGATGACCCACTACGGATTTCTTGACTTCCTGATAGAAAACGTGAATTTTTGACCCAAATAATTCTCATTGCGCCAAGCTTGTAATTACAGTGTAGATATCGTAATTGTGAATTTTATTATAAATGTAATTAGTGAAGGTTTACGGTAAGTGGCGATTGAGGTGGAATACTTGAAATTTTTGCGATTTTATGTACTGCTGCTTATATGCCAATCAATATCTGATCGAAAAGAGTGTAATCCTTTCGATAATTAGCCTAGTTCTCGTTTTATCCGGATCGAATGTAAATTGAGTAATGAGTATTTAATAAAAATGAATATATACTACAATTTTTTAATTTCAAACAATAACTGATGATCGAGTAATATCGACCATACGTTGGATGTTTGGAAAGATTTTGGCTTGAAAAATCCTATTTTAAATAAACGAAAAAGTTATATAGTGACCAGGTAATCCAACAATCTAGTAGCTATTTTTTAAAAATCAATTTCCAATGCAATAATGTTAGGAACTCAAAAGGTGAGTCTGCTTATGTGGATATCTTCGATCGTTTTGATACGTGATTCTTCTCGAGGGTGTGGGCTCTTACAATATCCTTGGGATATTTTAATAAAATAATTCTTGTAAAGCATTTGTAATTTTTTTTTTCATACATAACTTTCGATCTAATTATTATACGAAAATTGAGATAAATTTTGTTATATATCTTGAAAACTTTCTTTCAAGGACTGCGTGATAAACGCTATTTTTTTAGCTAATATCTAAAAATTCAATAATCAAATAGTTTTTCCATTTTCCAATGTCTTAAATACATATATTATATTTAGTTAAATTTGGATAAAACTATATAGGTGTTTACGAAAGCTAAGGAAATTAAAAAAAAACATACATAAAAAAGTACTTTCATTGTGAAAGAAATATAGGTATAAAGTGCTTATACATCAGCGCGTGACCTACTTCACATGTTATGACTCCTAGTACAAAGCTTGATTTCTTGACCTGACTTACGCGAAAACCGCGAGCCTTTGGCTGTACCATCGGATTGAGAAGAACCAGAGATGCACCGTTCTGTAGAACCGTGCGCAGATAACATTCTTACCTCCGATGGATGGCGCCACCGTCAGAAATGAAGTTGTATGCGTGGGCGTTCGAGTGATACAACTGTGAAAAAACAAAATTTCTTATTTTATTCTTTTTTAAACAAATAAAGTAGTCTGGTCGATCAGAAATTCCTACAGAGTAGAGAAAAAATAGTTAAAAAATTATCACGCGAATATTCGCGACTAAACATTGAAAACATCAACTGAATTTCCAATCACGTTCTTGAACTTTTTGTTATTAATTTTTGGGTTTCTTTCAAAATATCAAGAATTTTCATCATTTCTGAGAAATTTTTTATTGAATATTTAACTTTGCGAATTTTTTAAACCGTGGTTTTAGAATTTTATTTTCTTTTTTCATTATTTAGGAATTTTTTTTATCGAAAATGGGTTCGTGATTTTTTAAAAGTAGGTTTTTCAATTCCATACCCGATTATTCTGTAGTTCTCTTTATTCCTTTTGTTGGCTCATTTCATTCTGGGCAAAAGCTGCACGTGCGTTAGCGGCATTCCCCGAGCCCCGAAGTCTCCGGCAAGTTCGGACGGCGAGTTGCCATATTAGGGAACGGGCACGCAGCTATACGTAGCCGGAGCAGTTTCGTCAATGGAATTTACGATGAGCTTTTATTGACTGGATCTCGAGTATACGACTCGAGTCAAACTGATTGGAAGTCGAGACGATATATTTCGTCGTTTCGGGGATTCCTGACGTCAATTTGATGAAAAAAGTCCGAAAATCTTTTTCTTCCTCCATACAGAAAGAAGCAAAATTCCGCTTTTTTCTGGAGTTCGCGAAAGCAGAGGGCCCGACGACGATCTTATCGAACAATTGGATTATTCGTGACGCAAAAAATAGAAGGAAAAGGAGTCACGTTGTTAAAAAAAAAAAAGAAACGAGAGGAAAAGAAAAAGGTTTTGTGAGTTTTGAGATCACGTACATCCGCTTACGTGCCTTCCCGAGCCTCCTCTCTGCGGCACCCACCTTCGTTCTTGCATAATTTTCCTTCCTATACATCCGTATTTATACGGACATGTACACCCATTCGATGAGAGTCTGCACCTCTCGAGTGCCCTCGGATTGCGCACGGAGCGTTTGCGAACGAGCGACGGAAGAGTGCTTCTGTGATATCTCATTCGTCGCTCCTCGTGTCGTAAAATTTTACCCAAAAATGTACATATGATAAAAAAACAATTAACAAAGCTATATATATACGGTACATAAATATAAATATAACAAAAACAACAAAAAAATTACAATATGTACATTATATGCTTGCAAGTTTTTATTCTTTCGACACGATTCTCGAATGTGATTCAAAAGAAAAGTGTTTCTCTGGGTCATCGATCGTTCCATTTATCGTGGAACGAATTTTCGTAACGCCCGCGTACGATAAAAAGTTTTGGTGATACATTCACGCTCTTGTAGTCAGATTTATGCCAAAAGAATCGGGAGGCATGCGAATAGGGGCTGAGGACCGTTATTCTTCTGTTGGTCTTTTCTTGTTGATCGATATCGGCGCGGGGGAGGAAAAGGAAGAAGCGAGAGAGAGAGAGGAGCGTCTTCGTCTCTGGAGATCCGATCGGGGAGTTAAAGGGAGAGAAAAGAGAGAGAGAGAGAGAGAGCGAAGAATGAAGAGAAGCGCACACACGTGAGCTCCCTCGTCGCGTTGACTCTTGCTCGAAATTTATGCCACACGCCGCATTTTAAAGGTGCTCTGAGGATCGGAGGAGAAATAAGAGGAAGAGACGAGGAAAAGAAGGAGGATGAGTGAAAAAATAAAAAAAAATGTACATACGGAGAGATAAAAAAAAGGATCGAGCTTGCAGAAGTATGTGACGAAGGAGAGAGAGGCAGGGAGAGAGAACGGCGGGCGCAATCCAATAATACTGGTGGTCAACTCCACGTGGGGGCTCGTCTCTGTAACTCGCTCCTTCTTCTTCGTTTTTTTTTCTCTCTTTTTCTCGACTCGCGCACACATACATAATCTTCCATTTACCTCAGCCTCTCTGTCGTTCTCCTTTCATTGTTTGGCGATTTTGCCACGCGCATTATTTATCCCGTTGGGAGCATTGTCTCGGCGCGTACGCTCGCCGCTTGCACACGTATACACAGAGCCGGCGAGATATTTATGCGTTTCAAAATTTCAAAGAGGCCAGAAACGCAGCTCCGGCATGCAATTGTCGGAGCATTAAATTTTAGACCCACGGTACGAAAAGCGGCGCGCCGCTCTCTCTCTCTCTCTTCGCTCCGCTGAACGGCGTAAATTCTGGAAAAGTATAAACGAGCTCTCATCACGAAACAAAGAGAAGCTGCGATATGTCAGGGGAACGCGTAATTGTTGATATTATCTCCAGTATATATCGAAGATCCTTATCGATTTAAAGAGACCGGGAGAGCTTTATTTTTCTCTCTCACTTTTCTACAATGTTTATATCGATCGCGCGCTCTCCGCACTTTTTCTTTTTTCGCGCGGTGTATATACATTTTATCCAGAGGCCTCTCCGTACAATGACCACGCGGCTATTATACTCGGAAAAGCCTTCGTTTTGCTCGATCCCTGCGCGCCTTCCCCTCGCCTTCTCCCCGGCCATTCTTGGCTCTTGTTACACGCGTGAATACTCGCGCCTATTATAATGGATTTAGTGTCCGTTGCGGCGGTGAGACAAAGCAGTTGTGTTATTTATTTCGTAAAAAAGGCCCTAAGTGGGCTCGATTAAATGTAAAATGTGGCCGACTGCACTCTGTTTGGCTCGGGCGCGAAATTATTTATCGATTTATTCATCGGGAGTGTGAAAACCGAGGGAAAAATCTCGGGGGATCGCGGGAGGTCCGCCAGCTTTTCCTCCGCGCACGCCAAGTTTCTTCTCACCGGCGGCGCTTCTCTTCCTGGTTAAATGACCATAATTAATCGCGTCACGGGACGTGTCGTGCGTGTTCGAATCTCGCTCGAACGTGCTCTCCCGTGTCTAGTGCAAAAGAGGAAGATGGAGCTCGCCAAGAGCGAGGTGGCAACTTTTCTTACAATCTCTCTCCCTCCCTCCCTCTCTCTTTCTCTCTCTCCCGCGCGTATTCGGTCTCGGCGAGCATTTTGTTGGACTCCGGGCGCGTTATCTCTATGATTTACGACGAGAAGTTAGTGCGCTTCGAGCTTTATGCGTTCTTGCTGCTGTCGTCGGAAACTGATTCCTCGCCCTACCCTCCAACTCGGGCCGAGCGTTGTACGCGCCTATATAGAGACGTATATCACTCTCGGCCAATTTTTCCCCGTGATTACACGCGAATAATCGTCGGCGAACAAATTTATTTCTCTCTTTTTTTATTTTATTCCTTTCACGTTTATTGTTTCCGCGCATAGAAAAATTATTTGAATTTGACGAATCGTGCGCATACGGAAAGTGGCGAGGGGCGGTGAGGAATGGCGTCGATCGGCCATTTATTTGCTAATGCAAAATGAATGAGCGCGTTAATAAACAGTTATAGAAGTCCTTCCGGGAATAGGATCGTGTGATACGGATGCCTTGATCTTTAACGCCTACGGAAATAGCTGGGTACATTATTCGGTATCAGTATAACGCCGCGGGGACGATAATACCTTTCCATTTCTATCCTCTCGTGTTTCTCACAGGCGCAAGGCTTTTTTTTCGCCCGGCCGTCTCGCGGTATACGCGTCTGGTTCTCGATCTCTTTTCGTCCGTCGGGAAAAGTGATAGTGCGCCCTCCCCCCCGCCCGCGCCCCTCTCGCGAGATGTTAATCAAATCGTATTACATTCAATGTAATACAGACTAATCGCGGTACTAAACATCGAGACACTCGGAGCAACTGAGCAGCCATCGCGAACATTTGTACGTTTTCTCGCAGCGAGCGCGCGGAGGCTCCGCCGTGTGTTCTCTCATACATCGGGCGCGTTATATACACCCCGTACCGTGAACGCGCCGCCACCATTGAGAACGCTCCGAAAAGTTATGTTACCAGGTAGTAGTCGCGGACATGAACGAATGGTCTTTTAAATGCTGACACTTATCGCCTCCGATCTCATGTAAATTTCATCGATTTCCACCTTTTTTCCCCTTATCTCTTATTTCTCTCATTTTTAACTTCCATACGTAACTCGATACGTCGAGTGTGGGTTCTCGCTGCATACGCGCGTATATGTGTCTCGAAAAATGTACACTATATGCTGTGCATTGAGCCGCGCGACAGAGGGACTTTTTCGTATATCTCGAAGCCCGTCTCTCGGATCGTCTCAAACGCCCTCGTTAATTTTAACATTGACGATTTTCGGACAATTATTTTTATTTTTTTTTCGAGTTTTAGTTTAAATACGAGAGTATAAAGGGAGATTTTAGCCGTCGTTGTTACTTTGGGTCAACATTTTATTCAATTTTAAATTTTGGCATCAAATATTTGTCATTTTTTGCTCTACGATATGATAATTTTCTTGCATGATGCACTGAAAGAGTACATTGTATATTCCGTTACACATAAATGATAGTTATATATATTTTGTTTAACTATACAATATTCTAAATATATTTTGAATGATACAGAAAAACAAATTTATTCGACGTAGCAAAATTTTCGTTCTGATACGTTCAACAATACTTTTTTTTGCATCTTTGACCTAAAAATTTTTTATTGATTTAACTAAAGTTTAATGATACAACACTCTTTTCGTGTTGTATCAACGAAATAATCTTCAAAAAAATCTGTTTTCAGTGTATTCACTGATTTTTTATAGTCATTCAACCAATAGTTTTCGAATATTTGAACAATTCGTAAATGAATTCGGTCGATAGTGTCTCGGTGCGACAATAAGCACGTTTTACCAGAGAAGTGTGAGGCAACGAGGGGTTGAACGTGTTTTCTCTCACTGCTAATGCAGTTACTCGAGTTTAATCGAGATTCACGAGAAATTCATTAGCTCATATATACTTGCGTGGAACTTTTAATTTACATTGTTTTCCGCAACCACCTTCAAAACTCGATTCCTCTTAATTCCTCTCTCCGTCTTCCTCAGCGCACTTTCACTGAGGCATACGCTCAATTTCACGTCTCGACGACCTATTTTCTCACCTCCAGAGAACGTACACGAGAATTCGATTGTCTTTGCCTCCGCGCGTGTACCTCCAGCTCGTTGTTATTCCGAAATACGCGCAACTATGTACATCGGAGACAAATTTTATTTGCCGAGAGATTTCGTGAGAATATAACGTTTTTTCGCTCAACCGAAATCTCGCCTTATAAAGAAACGGTGTATCATTGTTCTCGATAGCATTTTTTTTCGCTCGACGACGATTCTTTTGAAAGCCTCCGAAGAAGGGACATCGATAGGAAATTCGTGAAATTTCAAAGAATTTTTTCTCCCTTTCTCTCCGTATCTCCGTCCAGCCTTCTTGTCTCTTTAACAAGGTAATAGAGCCGGAGAGTATCGATAATAAGTCGTGAATTTTGCATCGATGCTGATGGGTGGGCAGACCAGTTCCTTATTCTTGCGTTTCTCTCTCTCCTACACGACTGAGAGCTTCTGTACTCGTACGAACCGCCGCTCCTGCTTTTCGTTGCGAAATTGAAATATTTCGCATCCGAGACACAATCCACGACATCCCTTTATTCCCCTCACTTTTTTTTTTCTTCGCCGTTGTCCCCGCTCGTTATTATTGCTCGATGATTACCCTTGATTCGCGTCGTCGATCGTCTCGATCGTGTTCGTGCCACCGCGTGAGAGAGATCGTGTCTCTCGTTACCTTCGAGACTGCAATCGCCTCGCGACATAATTTTTTTTTCTCACCGATTCTGTAAACACATATTGCGATATTTCGTACAAAGATATACAAAGGAAATAATTTCTTTTTCTCTATAGACAAACACGTACAGATCGAACAATGATGTTTTATTTTTTCGATTGAAAACTATATGAAGAGGACCACTGTTCCGTTCCTCGCAATCTGGTTCCCCCTTAACGCAACGACGAACCCAGAGAATCGAAAGAGTGTGTGATTTTCTCGACGCAGCTCCGTAATTTCATCGTATAAATTTTCTCCACATTTTCTGTGTTCCGAGACAGAGTGTCTTTTTTTGTGCAAAAAGAAGAACAAAAAAGAAAAATAAAAAAAAAGATGGAGCGTGTTAAAAATACGAGGGAGAGAACGCGTTCTCGTGTGTTGCAATTACGACGTTGACGGGAACGCCGCGTGTGCGATCGCACATTCGATCACCCAATAACGAGACTCTCTCGCTCGATCGTTTGTCGCATGTCCCGATTGCTTATACGCTTTTTGTGCGGTCGCCCGTGTATTTTTCTCCTTTCTCACTTTTATTTTTGTGCCCGAAAAAAAAAAATATTTTAAAAAACGATTTAATTCGAACCTCGATAATTTTGAGACAAAGTAATAATCGTGAAGAGGAAGCATTAACGTTAATGCGAAGACATTTTAGTGAATCGCGTGTAATAAAATTCATACTGCTCGATGTAAAAAAAAAACATTTTTATAATGTAGAGAAATTCTCGTTAATGCGCGTTTCGATGCGTTCGCGTGCGTGTTTCGTGCGACTACAAAGTTTCTCTCTCTCCGCCTTTTCAAATCGTTGCTGCTGAGAAGAAGTGAGGATAAAACGTCGCGAGGAGTGGGCAAAATCGGAGGAGAGGCACACATGCTTACGATTTCCCGAGCAGTCAATGCGCGTCTCTTTTCTCACACGCTTCGTCGAGTGTCAATCGCCTCCTTTTCCCCACATATATAAACACACAATTAACAGAATAACAAAGAATTTTTATAAACTTCGCATTAAAATCGTGTTACTTGTGTAAAAATGTCGTTGCCTCGTCGAATGTTGTTTTCTTATTTTTCGTCGATTTTCGGCCATTCGACTGGCACATGATCGAGGATTTTTATTTCCCCCGATAGCCCGTTAGACGCAACTCTTTCACCGATTCTTGTATGAAAAGGTATAAACGCGTGGGAGTGGAGTATGGATCGCTTTGTGGTCCAGTGTTTCTGGTTGATACCTCGACGATGGTGAGAACAAGTGCTCCACGTGGGTGTGATAAAGTTTCTGCCGGGAGAATAAGTGGACCGAGGAAAAAGTCGTGGGTGAACAAAGTGTGTGTATATGTGTGTGTTTTTATTTAAGTATGGGTGGGCAAGCGATGCTCACGGACGAGGCTCGAGTAAAATTTTCAGAACGAGCGACGAAAAAAATCCAATTCCGAAGTTTCTTCATAAAATAAATGAAATTCGTCAGGAGCCGAGTTGTATAGAGAAGAGGTAAATAATTATCAACTTTCAGTTGTCATTCCAACAATTCTCACCTTTTAATCTCTCAAGCGCACCGCGAGCCATTGTAATTAAGGTATTTATTGCACGTAGGGGTGGATTTTGCATCAGGAGCTAAACGAGGGCTCCTAACAAACTTTCTTAAAAAATTGTTAATATGATTATTAAATAACATAAAAATTATTATAAGTTGATAATTATCGATATTACACCCAATTATCAAAAATTAAACATAATTTTGTATTTATTTTCAAATTATTATAAAATTACATTTTTGACGTGATACACGGAATCTGAGTTTCAAATCGAAAGAATTCTTTCAAATGTTCGATGACCCTACATTTTTATACGATAAATCAGTTCCTCGCGTTCAAATCTATCCATACTATAGTTTTTATTCAATATCTCAAGATAATAAGGATGTAAAATTTTCAATTGAAGTGGAGATAAGACGTTTATTCTGCCATAAACACCTATGCTAAAAACCGTAATTTCAAAACAAAAATTCTCTGTTAAAAGCCCGATACCTATCTTTTTTTTTACAAAACATTTAAAAAAGTTATTTTTTTATCAGTATATACAAAAACTCAAGATTTTCATCTCGTGCAAGGAATACCTTAATGTTTAAAAAAAAAGCGTTACCCAGAAAAAAAATTAATTTTTTGGTAAAAATAGAGGTTGGCGCGTGTACATTATTCGGAAGGTGAAATACGATTTTGCTCGTTACACGTGTAGCCGATGTGAAATCGATCGGGTCTAAAAGGAGCTACGACAAAAAAGGAGAGAGGGAAAGAGAGGAGAGGAAAAAAAGTGGACTGACCGGGTGCATTGGTTGTGCAACTGTAGCATGAATTTTCAAAGCTTCCTTTATGTTGTTCTCATACAGTGGTGATGAAACTTGTCGATGCCTCCATCAAAAAGAGCTTCTCTCTCTTTCTCTCTTCGCGGATGGAATTTAAACACCTACCGGTGCATCTATGTCGTACACCTCGATACAACGAGGTTTATTGAAGGGTAGCGGCGCTTGCGTCAGGCGCTTTATACCAATATCGATTGTAGCGAAGCTTTCGTTAAACCCACGTGTCCGATGAAACTGCCTTAGGTATATCTAAATACGCGTCGGTTTATCCTTGCCCAGAGATGAGCCTATGTATCTCGATATAGCTCTCGCCGCTTCCGAGAGACATATTTTTATCCTTTTTCCACCGAGAGCTGGATCTCGTATCCGCGCGGAGCCTTTCGCTAATTTTTCATTATCTCTCAAATTTTTATCTCCCAAGAACGTTTATTTTAGAAAATTGTGTTTATACGTTTTCTGACGTATATATCTGTACTTTCAAGAAGATATGAAAATTCTTATGCGAATGTAATGTGAATGGGAGTTGGAATTGAACCAATTAAAGCGACACAAGTTTTTATTCGCTGACGTCATATACATTCGCGCGTTGGACAGCTAGAATGATATTAGATGCTTTTTTATGTGCATTCAAAAGAGCTGCTTACTTTCTCCGAATGGAGATTTTTTTTCGTCGATCGAGGCGATCCTCGCTCTCTGTTACTTAAGAATAATCGCTAATTCGGTCGATTTAACGGTACAAAATGTTGTACGGCTTAGACGTAATTTGCGTGTCTGAACGCGAGAGTACACGTTCGGGCCATTAAATAACGCGAACACATGAAGCGCCCACGTGTCGTTCGACGGAGCACGAACTCCCGAGAATTATAATTCACCGTGTACGGCGTAAGGAAAAAAAAAACGAGCGAGTGCAACAACAACGAGGAACGGTATGAAAAAAGCGATTGCGGGAGAATGCATCGGGGGGTATACATAACAACGTCGATATATACTGTATAATCTTTCCCGAAGTCTCTCACTCACCGTTTTTCTCGGTTGAATCGCTGCTCGACCGAATCGTGACTCCGGTGCATCGAATCTCTCACTCGGTGAAGACCATCGAGTCTTCCAAAACACTTTCTCGCCCGATGTTGCGTTCGCGCTATCGAGACAATGACGATCGAGCCGCCGTCTCAATCGCTCGCCGAGAGCAGACCTCTCATTACGTCGCTATAACTCAGTGCTGTAATATCGCTCCAAAGTGACCGATGAACGATGCCAAAAGCTTACGATTAAGGTAGTTCTCGTGGAAAATGAATTTCGACAAATTTTCTCAATACTTTTCTGATAGAAGAAAATTTTTCAATGGATCATGCTTATTGCACCATCGATTTTAAATAAGCATCACTTCTATTGAAACATTTTCATTTATCACAAAAGTATCGAGCTTCGTTCATCCCTATTCTGCAATAAAACTTTGTTTAAGTTTCTGGCAGTCGACTCTATTAAGTGGCAATAAATGGACGAGAATAAACGTAAAAAATTTTGTATCGGGTACCTGAGCTGAAGCTTGGCATACCAATACATCAATTTATGACTCATTATCTGAATATCATTAACCAAATTGGTCCTCTAGTACATCTTTGCATGGTTAATCAGGTTTGAGGGGAAGCATAAGTATTTCAAGGAACTGATACTTGAATATAAAAATTTCAAAAACATCGTCGCAGAACGCACTTGCTACTCAACATCAACGTTACATATGATTATAAAAAAAATTAGAATAAAAAAAACTTTTTTTAAAGAACAAGTCTATAGGTAGTTGATTACTCTACATCAGGATAATTCTCTGCATTTAGAGAGAGAAAAATAAAAAATAAATTACGAACTTGTTAACATGGAATTATTTACGAACAAAGTTGCATATAATGTGCATGAACCTTACAAACAAATCGAAACTTACATTATTCCAAAATATTTTTTATATTATTGAGTTGCTTAATCTGTATTTCTTTTTTATTCGCACCGAATAGTGTTAGCAAGAATAGTGTTACTTCATTAATGTTTACTCACTAAATGGTGTTTATATTACGATGTTAATTATTTACACTGATCAAACACAGCATATGACACCACATGGTGTTAAATTAACACCATTTTAACACCACATTTTTTAGGTTTTGGTTAAATTAGAATAGATCTTTTTTTTTGGTAAAAATGAAATATAGATTTTAATTTTGATGATCCGGTATATGTTTTCTACAATATGATGTCTGCCTTGAATTCAGCATCGTGTGATTTCCCGTTGAAGGTCGCGTCCAGTTTACCCGATCTTGGGCTCGCAACAGATGGCACGAAGCGTTCGCGCCTTTATTCAGGCACGGCCTGTCGCATGGATCTCGTATCGATCGGTTGCGTGAATCGCTTCGACGCGACTACGTGCCAAGGATCACCGGTGTTTTATATATACGAGCCGCGAATTATACACGGCTTTCCATTTCTTAAATTCAAGCACTTTTATTTCAACCATTCGTTGCGAGTATTCGTAGTTATCTGTGTAGGATCTACGAATTTCACAATAAATTTCGATTTTTTGTGTGTAATACTAGCAAGTCATAGTGGCTCAGGTGCTTCGCTCCCTCGCAATAATAAAAAAAACTGATTCAAAAATCAGTTTTTTGGCTTGTTCAACATGAATTCGTGGATTTCGTTTCGAATAAAAGTAGCATTTTCGTTATCTACGGAAAAATTCCGATCATGTAGGCTCTTAAAATCGAGAAAAAAATTTCAAAAGAATTAATGTCATACATGTGACAATTGATTTTTATTTATATAGATCAGACGTCCCAATAGTTGGACATGTTCCAGTCGTTGAACGATATATTTCCTATATTACTTTAAGTATGTTTGAATTTTTTGTTTCAATAAAATCGTAAGGATTATTTTTAATTTAGGAAAAAAATACAGTGACATAATGTGTTTTTTTGTTAATTCATTTTTTATTTTTTATCTTTTTTCAGGAGGAACTCGATGACATAATCGTGACCGTTCCTGCCGCGTCGCTCGTTCGGCCTCGAGACAACGATATTTGTGAGCAGAATCAAATAAACGAAAGCTCGAGCGATTTTTTCCCGAGCGAGCGTTCGTTGAACGAGGCGAAAACGTTGCGCAACGAGACGACGATTTTGCCTCAATCGAGGTGCAACGACGTTGAACGGAGTCCGAAATGTCCGAACGAGAAGCCTGAGCGCAGATTCGACGAGAACGAGGGGAGACAGAAAAATTTGGCGAATCTCGTAGCAACGATTTCCCGACGAAACGTAATCGACGATCGAGTAATCGATTACAAAGAGCTGCTGAACGAGTTCGGTCTCTCGGACAGCGAGTGCGCCGAGAGTTTCGAGGGAGAAAAGTCGCAAGTTTTGACAAATGGGGAATCTCCGTCGCGAGCGTTGCAAAATGTTGATCCAGCGTCCGCGAAAATGGGCGTGACAGCCTCGTACGTGCTCAACCCGGATTACGAGGAGCCGAAGGATGTTTTAACGAGGGACGAAAGTAGCAAGGTGGAAAATTTTCCGACGAAGCTGGATGAAAGTAACCCCGCGTCGGAAGCGATTCCGGAAACGCGAAACGAAGCTCAGAGCTCGGATTACGAGGAGCCGTGCTCCGATGCTCCGGACACGCGAACGAGTCCCCGGCTTGAGGCTTCGTTCGCCAACGAGCCGAATAAATGTTCTAGTCTGCCGAGAAGCTCGGAGCGTTCCCGACAAATGTCACGTGGACGTAGGACCGATTGCTTCGTCGTAAGCGTACTGCCAAAGAATAATAGGAACGTAGATTTAGCCGGAAACGGAGAGAGGTCCGAGGAGAGTTGCTCCAAGCTGGAAAACGGGGCGAGGGGCAACAAGAGCGTGGAATCCCAGTCGTCGAGCTCGACGAGCGGTTCTCTGACTGACGGGATCGTCGAGAGATCGTCAAACAGTGGTAGCGAGCCCAGCAAGGAACAAAACTCTAAAAAATTGCCACCGAGGCAGCAGGAGCAACGGGGCAAGAGATCGAATTTGCCGACGAGCCCGATGACGCAGAAACGTCGGAGATTCATTCTTCAAGGAAAATTCACGAAAAGCGGCCTCGTACGGTCCGACAACGCGACGGACAGCTTCGAGGCCGATGACGACGTTATTTCCGCTAGAGAATTCGTTACGCGCTCCAAATCCTTGGAAAATCCGGCCATACCGAGATCAGCGCCCGTCACTCCGACCGAGGACAAGCGATCGCCCTTTTCAAAAATTCTACGGAAATGTAACATCGCGCCGTTTCGCGAGAGCCTGAGCGACGCGGTGCTCGTTCGAGTCTCCTCGCTTCCGGATCAGGACCTCCTCGATCTCGGATCGGACGGAAAATTTATCGATAATTCGACGTCGTGCGAGCCCTCGACGAGAAAAATTCGCGCGATTTCACCGCTTACACTCCGTTCCGATGTTACGGCGAAACGGCTCTCCGAATCGGACAAGGACGTCAGCCAGATAAGCCCCGTTGAGCTGAAAAAATTCAACACGGTGAGACGCACGAGCGTTAACGATGTCGCGGTCGGCTGCGATCTTGGGGATCCTTGCATCCCCGATCAGTCCAACGAGATCGCGAGGTCGATGGAAAAATTTAAAAATTACGATTGCACCATCAAGGGGATTCTTATCGACGACAATCATTCGAAATCGGGTTCTGTAAGTTTGTCACAATTTTCTATAATTAATAAGTCTACTGTCTTTTCCTGAAAATTTGTGTCTTTCTACAAACATTTATTAAAGTACGAAGGATTAGCCTATAAAGATTAGCCTATATTAAAAAAGACATGAAGTCTTTAATTAATTTATCGACATAGAGATTAGACGGAACGCATTAACTTATGGCTAATCTGTACTCATTAAAAAAAAAATCAACGTGCTTTGGAAATAACGACATGATGTTAGAATCATTTATTTCGTCTTGCAAAATTTTTCAGGAATTACCTATTATAAAGTCGCTATTTTTGATTCTCGAAAAATTAGGCTGGTGATCCTCGAACACGTTAAATTTTCTCAGTTCATGTGAAAAAAACTTGCAATATAATTTTCTTCATATTTATATCAAATATACCTGGACAGATGTACCTAAATAGTTCGGAGATCGTAAACATAAAAAAAAGAGAGAACATTCGTCGAGCGTAACGAGGAAAAAAAAATTTTCAAATTTTCCTTAATCGCTCGGTCATTAATGGTTTCCATGGTGATCGGTCGAGGTCGAGGGAAAAACCGAGCACGGTCTTAATTGTTCGGTTTTATGAGGCAATTTGAAATCAGTATGCCAGTGAAAAGTGTCGGGGTAAGACGTGTCGGGTCTCGCCAGGTAGTTTATTGCCGAAAAACATTTCGTAGAAATTCAACAAGTTCAATTGAGTGTCAGTTCCAGTGATTTTCAATCATCCGAAAAGTGAATAGTTTAGTGTTTATAATTTATAATATCGTTTCAAAATACTTTTAAAAAAGTGATAAAACCTCTAATCAATTAATCGGAATAGAGTGCATTATGCGAAATTGTATGAAATATTTGCGAAATATTTTCAATTGCATATACCATTTTAATATACTTTTTTTCTTTTTGAAATTTTTGAATTTAAAAATATTATTCTTCATGTAACTTCGCATAATTCACTCTATTCCGATCAGAGACTCCATGTCTTTTTTAATATAAAAAATTGCCAAAAAGTGTTATCCAATAAGTAATTAAATCTAACAATAAGAAAATAATGTCCAAGAAATGTTCTGATGCTTTTGTCTCTACCTTACAAACAAAAAAAAATAATTGTCTTCTGAACCAGATGCCAATATCTCTTCAATCGCTGTTCACTCGACTACGAAATGGTTCTGGCTCGTGTTGCCCGAGCAATTTGCCGACGGAGTCTTTCGTTTACACTGACATAGCGACCCAGACGTCACCGGCGATATCTCGAAGTTCGAGCTTCACGTGGGTGAGCGATTGCGAGTCACCGCGAGGTAAGTGTCTCCGCGATTCAGCATCGGATAAGAAGCAGCCTCGTCGGATGAAATCCCGTCTAATGGAAATCTTTGAAACACTCGTTGACAGCCGAGTCGCAACTGGACGTTCAATCTCTGCAGGATGAGAGCGCACTCGACCCTGGCTCGCCGCAGGACACGGTCGACGACGATAACAGATCGTCCTCATCCTCGCAGGACATTCTTCAGAGCATGGACGAAATATCGTCGGGCAGCGTTTCACCGGACACAACGAACGAGCGAGCTTCGCCCCTCGAGAGTGGCATCGGGACTGCCAGTCCACCGAGGAGTACAGATCGACGTCCGGTCAAACGTAACACAATTTTACATCACATTTCTACAAGTATAAATGAAAATCTTATCTTGAATTAAAACTGCAAATATTCCTGTATATTTTGTCAATGGCTTGGAATATTTGGCAGGGAAGAACATGCGATGAGTTTCCATAGCTTATTCTCATTTTATCTCATTTTATAATTTTACACCACACATTCCTACAAGTATAAATGAAAATCTTATCTAGAATTAAAACTGCAAATATTCTTGCATATTTTGTCAATGGCTTGGAATATTTGGCAGGGAAAAACATGCGATGAGCTTCCATAGCTTATTTTCATTTTATCGTATCTTCTTTTTTCACGTCCCTTGTCAATGTCTCTTCGCAGCGTCTTCAGGAAACAAATGTCATCGCAAAGAGACTTGGGAACGTATAAGGAGAAGGCCCTCGAAACTGAATTGTCGCAATGACAGGGGTTCAACGGACGTTTGGATCCGCAGGGAGAGTGTCCACACCCAGACGCGTGAAAATGATGATCAATGTTCCCAGGATGTTGTAGACAGCAGCAGTGGATTGGACGACACGCTTCCCCGAACGAAAGCACCAAGACCAACGAATCTTCCCCTAGGTATGTCAACCGAATTATGTATTTTTTAACGATATTGTGTTCTAAATCAAAAATTAGGTGAAATTTTATCTCCGAAATGTTGTATAAAAATTTCTCGACAATCAGGAAACTTACTGAGATATCAATTATTGAAAATAATTTTCAAAGTAACGAGTTTCTAATAACCTATGTCAAATTTTGCACTGATCTCTGTATGGCTTGGAAAAGTATCTAATTTTTCAAAAAAAAAATCATCATTTTTTTGTGCAATTACGTAGAGAGAATATCTGAAATTGAACAATTTTGAATTTCAATTATAATCCAACAGTTAAGAAAATTTCGAGTAACTTTTCTTAATCTTATATTTAAAAAAATATGAGGCCTCTCTCATCGTTTAATCGGAATAGAGTGTATTAATGTGAAGTTCAAATTCCAAAAACTGATCGAAAAGTCAGTTTTTTCAATTTTTCAATATAAATTCTTGAATTTCGCCCCGAATTAGTAGTATTTTTGACATCTACAGGAAATTTCCGATCGAATAGGTTCTTAAAATTGAAAAAAAAAATTCAAAAATTTTTGCGAATTTTTGAAGGTATTTTCGAAATACTTTCCATTTTTTCGAAAATCTTCAAGAGCTTATAACTTTTTAAAATATTGATGAATTGACATGATTCTTGCGCCATTCTCTTCGTTTTGCAAAAAACTTTAAGAAATACCCTTAATAAAGTCTATTTGATCTAGAGAAAGAAAATATATCGCTAATTGAAATTTTCATGGATCCACGAGACCCAGTGTGACTGACCAAATTTTTTGAAATTTTTTAAATTCGATTTTAAGACCATATTCGATCGAAAATTTCCTGTAGATAACGAAAATAATGGTTATTCGTGGCAAAATTCAACAATTCATATTGAAAAATTAAAAAAGCTGATCGAAACGTCAGTTTTTTCAATTTTTCAATTATTATTACTGAACACCATTAAAAAATGCTTAATAAATAATACAAAAACGAAAAATGTCTGTCCCAGAAATTTGTATAACCGCGAGTAGTTCGTTGAGTTCGGCGGAGTTACTGGAAACAATGCCGCGCGCGCCGTCCTCTCCGTCGGCGGCGAGTCTGCAGCTGAAGCACGAGCCGCTCCAGATCGAGCTGGGAAGCAAGAGCAACAGCGCGCCCTTGCTGGAGAACAAGCAGCCGCCCGGGGACGAGGAGAGCCAGCAGGTGAGAGAAAAAAAATTTGTTGTAAGTTTCGCAGACGCGAAAATCGAGTTCGCTGTCAGATATACGGAGAGACTCTCGGATGTATCTCGAGCCCAATAATCCCTGCGCCTATACCCACACACACACACATCGTTGAGCATTAAACCTTATTGCGCGAGATCTCCTAGGGACGGGGGGCTTACCTCGCGAATCGTTTCGCGCCGTTTCGCACCCGGGAGTGACAAGAAAAAACCGGGAAATTGATGGCCCCGATGATAGAGCGGCAGTCTCGAGGAGAGAGAGAGAGAGAGAGAGAAAAAGAGCAGATGAAAATAAAATAAAAGAAGAGGGGACGGGGTGAGGGAGGGAAGGAGGATCAGAAATTCAAGAATCAGCGAGACTAAACGTTCGAAGCTCCGGCACTAATCGCTCGCCCGCATTATACGCATATATCCTTACGTGTAAAGTACGTACACTCGGGCATTAATCACACGACCAGAAGAAGGAAAAGTTGCGCATGGCGCTCACGGGAGTATTGAGATTAGCTCGGGCTGATACTCGTATTTGTACATGCCTCTACGCGCTCTCTTCTCCTCTCTCTTATTTTTCTCTCTTTTTCTCTCTTTCTCGCGCGGACAATCTCGAGTATCTCCGAGTCTCTCTCTCTCTCTCTCTCCTCCGAACCCGGAGACGTAACCAGCATTCGTCCTTCCTTGATCCGCAAAGATCCGTGTGCTTATGGGACGCCATTAGTCACTGCCCACGCGGCTCTCATATACACCCCGGGTCGGCTCGCTAGAAAACGCGCCTTGCTATTTGTATTTCACTCGAGGCTCTTACATATTTTCCCCGCGAAATCCTATTACGCGCGAATAAGTCAGAATCTTTCGTATTTGCGCCCGTATAGTAGAATCGATGCGCCGCTTCCGCGCTGATGGCAACGCGCTTTTATTTTATCTCCCCGTCTTTCGAGAGAGTAAAATTCTGCGCCGGGCCTCTCTCCGTAACGACGGAGGAATTATCAATGAAACGTCCGTCCCCCTGTTCCTTTTTGCATCGACGATCGCTCGGGTCTTGCGAACGGTGGCGGATTCTACGTCACTCTCTCGTTACAACGATATAGAGCTTTCGAAGGAACAGAGCCCCGCGGCGGGCTCTTATATCCGCAAATAGAGACGAAAGCTGCGGAAATCGTGCGAGAAGGACCGAGAGAGGGAGACACCGTATTGATATTGATAAAGCGGCCGACAGAGGCCGCGCTCGAACAGGTGGTGTCCGTGAATGATCAAAGCTAATAGACCAGTGAGCTGTGTCGCGTATTAATCGGTTCGCATCACACGACCCTCAAATAATCCGTTTGTGGTCTCTCTTATACGAGCAAACTCCCGACCCAGCTCCGCTATACATTTTGCCGTACATACGTTTACATCGCCGATTGCGAACCTCATACACTCGTAAAGCCGGCGTGTATTGAATTTTTAATTCCATTTAAGGTCGTATCTCCAATCGATTCTCGTACAAAAAAGCTCTCGAGGACACGCCCTTTTCTATACAAAACTTTTTTCGAATTTTATACGACCAGCTTCCGATTGCACTAAATTCTTTTTCTTCTTTATTTCAGCTACCACGCCAGCCGAGGTCGCAGTCTGAGCGTCAACTTTCCGGTGAGTGAATTATTTACAGTGTTTTTCTCTAAAATATATCTTGAGGGAAGGAAACGCCCAGGTTTTTCCCTCCGATGAGACTGATATTTCGATAAAAGCCTCATTCGAATTTTGTTCGCTTTTCATTTTTCAATGTCGAATTGAAAATTTTTTTTTCAATATAGTGCGGCGATGAATGTTTCGAATTGTAAAAGCGCGGGGATAAGGTATATATGTTTGAGAGGCAAATTTGCCGAGTAATTGTAGGTGGTTTTAGTGCGAGAGAGAAACACAGAGCAATTACCGCCGGGAGGCCTCAAAGCCGCCTCGAGGGGTGACCGAATCTCTTCGAAAGCTGTTCAGCTCCCAGAGCGACTATTTGTTCCGCTCTTGATAGGATCCAATCTCTCGCGGCGGTGCTTCTATATCTTTGATAAATATTAAATTTTTTTCCCCCCATGGATTATAAATAAATGCGTACATTCCGCTGCCGTACGGGCTACGCGAGAGCAAAAGGTGCAAACGAGCAAAAAAATATATATAAAAATATATTTCGATAAATATTTTTCGATACGAATGGCATAACACGAAATCTTCAGTTCGCTTCAACGAGCTTTCAGTATTTTTCGGAAGCTCGACGAAACGAGAATTGGAGCAGAATGCCAGGGGATATTTCGGATACTCTTCGCGTTCGATCGAAAAATAAATTTCAGTAAAAGGTAAACGTCCGAATAGATGGACATGACCCTACAATTTTTGCTATATTATTTTTAACATTTGAGTTATTTATTTTTCAATAAAATCGTATGGATTATTTTTCATATACAAAGAGGTTTATTTTTCATAACTTTTAATTTATTGGAACAAACTTGCTGAAGATACGGTCAATTTTCTGTCCAACCATTGAGATATCCTACATATTAAAACGTTCAAGTATTTATTTATTAGAAATATTGTCTAAAATTAATACATAAAATGAGTTTTGGATCACTTAAATATCAGACAATAGTCAAGATGTGAATTCGAAGTAGATTTTTGTTTGTTTGTATCTTTTTTAAATAAAGATATAAAGTATGAAAATCCTTAACTGTCCAATTGTTGGGACGTTTACCTTAGTGCAAGATAGGCCCGACAATCGAAGCGGAAAATTCGTAAAGTTCTCATGGCTACGAGTTTCTCATCGTTGCCTCGAAAGAAAGAACAAAAAATCAGCCTGTACATACACCCGAAGGTAGCTTTCACAGAACTCTACTTAATTAGTCAAACGAGAATGAGAAACACGACTCAATGAATTTTAAAAGAGCTGCGGAGACCCTGCGAAAGTCTATACACGAGTCGTTCGATGTTTCGACAGCGAAATAAAAGCGATTGTTTGACTTTTCGTATTCGTTTTCAACTCTCGATGAAAAACCAAGCTGAAAAGTACAATATAGATTCGATTGAAAAGATAGGAAAAATTCGAGATAGAAGAATGGGAAAAAGACGAAAGCGCGTTCGTTTCGAGTCTTTAGAGTTGGAATATCTTGTAGACAAATCCATAAGTATAAAGAAGGAGGACCATTAAGAGGTGTATTACGAAAGTCTCGACTTCCGAGCAGTCCGGAGCTCGATCACAGAGAGCGAGCGCATGTAACAGGAAGAGTTCTCTTTTATACCGGTCGATATAGAAATAACAACGGGAGATAGGGGGGGACAAGCGGCCCGTCACACTTTGTCATTAACCGAAAGACACAAACGAGAGAGAGAGCGAAAACCTTTCGACAATGCGGAAATGATAGCTAACGAGACAAATAGTGTGTGTAACACTTATCGCTGGTACACGTACGGGGGAACGTGTACGGCGAAAAACGGGTCCAAGGAGATCTCCGTGCGCGTGTTGGCTCGGGCATCGTCTCGGGTCCTTTGCCAAGTCACGAACCTCCTTCCCATTCCCCTCCTCGCCCTCTGATTTATACCAAATACAATTCCGCGCTGCGAGACGAGACAGAACACGCGTTACGAAACGTCGAGCCAACGGAAGTCTCTCGCCACCTCGGACTTCCTGTCGCCAACGAAATTCACCCCTGCGCGATCATTTTTACAAAAAGCATCATATATTCGGAATTGACCAATTCGTGCCCGATGCGTGGACGAGGACGTTAACAAATTGTGTGTTTCGTGCGTGTACATGCGCGGTCAGAGATTCGTTGGTTGAAAAAAGCGCGGGCCTGGACGCCTGCGCTACCGTACCGCCGTTCCTCCTCGGGGCTCCCGCTCGTTTTGTTCTCGCTATAAGCAGCCCCCAGTCTCACGTCCACCACGCGCGCGCTTCCAGCACTATCAGCCGAGTCTGACGGACGCCAGTTGCTCCTGCTATCACCTTCGACAAGGAGGTGAAAGTTTAGAGGCTCGTCAAACGTACCGCGAAACGGTTCAGTGCTTCATCAAACGAGTGCCCTGTTCTGCGGCCACTTTTCATTTTGTTTCATTCTCGCAGATTCTCCCTCATTAGCTCCTTCAATCCCTTCGTTCTTTTCATATTCACTGCCGACATGTGCAGGCGCCGATTCCCGGCACGATCTCTCCACAAAATCGCCTCTCCTTCAGTATTTTACTTTTATTTTATTGATAAATAGCCTAATTTTTGTCGCACCCTTGAAACTTTTCGTTCTGACGTTTATTCTTGATGGTGAGAATTCTTAGCGGGCAGTCTTTTTTTCGTACTAAAAATTATGCTATGCTGAGATAAAATAATGAACAATCATCAGGTAATTTTGCGACTGTTTTCTGAAACAGGGAGAATCAATCGTGGGAACGTTCTATTTTTTTAATTTTCTAAAAATACGCGCTGATCGATGGTCGGGGGACGGGATTGGATATTTATTTATCTCGACTCAACAAAAGTTATCGACATGTGAAAATCCCTTTCCAAAAACGAAAGAACGCGGATGATCGAACAAGTTTTGAAAGCAATTAATTAAAATTTCAGTGATAATCGAGGGTCGATACGATAGTGGGCAGCGCTACGGGGGGAATTGATAACGCTGCTTATCAGCGCCTGCAAATAATAACCGAATTTTCAATAACTAATTTTTAAAAGCACGCGGCGAGATGAAAGCTTTTTTCCGTTAATCAAATTTGCGAACCTCTTCCATTTTCGCTTATTCAATTAATTAAGGAATATTTGACCTTCGGTATTTTCTACCTTATAAAAAGTATGGAAAAAGATGAACCTTTTAAATTCGATTTTTTTCGCTTTACAAAATTCGAACTCCCATTTTAATCGTATTCATCATGAATTTCTTTTTTTTTCAAACATATCGTTCCATTATAAACTTTTATTAATCGTTCGATCAAAGAAGAAATTAAATTAAGCTCACGGCCACGCGAAGCTTCGTTCATTTTTTCCTTTTTCTCGGTTGATTTATTTTATATTGATGAAAGGATGAGAGAAATTTTTTTTTAGCCACGCGTACGTTCTCTCATTTTATTTAATCGTCCAAGACATTTGGAAATCCAGAGAAAGAAGTCTCTCGTTCCATGGGAAAACCGTAACGTTAGATTAGTTTTTATTAACCCATTCCCGTGACAAATAATTGTCATTCGTTAGCATTCGCGATTTCTCCGCGAAATAATTTTTTTTTCACGATTCCTCTCCTCTTTCTTTTATTTTTCAATTTTCGCATCAACACCTGCATTGCCTTGCGCACTTTCACCATGTATACCGCGATTAAGTTTATGGTGGTGATAAATTGTCTCGTGCGTTCTCCACCGGGGTTATTAAAATTATGTATCCCGAGAGCAAAATTTTTTCTAGAGTTCACGAGTGTAGAGGATCCGCGAAGATTTAGAGATCTATTTACTTTTATCCAAACGGGAAGAATCCTAGAACGTACCGGCTCCAACAAACATATTCACACTTTTCCGCAATCGTCATTAAATTCCTCCATCAATTACATTTTTTCTCGATCTCCTGATAAAATTTTTTACAGAAAGCATCGGTTCCTTATCCTTCGATTTAAATCGAAGTGCGCTAACCCAGTACCTGAAAGTTATCTCTAATCGACGTTCGATGTTCGAAGTAACTCTATTAAATATTTCATTAATTCGAAAATAACACAATTAAAGTATTCGTAATTGATCCCAAGTGTTCCGTGTGCGTTAGACTATATTCGTGATTAAAAAGTGAGATAAAAATTGAGTTACGAAAGATTGTTTAAAAATGAGCGAAACGGGCCATCTTCACGGTTCTCCGGCGTCCTCGGCTCAGTCCATCCTCAGCGAGACGGGCTCCGGTCATTCCGGTGGCCGGAGAATGTCACACTTCAAAGAGTACAAATTCTTTCGGAGCTTCAGCGCCAAGGTCGAAAACTGGCCGATGCGCAAAGCGGAAGCTCTCTGGCGTCGCATGCGAGAGAGAAAAATAGCAGGTATACAGGACAGAAAATCATTATTGGTTTTATCAATTTATTCATCTACATTGAGAACCACATATTTTACTAGAATGATCAATACAATTCGATTGATTATAATTCTTTTATTCAAAACCGAAATAAATGAACGTCAACTTAACAAAATAAATGACTGAAATAACTAAATATTATGAGCAACAGAATATATTTGATATTATTCAACGAAATTTTTATATCAAACGCAAAACGCATCATTTATTTTTTTGTCGTTTGAAATAAGTGCAACTCTTAGTTCGGTAATAATGGCAATCAGCGTAATGTCGATCGGTGTTGCGTGGAGATAGCCAAGAGGGCGAGAAAAGTGTAGACGAGATGTTCCAGCTTTTCAATTACGTGACTCCGGTGAACGGATTCGAGTTCGAAAGGAAGCGTAATGGATCAATTCGGATAGGGAAGTATCCCTGGGGAAAAGAGAGTTCCTTCCGTATCTTTCTCTTTCTACGCCATTTCTTCATTATATATACTTGCAGAAGTTCTTCCGTTATTCTTTTCTCCCCCGATTGGCGCTGTAATAATGTTTACTCCGTATATGAAACGTTTTGTTCGCACGAACTCGTTAAACGGAATGACTGGAAAAAGAAAATTAAAAAAAAATATTGTAGTTATGGGCTTAATAATTGGTTTCTGTGTGAAAGCAACAAGTCCATCGTATGAAAATTAGGGAAAAACGATGATTGGTAGACGCATATATAAAAGTGTTTAATTTTATAGCGGAAATGTCGTGAGCTCGGGCTTTCACGTCCCTGAACTTTCGGGTAAAAGCGAGATCTAGAATTTCAACCCGTTGAATTTCTCACAACAAAGAGGGGAGAGCGAAACTCTCTCGATTAATGGTTGGCTCTGGTCCGGCATTAGTTTGCTTCCTGTGTGACTGGCGTTGCTGCGTTTGTCAGCAACGTCGGGGGAACGTCGAACGAAAATAAATCAAAATGCACCGGAGAAAAGGTGAAATGTGTGAAAGTGCTAAATTAATGCGCCTGGCAATAATACTTCTGTATCTAAGAATACCGAAACATTTTCCCGACTCGTCCCTCTCTTTCCGATACCCTCCGGGCTATTTTTCTCCCGGAGAAAAGAGGAGGGAAGAAAAAAAATGTTGCGCCGGGAGATGGGAGGAACGACGGAACACACAAAACAAAATTTATGCTCTATTTCCCTCGGTTTTTATCAGTCTCCGTTCAGTGATTCCCAAACCGAGCTTTTTTCTCGCGTTCTCACGAATCGCCCTTTCACACCGAAAAATATTAATAACGAAAGAATATAATGTACGGAGGGGAAGCTCCGAGTACGTGTTCAGGAATTGTTGTTAAAAATTCGAGCGTTCTCCCGCGCGAGGCAGATCGCACGAGAATCTGTAACAAGGGTGCACGACACACAGAGTTTCAATTATTTTTGCGAACAATTCGCGCGAGCTACGAACGATGCAGGACGTCCGATGGCTCTTTCAAAACATTCGTTCATGGCCCGCTAGCTCCTCCATTCTCCAGAGCGTCCTTTCAATTCGTCAGAAATTTTCATCCTTCGGAAAATCGTTCTTCCGTGTCAAATATGATTGCACGTGTCTCATCCCTGTTTCATTCTCCCGCCCTCGCTCCCGCACACGGACGCATTCCGTCGTCCGCGTGAAAATGTATCGTTCTATGTGTGCTCCAGTTTTATGTCGTACCCCGCCTCATGTCCCACTTCCATTGTTTCCGTCTTCTATAAGTGTTTGCGGTCTTGACTCCTCGCGCTCCATTCTCGCTTCCTCTTCTTTTTTTTAAAAATCTCTCCTCTCTCTCTCTCTCTCTCTCTCGGGAATCTACGTTGTTTCAACAGGAAATACAATTTTGACGCCTTATTTTGAGAAACACATTGTCGATAAATTCATTTCGCTGATAGAGCTGGGAAAGGCTCGGCTGTGCCAACAACGCGAGCGTGTCGGCCCTCCCAGGTGTATATAGTCCACGTTTCGGAAATTTCAGCCAGCTCATCCGCGTGAATCCGTAAACCCACAATTTTCCGAGTAATCGATATAAGCTCCCGGAATATCCGAGACACAGAGAGAGAAGCCGGAGGAACGGCAATAAGGTGCGTTCGTGTATCGACAGGCTCGTCGTGCGTTTACGAGTACGTGCGGTTAGCGAGCATCAATTATCTTTTGATGGATATCTACCACTTTTGCTTCCCCAGTAGCATCGATATCCCGATACACGCGCGCGCTTTCAAGCTCCACGCGCCCACGGACACACACGCTCGTTTCCGATACACCTCGTGCCGAGACTCTCGCTGCTTTCGTTGCAGGAAAACACCTCCGCCAGTGGCCATTGATTACGTTATCGCGAGGTAAAATTGAGAAAATAAAAGAAAATAGGAGGAAGAGGGGACTCGCCAACGAGTTAACGGTTACTCGACGAAACAAACAAGTTCTCGCGCAATAAAAAAAAAACGCAATATATGTGTCGTTAGGATTTAATTGGTGGATTCGCGATTTCCCGCGGGCTCGAAATACTCTCGGACGAAATAAAAAAGATGTCCGTACGGTATATCGTGAGGATTTTAATTGGTGGAATCGCCGAGCGATTCCTCGAGCTCGAAAGTCCGATTGCAATGTAAGTTCCGGGCAAATAGCGAGATCGTCGCGGGATTTAGAAAGTTGACGGGCGCGCTTTTTGCTCGATGCTACTCTCTTATTCACGCGCGGCGCGCATTCCTCGGGCACGCGGTTTGATTCGCCGCAAATTCTTCCCTTTATCCGATACCCATACGTATGCACATTTATTTACGAGCGGGTACGAGAGAGAGAGAGAGAGAGAGAGAGAGATAGAGATCCGCGAGAAACAAGGTGCGAGTTTTACACCTGAGAATGCGCGACGAGAGCGCGCGTTCCAATAAAGGACGCGGCCGGGAGAGAAATGGAGAATTAGATCCTATATAGACAATGGTGAAAATATCAATTCGAGAAACGTGGGAATGCAGCAGCTGCTTGTACGCCCTGGCTGATGCGTCGTACGTCGTTTGAGGCGAGCGAGGTTCGCAATAACCATCGCAATAAACGTGCGAATGAAATTCGCATTTCGCCGAGACGCGCCGAGAAGGAAGAATAAGTTTCGAGAAGGAAAATTTCGAAAGGGGAAAAAAAGCTCGATCGAACGTTGAAGAGCGTATGAAAAATTCTCCGGACTGCGCCGGAACGAATAGATTTTTGCCCCCCGTTCCCCATGGGATTATTCCTGTCGAGGAAAAAAAAAGAGGAAAATCGATTCAGCATAAAGTTCTTCTCGAGCACGCGCACAAATTGCGTTTGTTCCCTCTTTAGATTTTTTCCTATTTTACATACGTTTCGAGGAACATTGTCTTATATGCATATTTAAATCGAAGCACAAAAGCGCAGGGGATACGCCGAGAAATCGCGTAACAACGTTTCCTGCGAAAATCGTCAGAGAAAAAATAAAAACTGTTTCCACACTCGATACTCTCGGCGTATCGAGAATCGTCTTTATATTTTGTTATTTATAAAAAAAAAGTATAAGCACTGGGACGACGATCGGAATTCAGATACGTATATTTTTATCGCGATGAAAAACTTTCGTGCATCGCTAGAGATACATAACAAAAACCCAGAATAGTTTTTTCATATCCGCTGTATGTATGGTAATGAGAATTTTTTGTCGATATTTATTCATGACCGGGACTCCCAGCGAGATTTTATTCTTTCTCGACGTACGTGAAGCCTCGTCAACATATTTTTTTTTTTTCGTCGAAAGAAATTGGATTTTCAGGTTGAAAATTATTTATCGAAAAAAAAACGTTAACATCAAGAGCTTCTTTTCAATTTAATTTCCGAGGAAAGTTAAAGAGTTCCGAGTTGAGTTTTGAGCAGTCAAACAGGGTGACGTTTTGCAGAGGGTTTTATCGGTATATACGCGGTCCTCCGGATCGAGAATTTCATCGTTAAATACGAGCAGAAGGAAGTGAAGAGTTTAAACGACTGGGGATACTCCGGTGCAAACACTCGTGAAACATGTTATTCCATCAAACATTAGCGCGGATGAAAGTTATATGGCTGCGATACATCGGGCCAGGAAATCGGTGGAAGAAGTTAAACAAGTTCAGTGTCAAAACTTTAATTCGAGCTTGATCGAATTTCGTCCGGTAGACCGAGGATGAAAGAGGAACGTGTACACATTATACCAGGAAGATCTCATTTCCTGTTCCGCTGTATATACAACCAAATTTACTCAACCCCTCAGCATTTTTCTCTTGTTGCGATACATACACGATCCGTGTCCAAAAGGAAATAAAAAAAACACTTCCGGGGAATAGGAAACGAAATAAAATGTTCCAAATTCATCTCTATAATCTCGACTCTCAAATTTCTTCGTAAATGATACGAGAACGTTATCATTCCGTATCAATTTTCCAGGAACTTACACGCATGCACGTGACCTTTTGATGGAAAAAAGAAATTAATGTCTACATGGGTATAACGAGGTTTATTATGGAGAAAATATACTTGAGAATTTTTTAGATAAAACGTAGCGAAGGAAAGGTTGTCAGCTTCAGTGAGCAGCGCGTGGCATATAAATACGGCCCCTAGCAAGAAGCAACCCATTTTGCTTCTCTTCTCTCGCAGCAGTATCGCGAAGGCTCACGCGCTACGACGCTCTTCATTACACGAGCAGTCTTTACAAACTCTGCATATTAGCATAAACCCACGTTTCACCTTACCCCATCCCATAGTTCAGATTTACGTCAGACAAATTTTTCTCAAATATTCACCATCCATAGAAGTATTAAAGTATTAAAAGTTCCAAAAGTATTAGAGTTTTCGAAAATGAATGATCGATTTTTAATGTTTGTGGAATTTTAGGTATTGGTGATAAAATTGCGTCAATTTAATTCTTGGTTTATATAGTTCCCACCGTTTGGTGTAGAATGGCATAGTGATATGCTGTGTTAATAAATCCGAGTTAATAATTAACACCACAATATCAAAACACCATTTAGTGCGTAAAATTAATGAAGTAACACTATTCTTGCTAACACCATTCGGTGCGAATAAAAAAAAAGACACAGATTAAGCAATTCAATAATATAAAGAATATTTTGGAATAATGTAAGTTTCGATTTGTTTATAAGGTTCATGAACATTATATGCAACTTTGCTCGTAAAAAATTCCATGTTAACAAGTTCGTAAATTATCTCTCTCTGAATACAGAAGTTTACCCTGATGTAGGGTAATTTACTATTTAGACTCGTTCTTTTAAAAAAAATTTTGTTCTACTATTTTTTCCATAGTACATGTAGCGTTGATATTGAATAGCAAGTGTTCTGGCAATGTTTCAAAAATTTTTATATTTAAGTATCAGAGTTCCTTAAACGTAATTAACAAAAGATTACACTAGAGGATTGATTGATTTGCGAAATTTTTTACAGTGTATGAACTACCGCGATCAATTGTTAATTGTCAATTATTTGTGGTAGATTTAGAAGATTTGTGGTTGTTTTTTTCGTAACAGCAACGACGAATGATTGTCCCTTTTTTCTCATTCACGTGAACCATACGACCGAGAGTCTGTATCGAAGGAATGCACGGTCAGGAAATTATTCGCGGTGTATAAAGCTCGCATGTAATTTACATTTTCGTGGCTCCCTATACGGCGATGTGCTCGCGATACTGGCGGAAAGGTCTGCGCTCGGCTTTTCAAGGCAGTCCACATTCGGACATGTTTCGATTATGCGTCCTGAAACGAGAGTGACGCCGGTGGCGAGAGAGGGAGAGTAAAAAAAAAACTAAAAAAAGAGAGTGATGTCGATGGTGAATGAATTTGCCAGAAAATTCATACACTCTCGGATCAAACGCGACGATCGCCCTTGCAAATTCCACGTATGGATTTCAATCTTTTTCTCTCTTTCGATCGTCAGTATTAAATTTAATGCCAGAGTTTTTCTCCTCCGTCATACTGCATTCTGCGAATTCCAATAATTCGACAAACACATTTTTTTTCTCTGTGAATCCCTTTTCGTCCAAGTTTTTTTTTTCATTAATTCTGATATTACTGCCTCGCAGAAAGTGAAAAATCTCGTTGCCTTTTTATAAGTCCAATTAATTAGATTACCGAGAATTCGTGTCTCTCAACCTCGTTATTTAAGAGCGAGTATCACACAATAACGGAATTTATTATCATTATTGTATGGCGTGTGCCATAGACCGTGATAAATACTGCGACGAAATTTAATTATGCGCTTATTACACCCGACCGACGTCATTGTACGAACTTCAAGTAATTGCAGTTCGCTTTAGGTAAGAGAGAATCGTTCCCATAGTTATACGTACGTATGCGATCAGATGCTTTGAACGGAAAAAGATAAAGGTCGAAAAATAAAATAATTGTCAAGGCTCAAAGACTAATGAAACATTGTGGGGGGGTAAAAAACGTTATTACATAGCCATTTAATTCAGAATTCCTGAAATCCTATTCAGATGCATACATGATTCTTTAAGTGTGTTTTTATTTCTTGCTCATTCCTCTCAGTGAGCGGGACGACTACCCGAGCCAGCTGCGATTGAGCATGCTAATTTTTTGCGCAATTCTATCCGCACGCTGCGGTGGGTGACTACAGGAGAAAAATGGTATAAGTTTGCTTGACAGAGATAGAGAGAGGAGCGAGAGAAAATGGGCAAGGGAATGTTGTCTCGTTGAGATTTCTGCATACGTGCTTCAATTCTTCCGGTAGTTCTATCGTTTTATCGTTTTCTTGAGATTTCATTGAAAATTCACATTAACCTTCTTTTATATAACCTGCATGAGTGTATTAAATTTTAAGGGGTTTCGTCGCACGCAGATATTGACAGATTCTTCAAATTTTTCATAACTTTTTATAGCACATCAAAGAAGTTTGTAAAAAAAATTTGTAGGATTTTTCTTTCATGATATTTATACGTTTATAGCACATGCAGGTCACCTTGAATAACCTTGAATTTTAATTATGTTGTTCTTGAAAGAATTTGTAATGACTTTTCTTAATAAACTTTAGTTGGAAAGCCACATATGGTACGAAGAAAAACTCTGATAAAAATTTTTCATTTGTCTGATATAGAACTACTTTAAATTCTCTCTCTCGCTTTTTTCTTCGAGAAGTTTGGTACGCTTAATGCATTTTGTTTGACTGATTGTTGGAAGGGTAGGATTTAATTTTCTATTGTTTCACCAGCAGATGAGTTTGCGTGCACGCTTGTCGTATTGTTGAACTGAATTTATATGATGAGTTCGAAACTTAGGGAGACTGCTTCACTGTAACATTGTCGAGCAATAGTAATTTATTACGCTTATATAGAGTTTCTCTATCATTCTCTATTTTTAATTCACATTTTATCCTGGTCGAAACGTTTTCGGAGCCCCAAAAGAGTCGACAGCACGAGTTAGCGAACACTATAAATTCTAATGTTCGAAATTTAGTGCAGCGGCGCCTTTGATCGGGGCCAGAAATGAGGATCTCCTTTCAGATGATTTAGCGAAGCGCATTTTTCACTGCTCGCCATTATTGTTCGAAGATACGATTGTAACCGCGACGTGTTAACTCCCCGCGTTGTATTTCTTCAGGAATTAAAAGGCATTCGCAGCTTGTTGACTCTGCGAATGTATCCCATGACTTTTTGCCCTTCGGAGTCGTGGACGAGGTGTTTTCTTTTATTTCCATTTGACTGGACGTATTGGTAATTGGATTTGGTGATGTATCGTTTGGGGAGAACACACCATCTCGCTCTGGAGTTCTCTCTCGCTCTTTCGAACGTATCAACTCCAACAACACCGGTCGATCGTTTGTCCCTATTGGGCGAAGCGCTTCCCCGCTTCCATGCATCGACTATGCACTTCATATATTCGTTAAATACCCTAGGAATAAGCAGAAGGGTTTCTCGTATCGGGAAACTTTTCGGATTATCTATTAAACTCCTGCGACTCCAGGAAAAACACACGATTTCTAGCCAACACTTTATTATTAATGTCGCATAAATTGTAGATTGGTCGTTCAACATTCCAGAATTCTTGTTGATTTTTTTGTGGATCTCATCAAAGAACTGGCTTGCGGCCCTCTCAAGGGAATATCTATCCCCTTTTTCGTTTCGAGGTCTGGTAGAGAAGAGCACACTCGGTGAAACGGCATTTGTTAATCCTTGCATATGATTTTTGCGCTTCTTCGAAAGCGAGTTGCCTTCGCCGATCCCTAGTAACCGGTCGACCCCACGAAATATGAAGAGAGAAGGTGCTAAGCGGCAGGGAGAGGATGAGAACGAGCAAGAGTCAAGGGCGATGTGATTTAGATATCGTGACAGGTATACGCGGTGTATATACGCGCCAGGAGGGTTCGATGATATATACAGCCAAGTCGGATGATATTAGTGTTTGCTCGTTGTGTGTATAGGCCATATAATTCCAACAAACCAAACTCGATTCGTCGGCTGTGGACTTTACGAACCTGTTTCGCCCCCGGCGACTGCGTCGTATAACATCCCCTTCCCAGCTTCATCTCCTTATATACGTGTACCGAAGAATAATATAAACTGCTTATCGAACCGAGAGAGGAAGCACATCGCGTCCTTCCCTAACACCAGATTGACCTATATTAACTTCCCTTCCAAAATAAAAGTTGGAACGAAAAAGTAATCGAGTTTCCAGCAGTTCTGACGATATAACTTCATTCGTTATATTTTCTCTCTCTCTCTCTATATATATATAGTTTATTCTGTTTTATATCGCGAAACGCTTTTCGTCGAGACTTCGATCGACGTTTCGACAGCATCGCCATTCGAGACTTTTGTCGTCTTGCAAGACAGATCGACCTCGTCTTTAATTGCAAGCGGATCGGGTTCCTTTTACGGCCATTATATCGACACGACAATGACAATGGTGTCAGCTCGGCTATTCCTGTACGTATCATGATGCTATATACCCTGGTCTAAATAAAAGTCGACTAGCCACTTCGTAACACGAAACACTCGCAGAAACTCCTTTTCTTCGCTCTCCGGCCAGTGTTTCTTCCATTTTCCCTCTTGTTCCGTATTTCAAAACGAACGTACGACATATGCCACAGAGACGTTCTCCTCTCGCTTCGTCATATTTGTTCTTTTATCACCCACCCACAGGATCGGATGAACGTTCTAATAGACTCGAATTAAAAATGATTTTTTCGAGTCATCCCGTAGACAAATTCCTTATTCCATACAGTCCCGTTCACCGAATGATGTCGTAAAATTGGTGGAAGAACAACGGTATTTGTTACGCATTTGATTTCTCAATCGATCCGAGTCACATCAGGGATCGCTTGACTTGGGATCAAGATAGGAGATAATAGCGGAGAGAGAGGATATATAAGAATGGAAAAAGAAAGGTAGACTCTGGTCATTGAGAAAATTGAGCGGCGCTCTGTAACATCTCGATCGAAATTAGCCGCGATTCTATCCCGCTGAGGCTCTGCATCGAGAGTGAGCTTGGAATTCTCGCTCTCCTCTCTTTTTCATTCGTCGAGCGTGCCGGGCAAGGTCGTCCTCGCGGAACCCTTCACGCTCGCCTCCTAGCTCGAGAAATCTGTGCTCGAATGCGTGAAAGACGTTTTGGCCAACTCCATGTGGCTGAATATACATGTGTGTATTTCAGAGATCCCAAATCTTGCTCCGCGTCGGCGGTTTTCTCAAGAGCCTCTTATACGACCGCGCGTACGAGTACAATCGTAAAAAGGTACGCTCTGAAACGACCCACATTTTATTTTTTTTTCTCGTCTCCTTTTTCCATATTCCCTCGCCGACACTCTCGAGCATCCACGTGCGACGATTCTCGCGGTATAATTGACCGGGTAGCACACTATTCAGCCTGGAGATTCCTCGTAAAAAAAGAGATCGTACCAGAGTACAGTTGGATCCCTGTGTAAAAAGAAAATTGTTCGTCACGAATTCCTAAGAAATCCCAAAGAATTGTATATTTATAGGACATTTTAAGGCATCAACACGTTTATTTCATGAAGCAGAGAAGAATTTAAACCATGAATCAATGATGAAGATTCACGAATTATTTTGTGAAATGTTTGCTATAGTAGATGCGTTCAAGAAAAGTTCTTTTCTGTTGTTTTTGATCCTGCAAATATTCATGAAATATTCTTCAATAAAACTTCCCCGTTTATTATTCTCTCGGGAATACCTTTTTGATGTTAATTGACAATAGCTTATTATCGATAAAGCAAGCATCTTAAAATTCATGAAAATTTAATGAATGGTTCATGAATTTTAAGTTATAATTCTTCATTTTATCGTCATCGTCCATAAAATGTTAATATCGATTAGAAATCATTTTTTTTTGCATCAGCCAATATGAAAAGAAATGTATATACTTATACGAGTATTTTTAAATCAGTTGTAAAATTAGCAACTTTCCATTCGGTTTTAGAATTAGCAATTTATCTCTGGGCGAAAGATTGGCGTTATAGCTGTGCGAGTGTTGCTCCCGTTGTTGAAAAGTAAACAAAAATAACCCCGTCGAATTAACTCGATTCGTTATTAGCTGTTCGAATTTACGCGAGGAGCGAGATGAGAAGCGATGAGGCGCGTGGTTGTATATACGGGAGAGGGAAATGTAGTCAAAAGACGCATGCAGCATCAGCGTTTTCTACGTCAGAGAATAAGTGCGCTTGTGCCGGGCTCTCTTTCATTCCGTGATATATGTCGTTGTATCCGCGGACTTCTGCTTGTTGCTCGCCTCGGCGCAGCGAGATGCTCCCGCGCGTTGTCTCGTTTCAGCGCGAGACCTGGGTCGACGAACTCCCGCCACGACGCGCATCTAACGCTATTTTCAACTTTTGCCAACTATACCACACTCTTGCACCATTCCCAGGCGTGTCTCGTATATATATATATATATATATATGTATTATTTTTCCAAACGTAATTTTTTGCGTACTCCCACGATCGCTCGAATCACGAAAAAATTATGAAATATTATATTTTGTTTCTCATTGTACTCGGTCTGCTTTTTTTTTCACGTGTAACGATCGTGCCCAATCAATTTTCATGATTAAATTCTTCGGTCGATGAAACGAAAAATTTCCTTTATCGAGCACGAATGTGTTTGCAAACGCGACAAAGGAACCGCTCTCTGTTTTCCGAGAGCGGCGATTCGTACAGACGTTTCGATATCAAAAGCGGCGCGACACGCCTTACCGAAACAATAATCAGCGGAGCGACCCTATCTTGCTTCCCGCGAAGGCAAAATGGTAAAATAATACTCACGAAAGGATAAGTGCAGACTCCAAATAAAATATTAATCAATTTATTCGAATTGGATGGTTGCGCGTATATTTAATTAAATTTATCATAATCGCACAAAGTATGGTTAAAATAATTAATTTAAAAAAATTATGAATTTTCATTGAATATTAATAAATTCAATGGTATAGAACAATACTCACGAAAGGATAAAAGTGCAGACTCCAAATAAAATATTAGTCAATTTATTCGAATTGGCTGCGGTTGTGTGAATAATGAAAAATTATTTATCATAATCGCACAAAATATATGGTTTAAAATAATGAATTTTGAAGAAAAAAAATTATGAATATTCGTTGAATATTAACGATGAAGATATAAATTCAATGAAATAATTATTCGCGTTTATCAGAGTGAGGAAGAGGAAAATTTTTTAATAATTTTTATATCGCAAGGTGTGATCGCAAACACACGTTTTGCATCTATCGGCACGTTCGTCGGGTGTATTATTCGACACGAATAATACAGATGTGCACGGGATTCCATTTGGCTTGACTGTCGGTTCTGCTGTTTGTCGCCGGTTTCTCGTTGCAACAAACGCCCGCATTCAGCGAGAAAAAAAGAGACAGCAGCGGCGATGTTACGAATTTAGAAGTGCGGCACGATTCTCGGAATCGGCGCGAAAATCAACGCCAGTCCTTTCTACTCTCCGTTTCAATCTCCCGTTCCAATCGCTCACACGCGATATGCTTCTCATCCTTGAAAAGAATCTAAGATTGAATAGGGAGAAAAATTTTGAAATTTTCGCGACAATTCAACGCGCTCGCCGACACCTTTTACGGCTTTATCGATTTTATTGACGCAACCGGCGTCGGAATTGTGCAGCGTGGTTGTAAAATATGTTGCTGCGCTTTTTAGGTCAAGGCTCTCCTTTTTTTTTCTTCAAGAAAAATAGCAATGTGTGTTGGAGTACCGGACCGAGCAGACTCGAGCTTTTTTAGACTCGCTCGTACAAAAAAGTCCTCTCTTTTATCATAATAAATACACATACTATATAGAAGAGGAGCGTATAGACTTTAACATTGTTACAACGAGTTTGCGAGAGAAAAAAGCCCGTAGGCTGGGCCGGCGCGTCTCGGAAAGGTTCGTTTGCATCGATTCTCGATAGGTCATCATTTGCAGGAGATCCGCACCGCGCGTTTTGTAACTCATTCCGATGTCGTTTTTTCTCATCGCTGCGCGATAAAATAGATCTAAACGCACCCCGGCTCGATCGACAACTCATCGTCAAGTCTCCACGTGCGTTCGCGTTAAATTGCGCCCGAATGGGAGAGGAAATGAAAATACGCGTTTATTGCGATATGAAAGTTTGCGACATAGCTCGGATAACGTGTATTGTCAATTACGTCGTTGATGAAAAGCCTCATCTCTCAATTGGCAAATGTCTTATCCAGTAGGAGAATTACGGTACTCTTTCTCGCGCGCGCGCCCGCCCGTATATATATACACGCTTCGATAAGGGCACATGCACATTTGTACAGACGTTGCTGCTTCGGTATAATGTCGGTCAGTTCAACGTACGCCCAGCCCATCTTGAATTAGAATATTAGCTCGGCAACCGCATCAGTAATTCAACCATTTCCTCTCCCCCTCTCTCTCTCTCTCTCTCTCGTCGCCACGCCGCGTGTCTATCTCGCACTCTCCGTTTTTGTGTTGTCTGCTGCCCATTTCTATCTTTATCACACTTTATTTCAATTTTATTGCTTCAACACTCTCCGATCTCGTTCGTTCTCTTTCTCTCGTGTATTTATATAGGTACTCATCGACGATCTAGTAACGGCTCAATGTTGCCCGATCTTGTGATTACATCGTATGCGTCCTCGCTCCGGCAGTCCCCCCTGTCTTTTGCATATCTATCCCTCTGTGTGCACACAAAAATATATATACTTATACCAATCGAGAGGCTTTTTATTTTCGAAACTCGCGTGTCTGGTAATACCGTTCTCGCGTGTGCTGTACTCTCGCGATTTCAATCCCATATATACGTGTCTGCATATATTCAGGGACGAGCGTGTGTGTGCTTTTGTGTGTACGTGCGCGGCGTAACTGAACTCTGCTGATAAAACGTCTCGTTGTCCGGACCACGTTCTCGTTGACGTTTCACTTTTTTTTTTTGCTTCTATCCCCGTGACACGGTACGTAACTTCCATCGCATTGGATAATCATCGGTCTTTGAAGAAAATTAGAAAATCGGTGTTGAAAACGAGGCATATTTGCCGAGATAAATGACCGGGGACTCGCGCGGGAAAAGGGAATAATGAGAGAGCTGCGAGGGACTGAAATTTAGTTCGCTCCGTTAAGAATAATGCTCTCTTTTTACTTTTCGAAGTAACGGGAGATTCTCGCTGACAGTGATCGATGCTTCGGAACGGTGTTAACATTATCGAAAGCACACGCTGCTATGGGACATTCCTCCCGAGGTATTACGCGAGAGCCTCGAAAAAAAGAAGAGAGAGAGGGGGGGGGGGCAAGAAAAAAAATGCTTTCTCCGGACTAAATGAACTTGCGTAATAAAATGAGAGAGAGAAAAATGACGGATTTTTCAGTGCCTACGTGTACCCAACGCGAGGATCGAGATGGGCGAACTTCCAACATGCACGACAGCATAACACACACATAATGCGATCGTGTGTAATACCGACGCAACGCGCTGCTGTACGTGGGCTCGATATATTCAAAGATTTTCCCTCTCTGTTAATCGTTTCCTCTCTTTGTGTATCGACGTTTCCACTCGATCGGAGAAACCGTCGATTTGCCTCTAATTTCATAACTCCCCTCGCGCGCTGCCTCCTACAATCCACGTACACATCTCGAATTATTTAAACACAAGAAATCAATCCGAGGGTGCGGCCACTTTTACGAAACTCTGATTACAAATATTTATCCCTGGGATATATCACGACAAATATATTTTATTTTGCCCCCGTCCTTTCGTAAAGAATACGTGTTTTATTTGTTTGTCTCGGCGAATTTTTTTGCACCAGAGTCTGCAGAAATTTTGCGATTACGTGGAAATAACGTCCGGAGGGCTGAGATTTTCTAGAAATCGCTCGGGATCGGAGTTATATTGGTATTCATCAAAGCGGTGATTTCGACGGTGAGGTGTATCCGTGTTGCCGTGTATATATGTTTCGCGGAATATTATTATCCGAGACGAAAAAATTGTTTGCGCAGTTTCGAGGATTGCCCATTGAATTCTGATCGGTTTCTTTTACGAACTGTCGGCGATCGTTTCTTTTTTTTTTTTATTCCTCGTGTGCATTACGTGTGGGAAGATTTTAAGCCGTCTATTTTTCCTACGGGATCCTCTCTCGCACACGCGAAGGTAGCAATCCCGTAAGGTAACAAGCTTACCGGGGATTGGCCAAAGTGGGGCAATTTCTAGATCGCGAGGAAAGAAGGAACGCGCGCTCGAGAGAAGCCACCTACACCTTAATTCCCCCTTTATGTCTGCTCGACCGTTACCTTATCTCATTACCCATCGTCTCTCCCGCAATCCCGAGACTGCCCGAAGAATTTCAGAAATTTCGTGCGAGACACATTTCCAGCTCCACGATTTTCGCCTCCTCGCCGCGTCGTTAAATACATTTCGTATGGATTTTCGATAAGTATACGCGGAGACACCGTTAAACGACCATAAATTTTTAAAATCTTAGGGGAACCCGACGAGAGTCGAGACGCGATGTTTGCCCATTCATTCTTTTATTTATTGATTTTTTATCGAGAGCCGTCACAAAAATATGACAGGTCGCGATGAAAGTACAAGCGATGAATAATTTTTCTTTTTTTTTTTCGTTTCGAAGGAAAAAAGGCAGAAAAATCGTTGAAGAGCCGACGTCAAGTTTGCTACACGGCTATAGATATGCGCGCATACATGCAAATTTGTCGATCGAGAAGGAAAAAGTGGAGGAAGCTTTGACGAGAGATAAAAAAGAGAGGAAGAACAACGAAAAAGAAACTGGCAATTTAACGACTAATTTGTGCATAAAGTCGGGGGATTACGATGCTTCGGCGACGTCGCCAAGGCGCACTTGACATATTTACAACCGCGCGAGAAAGTCACACACCGCTTCGGTGATCCTCCGTGCCGCGTTCCACGTTCCGCGATTCGCTCGCGAGCGACTCTCGCGAACTTCCTATCCGCGGAAATGAAGCTTCTTTTTATTTCTCTTATTTTCTTAATTTCAAAATTTCTTAAAAAAAGAGGATATATATCCGCGAGAAACTTTTCTACGGAATTAATTCCCGAGTGAAATTGATACAGGCGTATTCGCATTATTGTTCCTTCTCTATTTGTTTTTTTTTAGCAATACTTATACTAATCAAATGAGATATACTGTTTGATTTATTTTTAAACGAAGTTTAAATTAATGATTTTTACTACTTGATTAAATCTTTTATACTAAATATACTATAATTTAGAAATGTAAAAGATATTGGTATAAAACAAATAGTTAAAAAATGATTTTCATTTTTAGGTTATAATTTGACTTGGATTCACTCACGTATAAGTGTCATGTTCGATATTACAATTAAATAATACTCTCAAAAGTTCAATGACCAATATTTTTATGATAAATAACACGTGAGATATTTTAGATTGTTTGAAAATTCATTCTAAATATATAAATATTTTTCAATAGGATAGGATTACTTTGATAGGATATAGTTTTCGCTTATTCTATCGGTAATGATACTTAAAATTTAGCTATCCCAAGAAACTGGATTAATAATTTACATCCTAAAAAAGAAAATTCAACAGCAGCAATTCATTTTTGAACTCTCGTTAATACCTCCTTAATTTTTTTTTTCTTGATCGCTCTTCAATAAAAAGCGCGAATCGTTTCCGGGGGAAGCGAGAACTTTCGGAGCGAACTCTTCGCGATGTCTTTAGAAATTTATAACTCGAAGCCGGAGATGTATATACGTGAGACGTATTCGTCATTCGCCACCTACGAATTTCCTGGGAAAGGCGATATACCGGGTCGCGAACTATACATATAAGAGTGTCCCACTTAGAGGAGATCCGAGACACTCTTTGCTCGCAGGACTTTATAGTGAAACACATTTTATATTCTTCCCGCACGCGGTACGAATACATAATCGTCTCGTTTCTTCCGATCGTAATACACACACACACGTCGAGCTTCCTTTTTTATTTCCTTCCATCGCTCAATTCTCGTATTCTTCCTCCCTCTGTCGTGTCACATCCCGCGATTCTGTCGAGCCTGATGGAGCCTCGTTTATTCGTCGGGAGCCCACAGAGGGAAAGTGCGCAATTTGAGATGCAACCGATATACCAGACAATGAAATAGAACAATTATTCCCGTACGTGTATGAGCTTACACTCGCATATCTCTCCGGATCGACGCGAGAGACTTGATTTTCCTCAAGATTTATCTGTCTCGCACGCTCTTCTGACTTATCCCGAAACAAAAAATTAATGGCTCCGTCGTTTTTTTTTTCGTTCGAGAAAATGTAAGATTTCTATACCGCGGGCAAGGTTTTTCGGTTTAAAGCCTTTTTAATCGGTCCAATGCACTTTACTCGGCTGTGCGTAATAACAAATTCTCATAAAACGCAAAGCTCTGTCGATGCGCGCGGGACTTTTTATATTTCTCGCTTTTTCCTCTCAACCCTCATCTTTATTCTCTCGGCTCGTTTTCTCCCCGCGCCTTCCGCCGAGCGCAAAGCCCCGGCGTGTGTGCGCGATGCGCGAGCCAGCTAGAGATTGTTTTTTCCTCGATTTTTTTTCCAAATCCAACAAATCAATCGGACGACGAGAGGCGTATATCTCGCCCGGGGTTTTTACGTGGTCGTAACGTAAGCCACGGAGGGCGGTTGTTAATTCTCTCATCTTTTTTGCCTCGTGCGTTCTTTCTTTATCCAGGCTCATAAAGCTGCGGCCTCTTCGTGGTTCGTCAAAGTTCAACCTTTTTTCTCCTGCCCACTGCTGTCGGCTCGTCGTTTTTTATTATTTTCCATTTTTTTTTACTTCTTCCTTCATTTGCCAGTATACACGGTAGCGGACTCTCTCAAAAGAGTTGCGATTATTTGGTTACCCGGAGAAATGGCACATACGCTCGGGTTCCTTTTTTTTAAACCCTCGCCCGTTTACACAAAATTCGAATAATTTTAGAACAAGGCGCAAAAACCTTTCACGTGTCATTCAAACACTCCGTTCGTGAAAAGTACGAAAAAAAAAAATCATTGTCGCAAATCCGTGTCTCTAATAATTGCTCGGTTAACAATATAATTAAATGGAGCGAGATCGTTACTCACGTCGGGGGCTTATCTCGTCGCGATAAATCGGACGTATTGTTAATAAAATGAGACAAGGACAAAGTTCACTGTGCATCCCGTAAAATATGACTAAATTTCATTCCATCTCTCTCTCTCCGTTCTTCCCTCCCTTTCTCTCTTCTCCCATCTTCGTGCATCTCGTTGTTAACCTTCCTCGCTTCTCTATCTGCGAAAATACCACTTTATCATCGCTCGCTCATTATTAGCCACGCAATGAGTTGGCTTCATTCGTGCTTGGCGACGATAAATGTACGAGGAATAAAACAACGCTTGCATATAAATCCAGCATCGTTATTTGGCACGAAAATCAATACGAACTCTGAGCTTTAATACACATAAATTTTTACTCGTCAAAAGGCGTATATATACTTGTAACCGAGGAAAATGAGAGACAGAAAATTTGTCGACATTCAATTTTAGAAAATTTCTAAGCGATGAATCTTTTTTCGCAAAGTTTATGGGCCGTGCTGAGGGGTTCGCACGCAGCCATGCACTTCCGTTGACTACAGTTTCCTAACCGAAATGTTGGGAGTGTGAGAAGCGCGTTATTCCCGCGAGTATTGCAGAGGGGAAAAGAATACACCACGAAATGCTTTATCTTCGGTCTTTCCAACGCGTACGAGGTTTCTCGGTACAGTGAAGGATATTCCATGAGAATAAAACTCGTAATCGATGATAAATTCACAATAAAATTCATAATAAAATATATAATATTAATTTTTTTTCGAGAACAATAAATCATATATAATTATCGATTTATTAATGACTCGCAAGATTTATTTCTAATTCTTTTCATTGAAGTGCTTCTGGATATACACAATATTTTTTATTTCTTTATTTAATTGGTGCGTTTATACATCTATGTTAAAATCATGGATTTTCCAAATTTAGTTCACTCGTAGCGATTATCTTTGTACCTTGTTGATGGTAATTGGAAATGCCAGTGGTCATCAAATGGTCATTGGAAAAACACTAAAATAATTTACAAACGTTTGAACCCAAATGGCACATCCGTCGAAATCATTAAAATACGTGGCAACAATACACATTTTCCTCAAAATTTTCTTTCATAAATTGTACCTGCTTCAATGGCATTGTTCACAAAATTTTGTTCACTAAAAGCCCATATATAAAGTACTGTTACAAAAACTCACACACCACCTATCGTAAAATGATTTTACCAACCCAGAAATCTTCTCAGACGTGTGAAAAACAACTTGCCAAAGTTTCATCGCAATCGAATGAATGGATAGGAGATAAACGAAGAAACATATCCATTTATATTCATATATAGATAAAAAAATGTAGATATGATGAATATTTTCAGTAAGTTTGAAAGAAAAGAGTCGATGCATGTAAAAATGTTGGTTAGACTGCTCGCAGAAGAGCCCGTGTGAGCAAAGTACGTGCGTAAGAGAAAAATAAATAGACAAGTATCTCGTAATGGAATGCACACGGAACGTTTCTTATCTCGGGTTCGCGTAGTTCCATCATTCTCGCTGGCGATCTCGCTCTCTTGCTCGTCATCGTCCTTCCCGTACTTCCCGCGGGGATTCTCTCTCTATCCGCCTCTTCTCTACAATTGGAGCAGTCTCGGCACCGATATATTCAAACTGGTATATATATACGCGTGTATACGAGAATGGAAATAAAAGAGCGTGTGAACGCTGATTTATTGGATGCCTTACAGAAAATATTTCATCTTTGCTGGAAACGCTGGCATGAAATCCTTTCCACCGAGATAAAGCGTGATCATAAAAGAATAAGAAAGTACGTTTGTATAAGTGTCTACAAAGTATAAACCTGGTCTGACAGCGAGCGTCTAAAAAATTCGTTTCATCATAATTATATTTTTGTGAAATATGAACACTTCGGCCTGACGTGTAAAGAAATCCTGCGAAAATTCGATTGGGCATGATTGAGGATTGTGAAGGAAAGAGTTTATCTCTTCGTTCGAAAGGGATTGATCGTAATATTGAAATAGAGAGATTGAATGGAGTGAATACAGTTCTAAGAATTTCATCATTTATACGAGAAGTGAATATCTCGAGAGCGAGAGGAGTGACAGAGTCCTTTCTCTGTTTCTCTCTCTCTCTCTCAGTTTTCTGACGTTCCAAGAACAGTAAATTGACTAGTCGTATAGGATCGCGTGGCTCACGAGCCACAGGTCTCTCCCTCCTTGTCGCTATCTATCCTCTTCTCGGAGGAAGATTTTAACGAGCTGCTAAACGCCACTGCGTGCAGAGAACCGTCCTGCGTGGGTCGGACTTGATGCATTTGCATCTTAGCTACCGCGAGAGAGAAAGAGCGAGACTCGATCGGATCCCCGCGCGTAATCCTTTTTTCCTCATTTCTTTTTTTTTTGATTTTTCTTCTTTTTTTACTCTCGGGGAGAAAGGACTCCGTGATCCACAAACACCTCCTCGATCCTCTCTCTTCTTTTTGTCCGTACATTTTCTCGCGAGCACACACTCGTCCCATTACGCGTGAATATTTAATGCGTTGAATCTCACGGCAATCTCTCATTATATCGAAGCGTTGAACGATGAATCGCGCTCGTGAAGAACGGAGTTGTAGAATCGCAGCAGAGTCCCAGGATAATTTATATATACAGAGGGTGTACATCAGGGTGTATATACCGACGAGAGGTACGTGCAGTGTCTCTCTGACGAGAGAGAGGATATCCGTCTCTGTTCCTGTCAAATCGGCACATCTCTCTATCGCGCCTGCCGTATCTGAGCGCGAGCGTGTTTCCCGTCCCCGGGGACCGCGCGCGCGTGCAACCCGCCACGGGAATACGGATAGAATTTTGTACGATCACGGCGCATTGTCAAGTTTTATAAGTTGCACGGGGTTCTCCGCGCGCGACAACGAAACCCGGACCGAGTCGCGATCCATCGTTCTCCGGCAAAAAGTCTCTTTGTAACGCATATTCTCTCTTTCTCCCTCCGCATATATATTTATTCGTCTCTCTTGAAAATAAAGTACGTTTACGCAAGTACAAGTACCTCGATGCTCTCTTCCATCTTTCGCAGCCCACGGAACCCTTGGACCCCTCGAGAGCGCGAAAGAGTCGACGCTCAAGAAAATCTTCCCCACGAATTCCTCTCTGTGCGTAAAAAAATTTTTTTAAAAATAACTACGTAAGAATTCCTGGAGGTGAAAATTGAAAAAAAGGAGAAGGAATTGTTTGAGCTTTTTTTTAATAGATTTTTTAATAAATCAATAAAACGGAAAATAAAAATTGGAGGATATGTGAGTTCTCTGGAGAAAAATTGTTGAATTGATCGAAGAGTGCATCGCGGGGGTATATAGACGGTAAAAAAGCTCCGGTAAGACACGAGAATACACGATTAGAAGTTGGCTGAGCGTGCGAATAATTCAAGCGAGGATCACACGTGTTCACGGGTTGTTCCTTGTCGGTTTTAACTGTACAGGCAGATTAAGTATATACGATTATAATTCTACGGGGGATACACTGGTATATAGGAGGCTCTTTTTCAATCCGCACGATGAAGGCCCGTTCGCTCGCTAGACGCCGAGTTCGCTCCTCGAGTCCTCTCTTTTCCTCTATCCTTATACACCCTTTCGCCGCGGAATAAAGTTCAGGAGGTAACAACTACTCTCCGGGATAAAGGATTTTGCGAAGCACAAAACTCATCTTGTCGACGACGCACGCCGGTGTCACGTTTCTCTTCTTCTTTCCTACCGCGCTCTCGCTCCGCTCGCCCTTTTCCTCCGTTTCCATTCCGTTTCTCTGCCAGCTGTTGCGCACACCACCCGCCCGTGCATATCTCTCGCGAGCGACGGGAAACCGCTCGCACATCTTATCCCCGACCGATGACACTTTTTCTAATAATTTTTTTTTCTTCAAAATGAAAAAAAAAGAAGAAAAAATTGAAAAAAAATTCCCTCACTGCACACGAGAGCGAGTATTGGAATTTTTTTTTTCTCTCGAGATAAGAGGTGTGTTACACTTTTCACATTTCGGAGTAGATCCGACATAAAAGCTAGCCTTGCAGTCGAGAGAAAATAAAAACTGGCACGGAGCGGGAAAGGAGAGCGGAGAGTTGGCGTGCGAGAGAGAGAGGGAGGAGACGGAGACGACTAGTCTGACGAAGCGACTACGTCAATGCGTGTCACCGATTCTCCGGAGCAGCTCTCTGTGTGTTTCTATATCGAACGCGCGGTGTGCCCACGAGCGTTGCGGCAGAAAAGATTTAGGTGATGACCCAGGGCACTCTGCCACTTGCCAGTTTCGGATTCGAACATTTAGAATATCGAGAGAGAGAGAGAGAAAAAATATCATCGCTCTGGGGTCTTTCGAATAAAAAATAAAAGAGCCTCTCAGCGGAGATGCCACGTGGCAAATTGAAGATCATTGTTTCGCGATTTTTCCCTCAATTTTTTCTGCTTTCTTCACACTCTCGCCCATAATGATAATAATTTTGGAAAGTACGGTGAGATTTGGCCACTTTTGTGAATACAATCTGTCTGTATCTCTCGGAATCTCGCTATCTCGTGAGCATTGTTCACCGAGCATTCTCATATATATTTATTTTCACTTATTCTCGCTGTTTTTTTCTCAAGCGCACGTGGTATACGGGTTCTTATTGCATTTACGGAGCTCGCAAGCGAGGGCTAGAATCGGTTTCGCGCGGGTTATTAGGGATACAATCCATGGAAAACCAGCCAAGGATATATTCACCTTCGATCCTTTTTCGAATAAAAGGATATTTTATCTCGTTATAGTACGCCCACGCGATAAATGCCCTTCCGCGGTAATGACTCCTCTCTGAGTTCGACATTTGAATTCGCACGAGCGATTGTGGAGGCTTCCTTTAGCCTTGCCAGGGAGATGAAGAGAGAAAAGAACGAGAGAGATAGAAAAAACCTTGTGCTATAGTTTGGTAGAGCGACTACGACTGCTTCGTTTAAAAATTAGTCGACTTCGAAGCTTTTAGATTCCCCGTTAAAATCTTGATGGAATATTCTCAAGTGAATAAAGTTTTTATTATTTCATTCTTATTCATATTCTGTTCCTTGCGTGTTGACTATTTATTACGATAATCTATTTGATTGACATGCAGAATTAATTTTTAGAGACACTTTTTTTGGTGTGAACATTTTTTAACTTTTTTTTAAATAAAAGACGAAAACATTGAAATATTCAGTGACAAATGTTCATTCCTTTTTCTCGATCAAATTTATACTTTTTATTCAGAGGACGCTTTTATAAATTTATTTGTAGCTAATGTTATAAAACCATGTAGTAAACACTTTTTTTTTGATTTTAAAAGCTTGTTCGATGAAAAATTTCCCGTACATTACGAAAATGTAAGAATTCATAGCAAAAAAGTGAAGAAAACCAATGCAAAAATAAATGTTTGGATTTTTCAACACGACTTTTTTGCAAATCAATTTTTCTAGTATCCATTCGCTATACATTTTACAGAAAATTTTAGAGAAGAAAAGCGAGCCAATGGTTTCATTAAAATTGCGTTTTGTACTTCGTTTCGGCATAAACACACTAGATATTTTTTACGTAACGACTTGTTTTTTTTGGCGCTCCTTTTTTTCGCTATAATTAAAGGTCGAGCAAGTAATTGGAATGGTGTGTGTCCCGGGCGCAGAAACGTTACGTAAAAGCTGATGGCTGCGGGGCAATTATCGCAGTAACTCGAGGCTTTCCTGTCGGGATTCTGTGGGTCACCGTATTCCGGCAAAGCCTTCCCTTTGTGCATTATTCCCTTCCCACGTGAACTCTGTCTGCAAATCCTGAAGGCTCCAACTATTCTGTAGCAATAAAAAAGGGAGTGAGAGACGGCGAGCGACAAAGAGGGAGCACGGAACGTGGTTAGCACGGAGACACAGCGGGGAAGGCCACATTTGCATATCCGTAATGAATGGACCCAGACCTACATCGAAGTTAATCTAGGGCGTTCTGACAATATGCATTGTTTCCTACCTCGCTGTTCCGATATTTCTAAAGCGCCACACAGTTCCCGACTATCTAATGATTTACGTACGTAAACTCATTTCGTTTCGTAAACGATCTTGTTCAACTCGGGTAATAAACACAATATAAGGCTTCATATCATTTTTTCCACAAAATATGATGGATAGTATATCTGAAGAAAAAAGAAAACACCGCATTTTTTATTTTAACGATATCTGAGGTTAAAAATGGAGTAAAAATAAAAGTCTGCATATATTTTTAAAGATTCACACGCGGGAGAGAGAAAAGATTCTCGTTCGTAAAACAAAACATGGAGAGAAAACAAGGGATTTTCGGAGCGAAGAAGATAAAAAGAAAAATCGAAGGCGAGAGATAAATGTATTTTGGTCGGGGAACAGAGATTTGGGAAGCGCCGCCGGGCGGAAAAATCTTTGCGGGCGAGCGCGCGTGTATCGTTCACGGACAAAATCGCGGATGCGAAATTTTCTTCACGGCCGGTGGGCGCCCGTAAAATATGGTGAGAATAACGAGAGAGCGCGCGGGATTGTGGAAGCAAGGCGATAGCTCGGGGAAGGGCAGCCAGGAATGAAAAATATTTGGACTTGGGATGTTTTCAGTAGCGATTCGCTTGCGATAATAAGAGATAATTCACCACGCGAGAGGCTCAAACGAGCCCCTGCGCTTTATCTCTTTTTACCGCCCGGATCCCGGTGGTTATAGATAAACGAAACTTTATTGCCCACCGCCGCTTTATTTCGAGTAAGCACAGCACGAAGGACATGCAGAATACATTGAATTCCTCGTTGGAGTAGGTCACGGTTATAACTAAGATTGATAGCAACAAAACAGTACGAGAAAGAGAGAGGGAGTATCGTCTCGCTATCTTTTACTCGTCATTGGACACACGAATAAGACGCTCCGCGAGAGCCTTCGGTCCGTTTCTAAATGGAAACTTAACGCGTACAAATGTTACGTCTCAGAAAGTGTTACGCGCGTCGTACTTGCGACAAATAACCCGCTCGAAAATACACATTTCTCTCGTCACATTAAGGCCCCCCGTCATCGCTCAAATAAATCTCTAGGAATCCAACACTTTTCACAAGCCCGGCTTTACCTTGCGCTCTATTAATAAATCCTTTTATCGATTTTTCGAATTTTATATACACACACGACGCGTTACGAAAATGTCGAGGTTTTTTTTATTATTATTCAGAGAGAAATGAAAGTTGACACGAAAAGCGAGTAAAGTATTTTCTATCCAAGATTATACGCGCGCGCACACGTGCTTTTATCGTGCGTTTTTAAAAGAGTCCTGATATACTAGAATAATAACGGCCAGATTCGAGCAGAATCTGTCTCTTCGATTACTCGCGACACGCGGTGCGCGTTCATTGCGAAATCGAGACGCGACCGTTCGTTTTAAATAATAATAAAAAATTCAATGCGTTCGTCACCGGCTTATATTTATAGAGAGAAACATTACTCTCATTTGTATAGTCCTTGCGACGCACACTCGTGTTGCAGAAAATTTATATTGTTGTCGTGCGGTTCGAGAGAGCGACGAAGAGGAGAAAAAAAAATGGCATGGGAGTGCGTGAGAGCGGACGATATAGGCGAAAATAATGAAGGACCTACCGCAAAGCGATTTCTATTACCCGCCGCCGCGCGGCTGGTCCACGAGCGAGATCTCGGGCACTATCGCCGCGCGTTTAACCTCGCCTTCGTTCTCCCGAACAAGTTATCCTTCTGCTTCTGCTCCTTCTGGCTCTATTGTAGTGCGAACACACGGAGAGGAAAATATGAGTGGGCTCGCGTGTGTTACAATGTTGCCGGCGGAATAGAGAGATCGCGCGGCGAGCACGCGAGCGAGTTGATCGACAACTTTGCGGTTCCTGTTCTTATTCGATTGGACCGCCCGGTCGATGAGTGATTTAATATGAAACGTGATTTGACCGAGTGTCGCCCACACTCTTCGCACACGAGCACACGGACTTTATATTCAGCTCGTGCTTCTATTTCTTTCGTCCTGCTTCGACCCTAATTTCGACGCATCAACGTCCATCCCTTCTAATAATATATAGACTTTTTGTTTCTCCTTATATCTGGCCAACTCCGCAACGCCAAAGTTAAAACTTTCGTGCAGCTCGGAATCAGATTGGCGTCGTGTACCGCGGGCGTTCCGTAAAATGCGGTCAGACAAAAGTTACTTTTTCGACGCGTGTCCGAGAGAGACGGAAAATATCCTGGCGAGCCTCGGTGTGGCTGTCGCAGATGTCACAAATAACAGCGTGATGCTCAGCGATTTACAGTCTCTCCGGACAGGGGGCTCTTTTGTACGGAGGCCGACTGCCCCCGAGTAAAACGGACAGTAAGATGAAGGAAAGTCCGTATGAGGGCCGCAAGCCGGAGAAGGACGCGAAAAGAGAGAGAGAGAGAGGGAGAGAGCACTCGCTTTGTGGATGATAAAGAAGATCGGAGAGGAGAGCGGGAGGAGAGATAAAAAGACACGAAGACGTGGAAAAATAAGAATATAAAGAGAGAATGAGCTTGAGAGGAGGATAAAAGAGAGACCGGTTACGTCGGGCACGTCGTCTCGTTGACCGTTCCATCTTTCCGAGTTTTATTCATGCTTTCCGCAAAATGCACTCTGCCCACGGTAGCTGCGGTTTCTTCGGGCCCCCCTCGCGACAGAGAGCTTGAGACAGTAGCGGCCTGGCCCTTTTTACTCTCCTCCTCCTCCTCTCGATCTCTTTCCTCGACGTGTGCATCTTTCGTGAGCCCCCGTTGCCGATATTCCTGTCGCGTATCTCGGCTCCTCAATGCGACATCGGCGCACACTCGCAAAACCTCCGAGTTGCTGCATTCCATCGCGAAGTATGCCCCCGACCACTTTTTATCATCGCCGCGATCCCTCGCCGACGAGAAATGAGAAGAACAAGCGTTTCATTGAGAAATCTCGTTGAGGCTTTTCTTCCCTCTCTCTCGCATCCATTTTTATTTACGACTGATTAATTTTTGGACTTTTTGTTCGATTGTTTCAGAAATCGAAGCTCAGGAAGCGTGCAAGTGGCTGAGAGCGGCTGGCTTTCCGCAGTATGCCCAGATGTACGAGGGTACGTATTTTTTTGGTACTTTTTTTATTCTCTTCTATTTTATTGTTATTCTCGAATATAATTTATCCGGTTCGGTATTTTATCTCGCGAGTCTATACGTCTGACCCGCGACTCGGCGTGATTATTTCTTCGAAAGTTACGCACACTCGGGCGCATATTATTTCGACGGGTGAGCAATAAAAGGACGGCCATAATTTAATTTCAAGTCGGCTCCCAGTCGTCGATCATCGGAGCTGGGAACCTTGTAGCCCAGAAGCATGAATTACGCCAAGGACAAAACTCTCTATGGCTCTGTCTGCCGATGAGAGCCATAATTAGTTACAGTTACAGCCGGATATTTTCCTTTATCTCGCTTCGGAATCTCGCTTCGGCAGCCAAAAGGTGTACTTTCAAACATACATTTCAGTTCGGTACATTTTTCTACGTCGAATTTAAAAGTCCTTCTTAAAAATTCGAGCGAATAATTTAAAAAAAATGTCAATCTCCGCTCTCGCTTCTGACCCGTTCTATTCCATGGTTTCCCAAATATAAACGCTTGGTCATCTGCGACAGAACGCGAGACGCGAATTCGTGGACTTCTGCGAAGGCGTCGTCAAGAAGTTTTCTGTCCGCGAAATTATACGAGGAATCGACGAATATAACGCTCGCCGGGATATTCTCGTAACTCGACAATATTGCAGGAGTTATATATATGTACGTATACATGTGCGTTATTTGCGTATATTAGAAGTACTCTCGAAAATATATAGAATGAAAAGCTCGGTCTGACGTTATTTCCATGGTGCTCGCGAGAAAGCTTCGAAATTATTTTCATCGAAGTGAAAAGTTAAAATAACTCATCGCTCGCGCGAATAAAGTTCGAGACACGATTTTCTTCTGTAAGTCGCGCGCTTGGGTTTATCGTTTGAAAATAGAGAGAAGGCGTGCGTGGGACATTTGCCAGCGGGAGTCGTCGACGAGACGATCAGGCGACGATTTCGCCCCCTTATTATTCGTAAAGCGATTTAACAACGCGAATATATATATAAGAATGAATGTTGGACGCGGTGAATGGCACAGTAATTGACAGTTTTTCAACTCGAATCTCTGGGCTCTCCGTGCCTCCGTCCCGGTGAATGATCATATTTTGGGAAACTAGGAAGAACGTTCTGATGATCCTCTCTACTTTTGGTATATTTATGCGATAGGGAAAAGTATTGGGAGACGAGCGCGTAAATTTTATCGCGGCAGCAAGAGTATATATCGTCGACATTCCGCGACTTATACTCTACCTGGAAATCTCCTCAGTCTTGCAGCTGTTGATATAGAAATCTTCGGATCTCCAGCGTTTGACGTTTTCTCGCGAATCCTTCATTAGTTACTCAAAGTAATTTCGAGGCTTGCTCGGTCTCGTTCGCTCCTCTGATGGGGCTGTTTCTGGACTCCCCTGTCTCGTAGGCTCTACGGAAAGTTAATGGACGAGTAGCGTATGAGCGTCGCGAATAGAAGCTCTTCGTGGAAAAGCAGAGCTCCCGGCGGTACCACCGCGCTTGTCCCTTTTATGACAGATTGACAATAAAATTAACAATTTTACTTGGCCGAGTTCCAATTTGTAATCCAACCGTTCCGTACGAGCGGTATACGTACATCAACCATGTAGATATAGTGTATAGAAATAACACGAACAAATTGTCCCCTGGGAATCCACGTTTTTCACTGACAACCATAAGATTCACCGCTCATCTCACTCTTTTTCTCGTCATTTGATTTTTTTCTAGGCATGAATGAAGAAAGGCATTGTCAATTCTGCAACTATATAATTCACTTTGGAAAACTTTGCAGTTACCCTTGATTACCTAACCTGAATTGCAAATAAGATAAACGTCCCAATAGTTGGGTTTTCTCACTTTATCTTTACTTTAAAGACATTCAATCAAAAAAATCTGCTTCAAATTTACATTCAAATTATTGTTTGATATTTTAGCGATCCAAAACTCATCTTATGTCTTAATATTAAACAATATTTCTAGTAAATAAACACTTGATCGTTTAGATATGTAGGATGTCCCAAAATAGTTGGACAGAAAAATCGATTCTGTCTATCAGGTTGAGCGAGCTTTTTCCTATGTAGTTTAACCCTGAGAAAAATACACCTCTTTGTATATAGGAGAAAAATAATAATTGATTTTATTGAAAAAAAAAATAATATAGCCAAATAAATTGCTCAACTATTGAGTCATGTTCCAAACTTTTTGGACGTTTGCCTTATACGAAGTTCATTATAATTTAACTTTTGAAGCAATAATCGTTTCGTGCAAAAGACATCAGCATGTTTACAATAGATGTGGGTTAAGGCCGTAGAAATAGAGAGCTGTTTCGCGCCCGCCGCGGTTTTCCGGAAATAATTTTGTCCGTTCGGTGCGTTTTCAAGGAAAAATAAAAGTTTTATCAACGTCCGTAAATCGAGACGAGTCCGACGCGTGTCCTCAATTTTTCAGCTTCTCTGCTTCGGCCGTTCCGATTTAACGGCTCCGCGTCGGCTTCGGAAGCGAGGAGAAAAGAAAAACAACAAAGTTACTATGAAACGGCAGCAGATGAGGAACTAAAATCGACACCATGTAACATAATTTATAAATACATTACGCGGGATTTATTCGTCAATCCTATCGTCGCCCGGACTACAAAGTTAATCTGACAATAAATCTCGGTGTCCCGGGATCGGGGAAAGAGCGAACGCGCGCGACCGCCCGAACGGGCGAAGAAAGAGACAGCCGAAATGAAGCGCAACGTTAGCGGCAACAGTCGCGAGGGTTCTCTCAAATTTATCGTTTTTCCTACCAGTCCGATATTTTTCTGGCGAAACTCGCGATTGGCCACGTTCCGTTTACCTCGCTGTTTAAACTGCCTCTTTTCTTTTTTTTTTTTTAGTTTTTCCCCTAATAAATTATACAAGAGTCAACGGCGAACGAGTCGTCAGGATTTTTCTTTTTTGTTTTTAGCGAAACGAGCGAGATTTTCCCTCACGCGCGAGCGAAATGACGATCTTCGGAGACGCACTGTCTGCTGGCTCTCGAATATTTTTTCTTCATTCTCTCCCTCTCTCTATTTCTTATTTCCACATTTTTCACCGAAGCCTACGCACTCGCGAACTCTCTGTCATTTTTCTTCCTCACTTTTTTTTTCTTCGTCGAGTCCCATACGTGTTATTGAGAAAACTTGGAAGAGAGGCGGTGGGCTCATCTTTGTTTGTGTCGTGGCCTCGAAGATACTCCCGCGGTCGTTTCTCGAAAATCTGGGATAACTTTTATCCGATTGATTTGATCGAACGGTCCCTCTAATTAATGGCCGACTATATTCCTGGTAAATAAGGCGAGTTACAAAATATCCTGACTGGGACGTCGATCAAAAAGCGCGGGGGGGAAAAAAAGAAAGGAAGTCTGTGAAAGTTCTAAGAATATATATGGGAGCGGGTCTATCAATATCCATACAGGCGAATAACGTGCTCTCGAACGTAGCGAATGGAAGTTCGTAAAGATTGGCCAAAACCGGAACAGAGGGAATGGAGGCATTGAAAATAGACTTTTGGCCAACTGGCCACTCGAGAGACTCCTCTGACGAGTCCAGACTGCGTGATTGAGCTTTGAGTGCGTGGCGAAAAAGAAGGAAACGTAAAAAAAGCGTGTGTAATGTTGAAATACACGGGGTAAAAGGTACAAGGATTGATCTCGATCTTTGGAGGTGTCTGTGAAATCTCCGAGAGAGAGAGAGAGAGAGAGATTTCGTTGCCTCGGCGATCGAACTCTCGCTCGAGCAGCTTAGGGACTTGAAAATATACGGCCTCGTATCGCTTGCTCTCGGCACCCTAATGACGTACGCGAGAACAGGAAGGGCGAGTCAAACGTCATTCAGCGCCAGGTGGAACTCTTGTAGAAATCATTGAACGCGAAAAACATGAGAAGGCGAGAAAAAGAATAAGCGCCGAGCGATGAGGCGCGAAAGACATATTTTTCAATTACGAAAATTTAACAAACGTCACTTTATTCGGGGACAAGGCGAGTACATCCGAAAATTTCTCAAGAATACACACACGTGGCCTAATCTCACTCGCAACGATCGTCACATCCGAAAGAGACTAAACGGGGAACAAAAAAAAACAGATCGCGACCGAGAGGAGCGTGGAAAATTTCTTCGCCTCGCTTCGTACGTTCGGAGATGCGAAATTTATGCGAAACGTTGAAATTTTTATCAAGATCTTGTGACTATACGAAATTAGTGTCGCACCGGCTTGAACATCGTGGCAGAAGAGACGACGGTTTATTTTCGTCGGTGACATTGGCCAAGCATGAGAAAAAAGCGTGGAATAAAATAAAAATAAAATGAAGAAGAAAAGAGAGACAGCGTGAGAGAAGTGAGACAGAGACTGGTCGGATGCGTTCTTAAATATATATACAGCTCCGCGGGAAGGCCGGAACGGAGCAAAAACTCCAAAAGTTCAGAGAAAAAAACGTCCGAAGAAACGAATTAAGTGCGATTATAAAAGCGCTCTTGATATTTTATCTCCTACGAATTATATAACTGTATTTTCATAACAGTTTACTCTGCCTGAAAGAAAAATAGAGCGTCCCGTTTTCATTTCTCGCATTTCGCTTCTCGGATTAAACATTTCTTGGAGAAATAACGGAAGGATAAAAGACACGGCGGTGGGTGGAAATTCAATTCGCGCGTTGAACCGTGAACAAAGTGCGCACGGAGAAGGAAAGAATAAAGAGCGAAATAAAGGTCGGCTAGAGTGACTTTTGTGGCTATACCTAATATTAGAAGAGAGAGAGAGAGAGAGAGAGATGAAACCCTGTGCATCGGCGCACTGTCTACGTCGCAGCATGCAAGTGACTCCGTGGCTTTTGAAGTTTTGATTCCCTAAGTGACTCGAAGTGCGGCGCTCAAAGTGAGTATATCCCCGCGCACTTTTTCCCGACTCTCGTAAATTTTCGAGCTCAGCGATTTTCTCACCGGAAATTCAGCTTAATGCGAGAATTGTTTCCACCAAGATATATGGTCAGTCCGAGATAAAGAGTTGCAGCGTTGATCGTGCTTCTTGGTGGCGAAAAGAAAATAGAAAAAATTTTTGAAGAGTCGCCAGAGTGGTGGCTGAACGATCGCGAGACAGGGAACAACCTGCTGCGTCTGCTCGAAAGTAAAACAGAGAGTATTCGAGATCGAGTCGTCTCTCGCCGTCCCTTTCTTTGCCATCCCCTTTTTAAAGCAAAATTCAACGATGTAAGGCCAAAAATAGATCCTTCGTGATCACGAAATCGTCCAAATTTAACCAGCGGTCTACCCGAAATACGACTGTAAATTATCCTACTCGTCCAGAACATTCAGAGAGCAACGCAACCGTGCGTAGTCGAGGAAAAGGTGAAGAGTGGGAGAGGAGGCCGAGAGGAGGAAAAATTGGGCAACTTACCAAAAGCTTTTGGTTGGTGAAAGACCCAAGTGCGCACGAGATGAGAATCCGCAGGGTTCGTGGATCAAAGACACGCTTGATCTGTACCCACGAAACAAGGATTTCGTCGACACACATCCATGCGTACGAATTAATGCTCGATCTCGTCTCTCCTTTACGTCAGCGAAACACGGGGATAAAGCGACAGTCCAAGGAAAAAGCTAAAAAGACGGGCGATAAAAGTTTTTCTACAGAGTGCCCAATGACGTGAACTCCATTTTTGGAAGTTATATAGTAGAGAGAATATGGCATGGAATTTCCAGTGACTGGGCTCGTTCCAAAGACGCAACGATAGCTCGGGAGAATAGAGGATGAAAGGAGCGCGAGAATCGGTAAGAATGCATTCGCAAAAAGTCGACGAAAAAAGAGGTCTTTGACACATCTGTTTGGTGCCGAGCCAGAGAGAGCAGAGTCCTTCCTCGACACTCGACGCGGTCGCCAGAGCGCAGCGGCATATAGAGGACGGCTTCGCGCTGGGCACACCTGGGTCGCTCTCGCCTCGGCCACAGCTGTATCTTTAACCGCCAATAAATACATTCTAGGTCGCTCTCGTTATTAGAGAATCCCCCGCTCGAATAATAGAAAGAAAGTTTCGAGTCTGGCGCATTCTCTATTTTGTCTTTAAAATTGGATTCGATGCAGCTTATATTGCATTGGAAATTGGTACCTGAAAAATAAGGTGTAGCCATCAGCATCAAGCTTTGGGGGAAAAAAATACATAATGAAATTGAAGATGACTGTGGCGGGGAAAAAGGAATGATCGGAGGAGAGAAAAAAAGGAGGAAAGAAAAGAGACGCTAATGCGTTTGGGTAAGTCCAACCGGCGCGGCGTGCCGTATTCGCGCGCGCGCGTTTTCCTCGAAAGATGTCATCTCGTCTCGTTCGCGTGTGATCTCGCGTCCCCTCACTTTCATCCCTAGTCTCGTTTCTCGCCTCGTTCTCCTCCATTTTTCACCAACCTTCTCTCTTTTTCCCACCCCGCACCTCTCCCCGTTTTCTCATTTACTCGCGCGGTTTCTTACTCGTTGCGAGAAATTTTCCGCAAAACTGTCTCAATCCCGAGCAAGATCCAGCCTGGACGGACTCTATCCCACGGACATTTGTCTTTGACAATTTTGGAATTACAGAAAACGCGGAGTAAAAACGAAAATGTGTGCTTCCGAGTACAGACTAAGATTCGTCTTAAATTCTACGTCAGAGTCTTGCTCTCCTTAATTATTTCTCAAGAATGCCACTCCATTTTATTTCTCGCCTGACACTTCGTGTTCTTCGTCGATATAATGTGTGTTGTTTTTGCGGGAATAATATTTCTTTTTCTTGTTATTTGGAGAAAGATAATAATGTAGGCGACTTCTGAGTGGTTTCAAGAAAGAAAACGAACAAGCCCGGGACCGAAAGCTCTCGGATTGACGAAAATAAGAAGAAAAAGGCTGAGTAAAAAATTTTCGGAAATTCCACCCCACTGGTCGATCAACGACAAAAAACCATAATTCACGTGGACGAAAATATATAGCTGACCATTTATTTTAAAAAGAAGATAGTTTCGATAAATCCGATTCGCCCGGCGAGAGGCGGTTATGCGTCATACGGACAAAAGTGAAATATTTTGTTATTTTGTTACTGGAATAAATTTGGTTTCGTGGAACGTATAAACGTGCGCCATCTTCGTCGAAATTATTGACTCGTGCGATAGAAGAAAATGAATAACAGATTTATATCTCGAAAGGGTGAAAATCGTGAAAGTGACAAATGCTAAATAGCTGGTTGGGGCCTTGATATACATGCAAGCACGACTTCGGAGCGTGTATCTCAATCTCTTTGGAGGCGCTCGGGAGAAGAGAGAGACACGATTTCGCACGCGTTAAACTTATTCTCCTACTTTCGATGTATCGAGAGCGAGAATCGCGAGGACTCTGTGAATCGCAAAAATACATGCGACGCATAGAGTGTACTATCTTATTTAGAAGGAAAGAGAGAGAGAAAAGGAGAAGAGGCAGCCCTCGACTTCGCGAGTTCTTAAGTAAGTGGATAAAACGTTAGCAGTAAATCCTTTAATCGACACCTCGCGTGCCTCGACATACACTTCGATACGGAATCACATTTTTTCCCATTTCTCTCGTCTCGTCTACCGCTGTTTGTTTTCTTCTTCTGGTCGCGCGATGAGAAAATTCCGGAGCTCGGGAACGAGGTGAATCTTTAGGAGAATCCATCGATCACGCGGATGGGACCGGTCCCCCTCTTTTTTTTTCCTCTGAATGTGCAAAAAAACGAGTCTCCGCACTCTGCAATGAAATAACCCTCTTTCTCTCTCTCTCTTCCTCTCGTTTTATCTCCTTAGCTGATCTTCAGAAACGCATCGCGACGGCCATACGAAGCGACTCTGTGGCCTATTCATCTTTTGCATCGTTTAACACTCCTCTACATATCTCACTCGTACATTTATCTTCCGCTCCTCCGAACGAAAACTCTTTCGTGAATTGTCGAAACAAAAATACCTTTGTATCGTATACATGGATGAAGAATATTCTTTTTCATCACGAATATTTTATTCTTCCAAATGTAATGTTTAAGGTAGTTGTAGCGTGATTCATGTTTCTCAACAATTAATTGCATAACAACTTTCGTATCTATTATATATTCAAACGAGCAACAACGCGGTCGCTTTTTTCTTTCTGATATTTTTAAATTGATATTTTGCTGTTCTTTCAGGCGCGTACTTCATATAACTTCGCATAATACGCTCTATTCCCATGAATTGATTATAGGCTTCATGTCTTTTTTAAAATAGGGTATTTGATCGCAAAATTTCCTGCAGATAATGAAAATGCAACTTATTTGAGATGAAATTCAAGAATTAATATGGAAAAATTGAAAAAAACTGATCCAAAAGTCAGTTTTTGGGCTCATTCAATATGAATTCTTGGATTTCGCCCCGAATAATTATCATTTTCGTTATCACATTTCCAAATATCTAAAAGCATTAGCCAATCAGCAGTTTTAAATGTCAAGTAGACAATGCTTGGACGTATATTTTAATTGACATATTATATGAATGACATAGTCTGTTGATCATTCAGTACCACCTTTCAAACTGACATAATTTCACATTTTTAGTTAAATATTGGAATATATAAAAATGATATTTAAAGAGATTTTACATTATTGATAATAGTACTCGATGTACGGCACGAGTTATATGAGTTTTTAAAAAATATAGGAAGGATTTCTAGAGTTTGAATATCGGGAACCCTCGAGTTACCGGGTGTCGTGTAAAAAGGTTTCAGGATCTCGTCGCATGTCGTGAGGAGGTACATACTTGTTTTATTTATCGTGTATATCGCGGGAGGTTTTCCCTTTCCATCTCGCCACACGCCACACTTCCCCTTTGTCCAGCTTTCTCCCACTCTTGGCGACTATCTTGCAGTAAGAGAGAAAGAGAGAGAGAAAGCGCTAGAGAGAAAGAGAGAGAGCGAGAGCGAGAAGGGAAGGGGAACGTCGAGAGAGAAAGAAAATACGCCCCCACTTTTCGGAAGTTCGCCTCGACCTCTTCTACGGAGATACTCACGCGCGCTGCCGCTAGTTTAAAACCTACCGCTATTCGATGAGGTTCGAGCTCGAGGTTCTCCCGCTCACCGTATACTTTTCAAGCCCCCTCGAGGCCTCAACGACGCGTGACTCGTTTCTCCCAGTCTTGCGTACATTCTCGTCCAAGACGAGTCAAGTCGACCGCTCTTCATCACGCTCTCGCGTCTCACCGTAAGAATTACCGGTCGAATCTCGCAGTGAACCGCTTCTTCTACTTTCGCGAGTGACGAGCTCAACTTTTGACGACAAGGACGCTACGTTCCGTCGACGAGAATATAATTGACACTCCCGCGCTCCGGCGATCGGACAATATATTGCATTTTTCGTCGTTTCTCGCTCTCCTCTGAGGAGTCCCGTGTCAATGAACCGTTCGAGTTTATCAATGAAGAGAGAATCTTGGTGAACGTGGTCGCAGGTGATCGATCCACGTGGACTCTTGCAAACACCGAAAATCATACGAGTAACGTTATACCGTTCGATTCTTTTTCCCATACACGTATTTTTTGTCATAACTCGAGGAGAAGTCCGAAGCGTTCGAATGTTTGCCTCCGTGACGGCGTATTCGTCGCGCAGATTTTGACGTTTTCTTCTTTTTTACGAAAAAGTATACACGTCAGTGAAAATGTTCCTCATCCTTGATTTAGGAAAAGACTGAAATAAGAGAAAAAGCAGCTCCGACTCGTTTGACGTAAACGGACACCGCGGTAGCCGGGATAATGTGCCGTGAGAATTTATCTCGAGGTTCGAAACCCCATTATCCACGGTGAGCATAAACAGAGCGGGTTTTTTTTGCCGGCTCTGAACCCGGGGTTAAGGGGCCGCTCGTAGCGGCACAGTTTCGTACCGGCAGCCGAAGGGAGGAAAATAAGAAGAGCGTCAGGAGGAAGAAAAAGAAACGGCGCGAGAAGAGAATAGAGTTTCCGTGGAAGTGGGCCAGCCGCGAATGCGCAGACACGTTCAACCTATGACTATTATGAGAGGCAAGTAACAACACTCGGAATCATGGCATCATTATTTTTTTTCAAAGGAAATAAAACAGACGTTATACCGAGAAAAAGTGAATAACTCGCTTTTGAAATAAATTCTTTTTTTTTCACCATTTTACACCGGGCACGTGAACCGTTTGAATTTGGAAGCAATATAATTTCGGGACCAGATGCCCCCCCGGCTTCTTTTTTCTCGCTAAATTGCATCACTGGCTGGCTCGTAGTAAATCAAACGACTCGTACAAAAACAGAGTTGCCACGGGAAAAACCGAGAAGATTTATTTAGGGATATACCGCGCGAGAGCCCCCGCGTCAGAAGCTGGCTCGGTAACGAATAAAAACGGCGAGATGAGGGCGTAAAATTCGAGCATTTGGATCGAGGGATCAATGACAGACGTCTCTCGCGATCGCGAAGGATCGGGATTTCGAGTCCGTTGACTCGGGTTCCCTGGGTTATCGTACCTCGTCTTCGATAAACACCCTAACGAGACCCTCTTCGTGTATATATAAAATGGAAACTATTTTTTACCGCTTCGTCCCTTGAGAGATCCGTGACTTCGAATTTAAAATTACTTGGAGCATTGTGGAATGTCACTCTTGCCTTTTCCCAGTCATGATTCGTTTTACAGATTTTATTCACGAGATTAAGTGACGTCTTGTGTATTATTTATCCATGTATATAAAGAGAGGCTTGTGTGTAAACTACGCAATAGCGTGAGCACGAATGAAGTCATCCGCGTGTCGAATCGACTCCCTCCGCTCCTCTTCGCTCTTTTTAATAAATCTATACAGATATACCCTCTTGTTATTCCCGGTGTGTCTCGCATCTCGTTCGTTTCTCGACGTGGGTGTAATTAGATTCAAGCCTCCTAGACGAAGCCTCCTCCTCGAAGCTTATCCCCCCTCGCCAACGATTCCCTCGCACATCCGGTTACAATTTTGATATATTTCCTTTCGTACACTCATTTTATTGTTTATTTAATTATTTGTTTACTCAAACACTAATTTATTTAGTTTTATTTTCATTTATTAAGTGACTGCGCTCACTCGCGGCACACAACTCAATTTTCTTATTAAGCCAATTTTCGGATTGTTGTCATTATCGATTTAACAAGATCGTTGATTCGCAAGACGACGGAGTTGTTTTTACGTCCTCTCATTATCGAAATTATCGTCGTAAGAGAGTTATAAATAACTTTTTCTTCGGAACGAGGCTCGATTTGTCGCAACACGTGAATTATGAAAACGGAACGCCACTCAATTTTTATTGCATAATACTTCGGATCCGTGCTCGACTGTGCGCATGATCGATCGATCGATCGATCGGTCGTGCACATTCGTTTATACACGATCAATTATCGTACAATTTGTTGCGTCGCAGATTATATCTCACGACTCGATGACGTTTTCTGCTGTTTTTTCTTCCTTTAAAAAAAAAAAAGAAAACTCTACTACCCGGACAGTTTTTTGTCGACCTGTTGAATTTTTTTTCTTTCAAAATTTAATGGAGATTATTATTGAGAAATCCAGTAAATTTTAATCACAATGAGTTACCGATTTATTCGAGTATTTTTACGTAACAACCGGGAGAATAATTAACGGTTCGGTAAGAAACTTTTTTTTTCTTTTTTTTTATGAAACGAGTTCGAGTCAGAAGAACTCGTGTAAAGTGACGCAGCGTCTCGGGTGTTAAATCCTCTCGTGTCAATCCTTCGTCCCGAGTGTGTCGAGGCTAAGGATTAAACATAATGATATCGAACGTTGCATAGCTCCAAGTATATATACCAGGCCGTGTATATTTTATGAATTCGCCCAATGAGAGCCCCGGCGACGAGGAAAATATATAAAAAGAGAAAAAGAAGAAGAAGAAGACGATGACTGGCTCATCGGCGAAGTGTTGTTGCCGATTCAACGATTTAATCGATGACGCGGCGAAACTCGGATTCGTATATATATACGATCGAATCATCGTCCTGTCCACGTTTTGAGACGTTCCGAGACCATTCACGCACCTCGCATAAACATCAATTGCAGTGTGTATATATTTATTTTTACACACCTAAACACACGTCGGGACTCGCACGCGCGGAGTCATGGTTCTTTATGATTTTGACAAACACATGCATATATACGGGACGAAAAAAAAAATTGAAAAGAGCCAAATTGGTGGCTAGAGAGAATGGAGAACAAAAAAAAATGAACAAAAAAAAAAACGAATGGATGTGCGTATGGTCACATGTGTATCGGAGCGCGTATGAATATTTGAAAGGTGAGTCAGAGCGAACGAGGTGTACGGGGAAAAAGAATAAGGCGCGTTTGCTCGAGCGTGGAACCCCTGGAACTCTCGTTGCCGACTCCTGCGCGACAGACGTCTCTCGCCCGATAGTTCTGCCAGTAAACGCCCTGTCGTTTTTCAACACCCGTTATATTGGCGTAGCGGGTGTTACACGCTCTCGGTACTGCTGTTGCGGTCACAGAGCGGCGAGCACGTTGAAAAAGGGAACCGCCAAGGTTTCCAAGGGAACGCGAATAATGGGAAAAGGGGGGACAACGAGGGAATGCCAGCAGCGTCGTGACGAGAAAAACCTACAAATGACCGTCGACTGGTCGTATTCGTTTCTAGAATAGAAATAAAAAAAAAAGTATATACGCGAGAGCAGCATAGAATATTTTTTCATCGCTGCTTTTTTTTTTCATTAGAGAAAATAAAACGATTTCACGGCCTTTTGCAGCCAAGGCTGTCTCTTCGCAGGCTGCTGTCGATGAAATTCGACAGGAACCCAATGACAGAAGTGTAACGTCGTTTGACAGAAGGTTCCGGGTGTATATTTATAGCGAATTTAGTCTGGAGCGACGCGAGCCGACGATAAAGCTCTCACGCTCTAGCGCGGCTCTTGATAATTGATTCGTTTGGACTTTACGGTATGCCGGTCCATTCGCCATCTCCGCGGATGTACATATGTGCCGACGCTTATGTATCACCGAGGGAGTATATAAGGGGTAACTAAGTTCTAGCGCTCGGTAATTAGTACCTCCTAGAAAGCAATCGTTAAGTTTAATTTATTCCTGCGGGTGTTCGCCGAGCGTCCGTTCCAGCTACGAAACACACCGCGCGCGCAACTCGCGCTCTGTCTTCGATCTCGTTATCGAGATCGCCGATAAAACTAGCTCTTTTTTCAAAACTTCCCGTGCACGCACACTCGCATGTTCAAATAATTCTCCACGCGCCGAGCGCAACGGCGTGAGTATTTTTTCGCCAGCGTATAAATCCTCTAGTTCTAAAAAAAATTGAAAAAAAAAAAGAAAAAAAAGCACACGAGGAACGAACGCTCGGGGTCTCATTTAAAATACACTTTTGAATCGACGTTATTTTCTTACCGGCGCGATGATCTTCGGGTTATCGCGATTCGAAAACCGCGATAGCTCGCGTGCACAATTCTCCGGATGCATCAAGTGCATCGATGGATTTATCGAGTGTCCCAAATCTTTTGGCTCTCGGATGAAAAAGGGGATAAGAAAAGCGATTTTTCGCTCGGCTGTCAATGGTCTCGAGTGGCACGCACCCGCGTCGAAGAGCGCGATGAGGCGGTGTGTAAAAGCACACGGGGAAGTTCCAGGGTCGTCTCGTTAGAAATAAAACCGATCAGATTTCAATCCGGAAGTGCAGTTGCTCTCGCGCGGGGCGCATGTTCCTCGCTGATTCATCGTCGATTTTCTCGCCGTCTCTGCTCGACTCGATGATGTGTGTATATATTCGAAAGGATCGTATCTATCGGAGTCGTCGAGTGGCTCGACCTTGCAGCTCGCTCGCATCGCCGCGAAAACCTCTGCGGAATAAAATCGGTATTAGTCGATATCAAAAGCGACAGAGACGAGACGACGAAGGAGAAAACTCTCCTTCCCGTCTTTGCTAGCCCTCGAGAATATGTATTCGCGATCGCATATATCGAATCCGATCACGTTCCACTTTTCTGATCCGTCACGATCTCCCCTCGCAGCCGAGTCGCACACACAACACACACACACACACCTATATTATATGCTAAATCGTGTCTCGCTCCCCGATCCTCATTTTTGTTCTCCCGAGCGAGCTCGCGCGACGAGGGGGAAGGAAGGACGATCCCGATGATAATATGCATCGAGGATTTTAGGTCGCGCGCTAGAACGAAAAATGACAATATAATGACGAAAGCGAATATTTTTTAGTCCTCGATTTCGTCACGATCGGGCCCGCGAGTGATTATTTTTTTTTTCAGGACGTAATTGCCTTATTCTTTCGTGTTCCCGTTATATTCGCGAAGGTGTTAATCGCAGCTAAACAGCGTGTGTACGCTTTTTCGACCTTTTTCCATGTCGTTAATGATTTTTTTTTCTTCGATTATGATTGCAGACTATCAGTTTCCCATCGACGTATCGGGTGTCGCCAAGGATCATCCGTTTCTCGAGGCCGACTCGCTGCAGAGCCTCTTTCGACGTCTTCACGCGCTCAACCGTTGCGCAAACATGAAACTCGACACTCATCATCACAGTCATCATCACAGCACCAATCACGACAAGACCGTAAGTGCGAATTACAAATGAAGAATTATTTCGTCCTTTTTTTATTTTTATTTTCACTCGAGCGAGGGAGCGCCGGGTTCTTTTTTTTTTGGAATGTAGAACCGGCGAAAGATTTTTTTTGCACCTCTCGCGATTTTATCTCGTTGGGGATGTGTTGCGGGGCTCGGGATAAAAGAATTCACGTCGAGAAGAGCGCAGAGTCCGAATGACGAGGAGCCTGTCGATCGCTGGCAAAGTTTCCCGTGGCGTCGAAGAAACTCGAAAATTCGTTTCGATAAATAAACGACTCTGGTCTTCCGCCTCATATTTCTCTCTCTCTCGCATCTTGAAGCCTCTATCCTCCGAAATCTATTCACTCGCGTATACACCTAAAAACTTTCCGGGAATCGCCCAAAACGACGAGACGAGAAAAGAAATTTCGACGAGTTGTATTTTTCCAAAACTATCGTAAAAGTGAAAAATGTTGAACGAAAATGAGCAACGAGAGAGGCGCTATCTCGGAGTCAATCCTCGATTTATTCAAATTAGAAGCGAAGCAGGATAATTAAAACTTTATCGAAAAAAAAACGGGTAATAAACGGTGAGGAACTTTTATGCGATTCGTGAGATGATTTACGCGTTTACGAGCAGATGAAAACTGAATAAATCTCCGGCGCTGAAAGAGATCGTTTTTTTTTCTCTGTCTCACTCGCTCTTTTTTTGGGGCCTCGACACGCTTTCTCGCGAGTCCGAAACGGGCGACGTTTCAAATACGCCGCGTATCGCGCTGTGCATGTATGCCTGGGAGATCTTTTTTCATATGTATATACATTCGCTCGAATGTAACAACAGAAAAGTCGTGAATGAGGCTCTCCCTCGTGTAACGAGCCCGGCGAACGATTTGATAGATCATATTGCAAGATCCTCACGCACTCGAACTTTCATGCCCATAAACGGTTTTGACGAGCCCTCCGCGAGACGCACTCTTTGTCCGGGCCTCTCCCGCTATAAGGTTGCACTCGAGAATATGCATTTCTACGTTGTTTGAAAAAAAGAAGAAAAATTTACGAGAGCACGTGATATTTGGAATAATGGAAAACAAAGTACGTATATACGAGAGATATATCTCGAGGTAAAAAACATCCTCTGTGTTCCTTTTCATTTTCGTTGGACAAACGATTGGAACGCGATTGGTAACTTTTGACGTGGGTCCTCTTTTTTATGGATCCCGTCAGAAAAACAGACGGAATCGAACGAGAAAATTTCTTTTTTCTAGAGTTATTAACAGAACGAGCAATCTCGAGTTGAAAGAGAGGATGCTCGTTACATTGTGTGAGTTTCATAATAGCGACAAGAGTCGGAGTCATCAATTTGGTAAATTACAAAATAAACGTGTGCGCACAGTGTGTACACGAAAGATCGAACTGCCTCGGGCTTAGAATTTCGTTTCTACTCCTTTTTTCCTGCTCATCCCCTCCCGCACCTTTCTCTCTCCTGTGTGTTTCGTTTCTGTTTGTCCCTCTTCCTTTCTCTCGGCTTACTTTTCCTTTCCCTCTTTCTCTCGTCGTGTCTCTTTAATGTCCCAACGTCGAGAGCGCTCCACCTTTTAATTTCGCCACTTTTAATGCGCGTCCGAGATACTTTCGATCTTTTCGGCTTGCCAGAAAATCTGCGAGCTCGTCTCTCACCCTCGGACACAGACGCGCGTTCCCACCCGATAAACGGGCCCGCCTTTCACTCGGCCAAAAATTTCATTCGGTTCATTCCTTTACATTTGCACACATTTTACGTCTACATGCGCACGTCCGTGTGTATTATTATCTGGCATAGTGGAACACTTTCTTGCCTGCCATTCTCGCTAATCGTTTTCACATTTTGACTTCCGCCAGCAACCATCAGGGAGAGAGTCACTCGTTAATTGGACAAAAAAAATAACACGATTATTCCGCTATTACCAGTTTTTTTAATCAATGTAAATATGAAACTACTCCCGTTGCTTTCATTTTGGACCACTTACTTTTTTTTTGTCAATTTACTCATTTACAGTTGCTCTAAACATCGCAACAGAGACTATTCAACAGTCATGGGCAACAAATTGATGCAAAATACGAAAAATTATAGACCGTTTAAAAAAATAGATAAATATCAAAAAAATCTGCATTGGAAAATAAACGTAATTGTGTAAAATCTTAAAATAATTACTAACGCGATTAGAGTTTGTTGTAGTACACAAAAATTTATTTATTTCGCAGAATTCTACAGGAAAGATACGAGAAAGCAAATACAAAATTGCGGAGTAAAATGTTTTTGCTCCAAAAAAAGAATATTTAACAAAGTAGAAAAATATAAAAAAATTTGCAATGGAAAATAAACTCAATTGTGTAAAATCTCAATATAATTACCAACGCGATTCGCGAGTTTGTATAGTACACTCAACAAAAATTTACTCATTTCGCAGAATTCTACAAGAAAGATACGATAAAGCAAATACAAAATTGCGAAATAAAGTGTTTTTGCTCCAGAAAAAGAATATTTGGCAAGTTCGGTGTGTATAGAGTTGTGGATGGTTCGTGCATGTATAAGCACAAAATACGGGTAAAAAGAGAGGAGAATGAAAGAGAAAGAGAGAGATAGGGAAAGGGGAGGAGAAGAGCCCAGCAGGCAGACCGTAATTGCTCACGCATCCGCGGCCCCACCGCTCTTTTTCTGCCTTCAAAAGTGGTGTAAACTGGTCGCGAGTGCGTACCCGATGTTGCCGATGTTTGCCGGGAGTTAACCCGGTATATCTCTTTTTCTCTCTCTCTTTTGTCCCTCTCCGCACTCGTCTCCCCCTCCCTCGAGCTTCGGAACGACGAATAAACGGCAGCCAGACTGCGCGGCACGGTTTCGATCACCTGCACTCGCGCTATCGCCTCGATCCCGACTCCCCTCCGATATACACAAATGCGAGCCATTTTTCATCAATCGATCCTTATATATTCTCAAACATTCGAAAGACGAAGAGCGATAAAAAATGGCTGGCAGCGTCCGGGAGAAAGATCGACGTGTGTATATATATATATGTATATTTTTCGTATAAATAATTATTCGATCGATTAGGCAAAGGGAAAGGGCTCGCTCTCGGTATTCGAAAACACACGAGGCGGGCGATTATGACAAGGATCTCACGCAGTTTCGACACGCTTCTCTCCTTTCCGTTCGAATTATTTTACGCAACTATTTCTTTTTTCCTCGCTACGTGAGTGGCGTGAGCGCGGATTAAATCGCGCTGACTCATTTTCTAAGTGTAACGGGGCAACGAATCGCTCGCCCCCTCCACCTCTCGCCTCTCTCATTATCGTCGATGCACGGAAAAAAGGAAAGGACACACACCGGGAGCCCGTTCGTTCGCGCATACGTATGCTCGAATTTTGTAACACCGGCAAAGTTTGTGTGCATATCGGCGATATCGACGTTACGTTTCGATATTAATTTAATCGATATCGCTCTCTTAACAAGTATAACGGGGGAGCGCGCGGAATGTCGAAACGACGGCGGATATATAGAGGGACTCTCTCTCTCTCTCTCTCTTTCTCTCTCCATCTCTCCGGCTATGACTGCCGGTCTCTATCGCGCCGGCTTTTATATTACGCGGACACGCGAAAAGAAAGAGGCGATTTTGTATCGGCCAAGTGTGTATAATACGCTCTCCTCACTCGCGAATTTATCGCAACCGGTTCTCTTCTCGTTCGAGCACTTCTCCCTCCCCCTCCCCTTCCCCCCCCCCGGTCACCCCTTCATCGGAGCGTACCCCGTCGGAATATCGCATACATATGCACATGTGCATAAAGATATACAAAATTGCGTTCCGGCTTACTGTTTAAGGATTAAAGAGCCGATCGTCGAAGAGTATCCTCGATACTCGCTCGCGGAAGGTTCTGCTTTACCGCTCATTCTCTTGGGGCGTAAACCGTGTATTTTTCATCTCATTTCCGCGATGTCGAACCGAGAATTACGATCGTACGACAATAATTTGCGAACGTCCGAAGTTCACGGGCGCGTGAATAATATAATAAGAGGGAAAAAATAAGGGGGGTAGGAGAGCAGCGCGACGAGAAAACTTGGCCAGGAAACGGTCATTATGCGCGGAGCAAAACTCGAATAAGTTGGCGGATTGGCCGAGATATCTCGCAAGAGAAGAGACGAGGGGCCTCTCCGCCGCGTTGAGGGGCGAGAGGGGACACGCACAAAGAGATATCTTGTGAGCTTCTCTGAATATAACGAGGATTCCGTTCGCTAAACACGAGAAGACCCGGGAAAAAAGACGCGAGCATTTTTCTCGCTTTAAAACTCATCTCTTTCTCTGTTTTTCTCCCTCTCTCTCTCTCTCTCGATCTCTCTCACGGCGAGTGTTCGCGCTGCGCGTTTTCCAAGTCGCGCGCATTAAACCGTTATAACGATCTCTGATATGAAGCCGTACATTTTTCTATATATGCGTTCCGTGCATACGTGCACACAGTTCGCGGCTCTGTGTTCGCTCGGGTACTGTGAAAAGCCCCGGAGCGATCGAAGATTAACGCTCCGCGCGCGTTTACCAGCAAAATAACGAAGAATATATCTCCACCATCGGACCACATAGTAGTTTCATTCATTCTTCTCTCTTATTTGCCATTTATGCAGTTTTTTCTCTCTCTCTCTCTCTTCTCATTTTCTGATTAAAAGAGGAGAAGCGCGCGGCCCCGATCCACCGCTGTGAAAAATACACGTCCGAGCGCGATACGGAAAATTTTCGCGTAACTGGATAGTAATCGCGAGACAAATCGCGATTAGCTTCTCTCGATAATCGATTGAAATTTTTTACCTCTCCGTGATTATACCGTCAAATCGATTTATTCTGTTTGTCCTGCGATAAATATTTCCACGTTGAGAAACAAAAACGAAAAGAAAAGGTATAACAAGAATAATATATACGAGAGGGAGAAAAATAATGGATAAATGAGAAAGGAGCGAGTTTGAGAGGCTCTCATTGACAGGCGAGATACACATTTTTTCTCCTGAACACCCAATTGAGCGAATAATTTATTACCGTCGCAGAAAATACGCGTGTAATTCATACAGTAAAATAATAACCCGTATATAATAACAAGAATAATAAGAAAATTTCTATACTTTGAGAGTTCGCGGGGTGGGGAAACGTTTTCCCCGGCGAGTCCGCGATATGCCATATAATGATTGGGCGGTGCCATTGATAATTATGGTGCGTATGTATATAATGTAGCAGGATATATACAAGCAGCTTTCGAGCTCGCTGTGGGAGAGAGCGCGAGGTGAGATGATTTTCTCCGAGTACGCGAGATAAAGTTGACGAGAGAGGATAAAATAACGGCGAGGGTGGGGGGAGATTGTCAGAGAAGAGTTTGTGTACGTATAAACCGTCGGGGAACAAGAAGTCGCCCAGACTGCGTGGCAGCGAAAAATACTCAACCTTATAAAGTACATTTAAGAACGCAACTTGCGTCAAGCCGGAGTATATATCTGCGTGTGTAAACTCCGGGTATCACACGAATGTGAGCGTGAATAAATTGGTGTTTATGAAGACGTGAAATTTTCCAGTCGCGCGCGAGAGAGAGAGAGAGAGAGAGTCTCTCTTTCTCTCGTTGCTGGAGAAAAGTTCTCGGGACAGAGCAGGCCAGGCCGGATCAAATGCGAGATCCATCCCCATTACGTCGAGCCGTACGCGGACAAAAACACTTGAATTTACGGGATTATTTATTTATCGCGGGCTGGAAATATCGCGGGGCGAACAATGATTAACGGTCAGCGCGTGAAAGCGATTGGAATTTATGAGGAGCGAACGAGCCCGCCGATGTCAACTGCTAAGTAAACGTTGCTTGTTAAGCAGGAAAAAGTATATAAGTATATATATTAAAGTATATAATGTACAAATAGTCGCGGTATTTGTGGATATGTGTGGAAGCTCGTGCGTGTGCGGCGAGCCAGCAGCGAGAGCTCTGCAGGTATAGTGCGACGTATAGGCGCACTCGAAACGAGAAGATACGCGTCTCTCTTTTTCCTTATTCCTCTGCATGTCTATCTCCACTCGCGTCGACCAACCCGTCCCGATGTCGTTTGCTTCCTCGTCCATAAAAGTACCAAGGAAATGGGAAAGTGCGCGCCTTCCCGGCTCGATTAAAAATCGAGAAGTATCCATCGACGTTTCGTCCCACGAAGATCAATAAAAATAAAGCTAATCGATCGAGAGAAATATTTTTTATTTTCGAAAAAGCGAATATACAAATCGTAGTGTCGTCGTTTCAATTAAACACGAATACGAATGAGTATATTATATAGGTTATTCTTGATGGAAAAATGCCTCTCGCTTTTTCTTCTCTCTTTTATTGCTCTTCAAGATTCATTTTCCAAAAGACGTACACTCTATAAGATGTGTCCGACGAGAAAGTCGCTTTGGGCTTCGAACAAAGTTATTCCGGACAATAATCATTTCAATAGTTAAACGCGTTTATGGCAAAAATATGTATTTATTTTGAGGAATAATTCAGCGAGAGTGAAGGGAAACGTGATAAAATGGAGAAAAAGCGGTAAAAAGTAATTATTGGCCATTTGAGCTGAAAATGCTCGAAAGGATTATAGAAAATTGCTTCGCGTTGAATGGAAAGTCGCTGAACAAGTTTATCGTTCTGGAGACAATGCAAATTCGAAGCTCCGACATTATTCTTTTTCATATACGGAGCGAGCGTGAGGGACGAATTTTTGCTCGCTCGATCAATGAGTTAAAAGTGCTCGTTAGTACTGACACTGTATAAACAGACAGTTTTCTTGCGTTGTTAAGTGCACCAGAAAGAGAAAGATAATGCATGCTCCGAGTAGAAACAAGCGTAGACCGGATGCAACTGCAGTTCTGCGTATATGCGCGTAAAAAAAACGAAGAAAAAAGAAAAAGCGGAGAGAAAAGCGTTCGCAGAGAGAATGCGATTGGTGTATAGATGTATGTAGTTTTCAAGCATAATGCAACATCATACGGAGGCGCACGTATACCCGCAAATATAATAATATTGGATGGATAAACCAGACTGCCTGGCACGAAGAATCAACGAGGTTGATGCATGTTGCCTGTCCTCGGAAAAACTTGTTCATCTCGCGAGCCTATAGAAAAATTCCACGCCTCTATGTACACACCGACGTATCCGCACACAAGCCCAATTATTCGCTACACCATGGGCTCTTCCATTTCAAACGGTCAATCTCGTTGGAAAATCATTTTTAAATCATTGCTGCTGGAACAAAATTTTCATTAAAATTGGATTTATTCGGTTTTTTGTGAATTTTCGTAGTTGAAGTAGAAAAATATTTATTGATCAGACTTGAATTTTAGTTTATTTTTCAGACAATTGTATATATTTTTCCACGTTGCAGAGCCTGTAGAACGAAAAGTACGCAGGATAGATATCTGTGTCGCGCGTTAACTGTGTGGGCAAAATAATTTTTTCTCTTATTTATTTTTCATTTTGCGCGGTACGCGCGGCATGTTCTGTGGAAACGCGCGCAAGCGAAGAAAGAAAAAAAGTGGACATTACCGGGAGTTATGCGCGAGTGTCCGCCTTTCCACCTTTCCTGAATTAAAGATATACCCGCGCGATGGAAGGACGTGAAAAAAATAAAATACGCACGAATAATGCGAAAATAATAATGGGAGATCGCGGAATTTCGTTGAAATGGAGGCTAAGCATGAAATCTCGGCTTCGTGAAACGCGGAGAGACGTCAGAAACTGATGGTCAGTAAAAGAATTCCACGACGTCGATCGAAGCCTTGATGGAACGATTTTTCATGTTATTTCTCCTTTTTTTTTCCTTCCTCTCATTTTTTTTCTCCTTTTTCTCGTTCTCCCGTTGCCAACCGATCTGACGGCGAATGAAGGATACTTTATGTACTCTCGCTCGCGTACATAAACAAATAAATAAACAAAATAAATAAATAAAGTAAATAAATGGCGAATAAAGGTATAGGGGCACGAAGTTGTATATGGTTCGGCGCGCGTTGTCCCTCGCATTTGGTTGCGCGAGGCCGCGATCGGGATCGCGTCGCGACTCACCTGGAATCCCGATCTTGCCCACACACACGCACCTACTGCTCCGCGCGCGGCACACGTGGATCTCTCCTGCTTGTTTGATCGATAGAGGAGGACTCCGGGAACGAGTACGTGCTCCGACTTACTTTCGAGTTTACTCGACCATTCCTCCCCGCGTATTTGTAAGCGTATACACACATACCTATACGTACACACACATACCTTATGTACATATTGCTATTTTTACCTTTATTTTTGCATCTACGCACGGCCCCCCAAGTGTCATTGTGTGCGAGGGTACCAGAGTGCGTGGTGCGACTACTCGGAATCGCACATTCGTCGAATCGAGTTCACTCCAACAAAATAACATATAGTGCAGGATTTTGAAATAACAATTTTTCTCGCCGGAAATAAGAAAATCGTGATCGAGTGATTTTTTTTTAATTTGCTCGAAAGCTTGCTGACGTTGAGAAAAAAAAGCGAGATCTCTCCCGCAAATGTTTTATTTCGTAACTGCGAAGCTTCCTGAAATAAAGATTGTCGGCCGTACCCCGAATCTGCGCGAAAATAAATACGAATCTTTTCCTGCTTCTTTCATATCTCGCGTTCCTTTTTTTTTCTCTCCTTGCGAAATATATAAAGAGGGCGGACGCCGAGCGCGATATTATGCGTTTCTCCGGCTGCTCCGGGCACAATTTTATTTCTCTCGCATCCTCTCGTCTCCTTTCTTTCCGCCCTCGAGTCTTGAAATAAAAATTGGGGCAATATAGAGCGCGCTACCGACGGAAATAGGATCGTCAATTTTTAGTTAAAGAGACACGGCTTCTTCTTCCGCGAGATCGCTCTCGAGTTTCCTCCTCCTTATTCTCAAGCTTTTCGCGTTTACCTCGAGTACACGATACATATATTCATTCCTTCCGAAACATAAAAAAGAAAACGTTTAAAGTCGACGCATCGAGATGATATAAAAAAGCAATAAAACCGACGCGAAAGAACAGCTTGATTATTTAAAAAATGACCCATTTAACGTCTCGTCGTGGTAAGAGTTCTCTGGATGAAAAAAAATTAGAGATCCCAAGAGCGGGAGAAATTTTTGGCGCATATCGCGGGCGAGAGAAGGAGAGAGGGATTGCCGAAAATCATCGTGTATAATTTCTCTTGGTAAATCGGGGATTGTATACAGGCATATAAATTGCGCGCAATTGCGGAATGAGGAGTGAGAAACAGGGCTTCCTTCGGCTCATTCTCGTTGTCGTGATGCTGGCAACGTGTGGCCGAAGATCAAAGCGAGAACGGACGATCCGTTGATCCTTCCCGCAAGCCAATTACCGCGAGATCTTCGCGGCAGACTCACAAGACGCAAAGAGGAGCCGCGATCTCCGCGGTACACGTACTCCCGGCGCACACTTGTATATATTTGCGAACGCGTATATATATGTATACAAACGTATACACAGACGGCACGTAGTATCAAGCGAAACCGTTAAATTAATACGTTGAGACGAGCCGAGCGAGTAATTGACGATTACGTCTGGCCCTTTCCCCTGCGCGACATCGGATTTTCTACCGCGTCTGCCCTCCTACCCGGATATTTTTCCGAACTTCCGGAGCCATCTACGAAATTTTCATAATATATTTTATAATTACTTTTATTGTACTTTATTAAGAGCCGTTGCAGCGACTCAAGTACATTTACACTTTAACAAATTTCGCGGTGTTTGCCAAATTGTGTGAGTGGTAAAACGAAATATGGTGTGTTTGGTAAAAGATGTTGAGATGTAGTACTTGCTGATTTTATAGGGTTAAAAATCGATGTTTTCAGCAACAGGGATGGGCAGTGCTCGATACTTTCCTGAGAAACGAAAATTTTTCAATGGATCTCTGTATTCAGAGACAGAAAAACAAAAAATAATTTACGAACTTTTTAACATGGAATTTTTTACGAACAAAGTTGCATAAAATATGTATAAACCTTACAAACAAATCAAAACTTTTTCATTATTCAAAAATATTCTTTATATTATTGAGTTGCTTAATCTGTATCTCTTTTTTATTCGCACCGAATGGTGTTAGCAATAATAGTATTAGTTCATTAATTTTATGCACTAAATGGTGTTTATAATTGCGGTGGTAATTATTTACACTGATTTAACACAGCATATATCAAACCACATTTATATTTATACCATGCCATTTTATACCAAACAATGGGAACTATGTTAAATTAATACCAGATTCTTTACAGATTTGTACCCTAATACTGTATACTATATTTTCCATACTTTTCATACTTTGTCCGCAGCTTGGCTTGGATATAATATAACAAATGTCAATTTAATAAAATCTGCTTGACGCTTAAGAAAAAGAGAAACAAACTCTTGTATTCGCGATTGCGCTCGTTATTATTACTCTCGATATAAACGAGGTCAGGGCTTTTTTCTCGTATTTTTATCTCGATTCCTTGTCTCTCGTAAAATATATTTTTCGTAACGCGCGGGCTTATTAAATGGATCGGTGGGTAAAAAAAGAAAGAGCGAGTGGCATCAGCCGGAAGTGACGTCCGTTGGGTGCGGGAGAGATAGGCACGCCTCGACGAGCGCAACGAACTTACGAAAATGGCTCGCGCACACACGCTGGGCACGTAACACAACAAGTGGTGCACTCGTGTATTGCGCCCGAGTCCCGGTATAAAAGTTGCGTCGGGCGTGCGTGCATCGCGCACCAACACGGACGGGAATCGTCACGTAGCGACGTTAACACCCCGGAACGGAAATATGCAGATAGATACGGTGAAACGCGATGAGGAGAGAGAGAGAGAGAAAGAGAGAAAGAGAGAGAGAGAGAGAGGGAGGGAGAGAGGAGCGACGAAAAGACTTTAAACCACTTGCATATGCGAACGTAATCTCCGCTGCGCCGCGCGGAGACCGGTCGTCCATCTTTCTTGGCATGCAACGCGCACGCCTCGCGCGTACTTGCGCAAATAAATCTGCGTACAAGAGCGTTAAATGTAATACCGATCACCGCTATTCCGTAAAACACGATAATTCGGTGACAAAAGTTCATAAATTATTTTTACAGGCAAACATTTTCGGGAGGGCTCGACCTCTTGCTTTTTTTTACGTCCAACATCGGGCCCCGCTTCTTCTTCTCCTTCTTCTTTTTTTTCGAAACCGCCATGTTCTCACACGCACGATAATTCACGATAATCGTCCGAAAAAAAATTTACGCGGGACTTTATCGTTCTCGCGTACATAATGTTTTTGCGTATACCGTGCGCGCGGTGATTACAGGTACCATACTCGCGGGTCTGTCACGAAATGATTAAGAGCTTCGGGATATCTCGCCCGTAAGTGGACGTCATCGCGAGCGATCCACGCTCCAAAAGTTGAGAACGTTGTCGTTTCGCGGCGCGGAAATTCGCCTTCGGGCGAGAGAGAGAGAGAGAGAGAATCGATGTACGAGTAAGAAGAAATTGAACGTGTGTATACCTTCGTCGGCACGTTCACAATATTTTTGCCCACGTGGGCGCAACGTGTATTTGTATATGGAGTATTCTTCCTCCTTTTTGCCTGACGATGGATTTTCTGTGCAGCAGAGCGATTCGTCGCGATATTTTCGTGATTTCTTGCGATTCTGCAATCGCGGGCCGGTTCGACACGGAGGGAAACCGTCACGAGATACACCGCGACATGTCATTATTTTCTCTCGAAACGCCTTTGTGAACCAGTTTCTAGCTGTCCCCGTATTTTTAGATGGCCCACTTATAACGAACCACGGGGATGAATTTTTCCAAATGACGATCGAAGACGATCTTGTCGGTGAGTGCGCCATTGACGTCATTCGATCCTCCCTCGATTTCTCGTCATTCTTCGCGGGCGTATATCCCGGCGTATCTCGAAATCGCTTCTCTTATTTATAAACCCCGCGGCGGCGGGTCCGCCGCGATAAAAGAGCGGTCATGAGCTAGAAAGAGCTGGAAAGCCACGTATATCCGCGCTGGCGATAGATCGGAAGAGGAAAAATAAGGGCCGGGAGGAAAAAAAAATGACGTACATGATTTTTCGTTTGAGAGACCTCTTGGCCTTTTTGACGCTAGTAACACGATATCCCCCGAGTCTACCAGCATATTCATCCTCAAACTCCTACGAAGTCCAACGTCTGATGCATACACAGTCACGGAGGAGATGTACGTGTGGCGTGTATTTATACAGACTTAACGATCGGCGTACACTCGAGAGAAGCAAAAGGATCTGACGCCGTAGCCCCACCGCGGTGAAACTAGGTCCATTGTCGCACGGGGTCAGGTCACCGTGCCATAAATTCACTTCTCGTGACAAAGGCGTAAAGTTTCGTAACGTAAATCCCCTGTGAACTATCTCCTAGGAGCGCACACGCCGCTCTCGGTATATCTGTATCCTGCGCTCCCGCTATGACATGCCTAATATCCGAAACCCCTCAGCTCGTGACGCGCCATGCGCGATCAACGGAGAGAAAATTATTATGACGAAAATGATCTTTTTCCTGTTATTTCGTGGCTATAAAGACGCTGGACGACTCTATTTCCTATACACATTGAGCAATATATTTCTTTTCTTATTTTATATACATTTTTTTTTGGTAACATCGTAATTTCGTAGACAGCAGAAAATAAGTCTGCTTCCGTTTGTCTTATGGGTCTTTTTTGTATCATTGAGAAAATAATTTTGTTGAAATTATAAAATTTATTTGATTGCTCGTGATTTAGTTTTTTTCATTATTTTGTTAGGTTCAGCTGATAAAGTTTGTTAGGATCAGTTAATGGTTCGGAGAGCATTAATTTTGTTAATCTCTACTCATTAAAAAAAAATTCAACGTGCGTATCCTTTGGAAATAATGACCTTTATTTTAAAATAATTAATTTCGCCTTGCAAAAATTGTCAGGAATTATCTATTATGAAGTCGATTTCATCGAGAACAAAAAGATATTGCCATTTGAAATTTTGAGATATCTTCCTATTTTCGATTCTCGGAAAAAAAGGCTGGAGGTCCTTGAATACGTCAAATTTTCTCAACTCACTTTTATTATAACTTGCACGTGCAACAATGTGAGAAAAATTTGCAACACAATTTTTTACTACAGTTCACTACCCCAATAAGAACGATTCAATAAGAACGCTTGCCCGCTTTTTCGCGAGTCAGCGAGCGCGAAGCGCGCACGGAGTGGGGGGCCATAAAAATCTTCCCCTTGGGGGCTTTTGCGTTCTTATTGGGGTAGTGAACTGTATTATCAAATATACCTGAATAGTTTGGTGATCGTTAACATTGAAAAAAAAGAGAAACTTTGTCGAGCATAACAAGAAAATAAAAATTTCAAATTTTCGGAAATACCCCGACCATTGTTTCGGGGTTTCGGATTTTTGGTAGACTTTGGAATCATTAGTTCGGTATAAAGAGTCGGGATAATAAGACGTGTCGGGTAGTTCATTGCCGAAAAATATTTCGCAGAAATTCTACAAGATCAATCGAGTGTCAGTTCCAGTAATTTTCAATCATACGAAAAGTGAATAATTTAGTATTTTTAGTTTATAATATCGTTTCAAAATACTTAATAAAATACTTAATTTAAATACTGAATAAAAGAGAGATAAAAATAAAATAAAACTCAATTTTTCATAATACATGTATAACGTTGATGCAGAGTAGCAAGTGTTTTCGCAATGTTTTTAAAATTTTTATATTTAGAAGTATCAGATCCTTGAAATAATTATGCTTCCCCTCAAATTTGCTCCATTGGTAAAATGATGTTTTGGTATGCCAAGCTTCAGCCCAGGTACCTGATACTAAATTTTTCGCGTTAATGCTCGTCTGTTCATTACTACCAGAAATGTTGACAAAGTTTTATTGCTGAAAAGAAGGACCGATTGCTCAATGGAATTCGGATAATGGATCATAAATATATAATAATGAACAGGGTATTGGATGTTTTGAAAAAAATAGACGACAAAATGAATCGATGGAAACAATTTGTTTCGCAGAATCGAGGTGAGGACTCGGACGAGGAGACTCAGTGCGCTCTGAGCGAGAATTGGACGTTCGAGAAGAAGACACGTAGGTGGTCTCGAGTGGGTGAGGTGGGTCAGGCGAACGTGGAGAGGTTGCAAACGATCGCGGGTCAGAACCCGCAATCGGAAGAGGACTCGACGGAGGACCGGGTCGAGGCTGAGGAAGCGGAGGACACGATGCTGGATTCGATGAGATATCGTAGCTTGCCACCGGGTCCGTTGCCGGACGACCTTAGCCCGAGGTTCCGGCGAACGGGCTCGGAGAGGTTGCGCGACGGAGCCAAGGCGTTTCTGCGCCGGGTCGAGTCGCTGAAGTCTCGCCGTAGAAAGCGACAAAATCGAGAAGGTGTCGTGATAAGCGGCCCCCAGGTGCTGGACGTGATGTCGATGCAGCAAAAGATGAAAGATCTTAATTGCGTGGATGTTTCGCCGACGGGAATCGTGCCGCCGGTCTCGCTGGGCGACCTGTTGCCGCCGTCGCCGTTGCCGCGCGCGACCTCGCCGCTGACGGTTCCATCCTCGCCGTACCATCTGGCCATGTCGAGCGTCCCGAGTGCCTTCGGGGACGACTCCTCGAGCTACTGCTCGGACGGGTCCCAGGGCGGAGGGCCGACGCCAACGCCGACGCCGACGAGAACGAAACTGAACAAGGCCCGGAGGTTTCTGAACCGAGGCCGGGAGGACCAGGGGGCCCTCAGCGACTCCGAGTGCCAGCCGACGAGCTGGAGGCACAGATACCTCAAGGACGCCAACAGCAATCACACCAAAGTCCTCGCTTACGTAAGCGCCCACCAGCAGAGCCTCAAGGAGTCGTCCTCGTCCTCCTCGGCGGCGAAACTGACGAGCGGGGCGTCTCGCACGAGCAGCCTAAATCTGGGCAAGGACTCGCAGAGATATCGCGACAAGTATTCCCAGGAGAGATTCAACGAGGAGAATCTCGGGGTGAAGCGCGACGACAAGCTGCACAAGAGCTTCAGGCACGAGATCGACGAGAGCCAGTTCGCCGAGAGCAAAACGATCGCCAAGGACGTTACGATATATCGCGAGAAATCGCGATCCCGGAGCTCGGAGCTCGCTGGCAGCCAGGAGAGCAGCTCGACCGCGCCGAGTCGCGATTCGGACCACGAGGAGGATTCGCCGCGTCACAAGGGAAACGTCGTCAGATGGCACAGTTTCCAGCGTGGCTCGCTCTACCCCGAGCCTCTGAATCCGCTGTGCTCGCGAGCGATGGCCTCGATGTCCTGCGGCCAATTGCTCGTTCTCCGAAAGCTCGCACTCCTAAAATTGACGGCGTGCATGGAGCGCTACTGCCCGACCCACAGAACCGGCTGGAATTGGGAACTGCCCAAATTCATAAGAAAAATAAAAACGCCCGATTACAAGGACAAGACGGTCTTCGGGGTACCGCTGCTCCTGTCCCTGCAACGAACCGGCCAGGCTCTACCAAAGTGCATTCAGATCGCCCTCCGCTGGCTCAGAGCGAACGCCCTCGACCAGGTCGGGATATTCCGCAAGAGCGGCGTCAGGTCGAGAATACAGAAGCTCAAGGTTATGACCGAGACCCAGGGCGACGCTATCAACTTCGACGGTCAGCAGGCCTTCGACGTCGCCGATCTCGTCAAGCAATACTTCCGGGAACTGCCGGAAGCTCTCCTCACGAACAAGCTCTCGGAGACTTTCATCGCGATTTTCCAACGTTAGTTTCATTTCTCAGTCTCTTCTTATCGTCTTTGAAAAAAAGCAAGACAATGTCTTTCTTGCCTGTATATGCTTTTTGTGCTAAACGTTTTTTTTTCTACTTCTTTCCGATCAGACGTTCCGGTCGAGCTTCGTCCCGACGCCGTGCAATCGGTACTTCTTCTCCTGCCGGACGAACACCGCGAGGCTCTCGAGACCCTCCTCGACTTTCTCAACCACGTAGCGAGCAATTCACCGTACAATCAGATGACAGCATCGAATCTCGCGGTCTGCCTGGCTCCGAGCTTGTTTCACTTCAATCACAGCAATCCGAACGTCACCAACAGATCGAGCAGCGTGTCCCCGCGCCGACGAAAGACCGTCGGCATTCCCGATCAGAGAGAACTCTCCGAGAACAAAGCTGCCCACGATTGTCTCCTTTATCTCATCAAGATGCATCGCGAGCTCTTCATGGTAAGAGAAAACAGTTTCGATTTTATCCCTCAAAATAATTTGTAACTCTTTCTTTCTCTCCTTTTTTCCAATTCGATTCATAAAAAATAATAGTTATTTACGCGTTTCCGCTTTCAGGTGTCTTCAGAAATGTTGACCCAGTGCCACTTCAACTACATGGAAGAGAGCGTGCCTGTTGCTCTCGAGGAACTTGGAACTGAAATGAAGCAAGACTGGCGTGGTTATTTGTATGCTTGCACGACTGCTCTCTTGAAGGAAGCTCGTGAAAAGTAAGTTCTATACATGTAAAGTAGTTCGACTATTTAAACAAGCCCTTGCGGGGTTAAATTTTGAATTATTGACTCCAAATTCATTTTTAAATGATAAATTAATAATTTTAATATTTTTTGCAGGAGTCGAGGCTGGGTAACGGTAAATAATCCAGCGGACTCGAGCGTCGAGATGGCTTACAAAAAAGTCGGGGATGGTCACCCCCTGAGGCTGTGGCGAGTCTCGACCGAGGTCGAGGCGCCGCCGAACGAGCTTCTCCACCGAGTTCTCAGGGAGAGACACATCTGGGATCCCCAGCTACTCAAATACAGGCTTGTCAACAAGCTCGACACGAATGCCGAAATTTTTCAATACGCTGCCGGAAACATGAGCCCTTTGCCAGCTCGGGATTATTGTGTTTTGAGGTGAGCGTTTGTTCGTTTTAAAATAAATATACAGACAATAAAAAAAAACGTCAATAAAATGATAAATATTTTCAAGGAACAATTCAGTAGAAAAAGAAAACGAGGTCTGACCAAAAATTTTCGTTGCTTTTTTTTAGATCCTGGAGAAATGATTTGCCAAAGGGCGCCTGCGTCGTTGTTGAGACGTCGGTGGAACATCCGGATGCTCCGGTCATGCTTGGAGGCACACGCGGAATCGTTTTGGCTTCTCGCTATCTCATAGAGCCGTGCGGCAGTGGAAAATCCCGAATTATGCACCTCTCGAGAGTCGATACGAAGTGAGTCCCTGCTTTCAGACTATTCGTGTTGATTAAAAGCACTTTAATTGAGAAGTGTGTTGAGAAGAAAAATTGCAAAGTGACATTTTGTTTTGTTCATTTTTCGCAGAGGTCGAACCCCGGAGTGGTACAACAAGAGTTACGGACACATCGCTGCGTTGCATCTGAGCAAAATTCGCAATTCTTTCAAGCACACGACCGATGGACCCGAGAGCAAAGTTTGAGAATACGCCAGCGTACAATGCGAGTCATTGTACGAAGAGACATCGCCATCTCGCTCGGACAGCAGCGAGAAAAATCCCAAGACGGGAATACCCATGCATTTGCTCGGGGTTGATACTTTTATCGATGATGATTAAGGACTCTTTAATTCTAAATTTTCAGCAAAAAAAAAGAAACTGACTGAGAGAATAGCTCGAATCAATCTGACTCTAGACTTAACTGAAATTAATGTGTTTAAAGAGAGAGAGAAAAAAAATGCATAGTAAAATGTTGAGACAACGGCTCTGACAAAGTTCTTATCACATTTTTCTTAATTTCGTGTCTCAGTTTTGGACCAAATGTCATTTTGAATCGCATTTCTTCGTGTCCCGGTACACGTTATCGATCGTTGCCTAGCTTTAAACAAAATACTTAAAAATTATTGTTACGTAGAAAAATCACGACGATGAATAACAATTTCGAGGTGGTCACTTTGCGACTGTCGTGATTGTTATTGTGTAAAGAGAAAAACGTGTACATGTTACAGAATCGAAAAGTGTTTTGAGTGTGTCACTGAATGTTCTCACTGGTGTGAGAATTAAAATTTAGTCGTCGTTCGTAAGTGTGTCTTTTGTTGATAAATATAAAAAAATTAGTGTAGTCGTGACCCGGTTTAGCTCGAATCATAGGCGAATGAGAGACGAAAAAGGTGTGGAGTATTGGGATGACGATAACAATAATTTTTTCTAATCCGAATTGATTATGTGGACCAATAGCGCTTCGATTGCGCACTTTCAAGATAACAAGATAAAACAGAGCGAAAAGTTTTAAAAAATCAATATAGAAAAACCGTATTACACGATAATCTTACAAGTACCTGGAACCATTATTGCGGGGACCTTAAAAAAAATATATATATATATATATATAAATATAATATACACTAGCCCAAAAAATAATAATCTAAATATTGCCCAAGTGCATTGACGTGAAGAAAAACCCGAATAACAAATTTGAAAAGAAAATGTTATAAGCGTATTTTATCATAATACTAGTCACTTTACGTTAGTTGAATGTATTTTTGTTTTTTTTTTTCATGACGGGGAAAAGAAAAAAGGAGAAATTAACGTATACTTTTTTATTCCACAGCATTATATACCATTACATTTGAAAGATTTTATCGTAAGTGAAATTAAAGTTGAAAAAGAAAAAGCATGCAAGAACAAAAAAAAATGACGATTGACTAAAAAAGAAAATGTACAGATATATTGAAGTTATATATTAAATATATATTATGTATATGAATGAATCTATATAACGATATTTTTGTGTCCAAAAGCCAGTAGAAGAACGGGAGTTATCCGAGCGAAGTCGAATTCGCTTTTTCAACCACGTTGACGTCATTGTAATTCGTGTTCCGACAAAAGCAAATGTGTAAATATGTATATTATTGTAAGATATTTAAAAGAAACAGAAACACAACAATTCATGACGAATATATCTGCATATATTCATTAAATAACGTTTTTTTCATATAAATTTTTAAAAAAATATATTTTTCGTTCCTCTTCCCCCATCCAGAACGTATCCTGAACTCGTTTGATCAATTGGATCGCGTTGGCAAGGCAACTTTGCCGGCAGAATGTTTTGTTTCTCCTGTCACCGCATGAGAAAGCATTCACGTTTCTGCTCCGCCTGAAGGAGGAACTTGTCTCTCGTTCTGCTTCGAGTACAGTGATTGCGAACGGTTAAGAAGAGAAAAAATGGTACGCTTGCACGTTAAAAAAGGCGAGGAGAGTCAATTCCTTTACGACACTACTGTCGATGCTCACGTCGATGACGTCATAAAAGAAGTCACGATAATCTACAACGGTCGACTGAAGATTTCTCGAATTTGCTACGGTAATTTTCACGAAAGAAATAACATTTTGTTTTGCACTTTTTTTCGTCGTGCACAATAATCGTTCTCTGGCCTCTACCTGGTTTATTTCTTGCAATTAAGAAATCGAGGAGCTCGCGAAGCACGGCACGATGCTGCCGGAAAACATAATGGGTCTCACGGATGAGCAAGTCGAGGAGCTGAAGCTCGTTGACGAATGGGGAGAAAAATGCGTCCCGATGGGAGGATGGAGCTTCAATAAGGATCCGATTGGTACACATTTTTAATTGTTCTTCCATCTCCATTTCTTTTTTTTTGCACCAATTTATCAACACTCCTCGCTAATGAGCTCAATTTTAATATCGACATGACAAGGACGACGAAACGGTCGTCAGCCCAACGAGAAAATGCAAGAGGTGTTGAAAAAAACGATCGAGGAAGCTCGAACGATTACGTCCAAGGTAAAAACAACTATTTCGAACTGTAAAACGATATTTCACATTCAAAAGCTTACATATTATTACTTATTGCTTTTTCAGAAACTGGTGTCTCAAGAAAAATTGGTAACACTGAAAATCGTTCAAGAAGCACTCGATATGTTGAGAGGCTCAGTAATGATCGTTTATCCGATGGGCTTGCCACCTCACGACGTTATTCGTCGTGAGTTTGAAAATACGGAGGATCTCGGAGGAACTCAGGCATCTCTTGAAGTAAATTTTGTTTTGAATTATGAAAAAATTAATTTTTTCACTGGATAAGTAATCACAAAAAAATTGCTTGCATCCCTATTACACTCGAAGGGGTTTAACTTTTTAATTTTACGTATACATTCTGTATTTTTCACTTTTTTAACGTTTTCCGTCTTTCGTGATTTACATTCTCACTCTATCCATTAAAATATTTTAGAATATTTTTTAATATATCAGTAATGTGCAATATTAAAAATTGTCAAATATCTTTTGAACAATATTTTCAAAACTTCGAGTTTTTCTTCATTTTATAAATACTTTTATAATAGAAAATAATTAAAAAATATTGTTTATTACGTATTCATATGAAACATATTTAATAATAAGTTTATAATTCTAATTTTAAATAGGTAATGGACGTGCAGACGGCTCAATTGTGGTTCTCCGGAAAAGAATTGCTACGTGGAAAAAAGCTCCGTGACTTTTTGGGTCCCAATGAGAAAACGAAGATCGTGGTGAAATTGCATAAACGCGGAAGTGGAAAGCCGGCTCGAGAGCCGTTGATGTCGGAGGATGATCGGAAGCAGATGATGTTGCGAGCTTACAAACGTCAGGAGGAGCTGAAGGTAAGTACCCATTTATTTTGACCTTCCTTATATTTTTTTCAGCCTTGCTAACTGTCGATAAGAAAAAGTTCTCTGGCGAGCTCGTTCACGATATCGATCAGTCTTGCTCGGTAAAGCCGGAGACATTTTCATTGTTGTGCGTGAAAATGAAAATGGAAGTGACGTAAAAAGTCAGTTTGTTTTGTTGGAAATGACCATTAGCGTGCTTCGTATCAACAAATTTTAATCATGCTAATTACTCGAGTGATTTTTCGTGTGTTTAAATAAATTTTAGGAATTTTTTTGGCATTATTTTATCAGATATTCGTTATCGTCATCAGATCGTGAAATTTCATTTTCTTTAACATAAATTCTGTACAGAATTTATCTGTACAGTCAAATAAAAAGTTTTTATCGCAGTTTATCTCGATACCATGTGGTTTTTGAGCTTAAGTCAATTAAGAAAAGTTGTTGCAAATTGTTTCAAGAACAATATACTCAAAATTCAAGGTCATCCAAGGTGACCTGTACGTATTACGTATGCATGCAAAAAAATCATAATCTTAGGATTTTTTTTAACTTGAGGAAGCTTCCTTGAAGTACAATAAAGAGCTGTACAAAAGTTTAACAAGTTTCACAACCCAGAAGTCAAGATATCAAGAGTTGAAGATCGCAATATTTGACACGTGCTCTCTTATGGGAGACTGCAAAAACCAGTGATTTTTTACAACAAATATCTCGAGTTCTACGTAGTAAAACCTCTCAAAATTTAATATACAATTGCACATTTTGTATCACAGAAGGTTTTTGCAAATTTTTAACAAAATCCTAAGAAAACGATTTTTTGATAAAACTATAATCTTTTATGAAATCTGAAATTTCCCATTAGTTCTTCAAGTACTTACGACCATTACTTCAAACATTTTGTATTTACGTAGAGCGGGCCAATTTAGTCATCCGAGTGCAAACAATTTTCTCGAAGGGAATATAATGAGCAGGGGAAAAGGGGCGGATTGTGTCAGACGAGGAGAACATCGATCCATCCGCTTACGAACACGCGCATCGATCGTTCTCCAACTCTTTTTTTCACTCCGCCCATCCTTCTTATCCTCCCATTCTGACTTTTTGCACTCATTGTTTGTCCTCGAAACACCCTTTTGTATATGGGCTAATGGATTTTAGAATTCTCTTCGGAGAATGATAATACCGAGAACATCCTTTCTATATGCCATCTCGTCAATAGTGTAAACATGCAATTTTCCTGACCTCGTATCACATTCTCTCCCCGAGTAAAAAAAGCAACAGCTCTAGACCTCGTTGGGTCGCTAAGAGTGACGCATGTGCTCGAAGAAAAACACTTGATTAAATTATTCATTAAAAAATACTCAGAAATGTATATTTCCAAGCAACAAATACTTTCCAGAAGAAAATTATGACTCTTCGTGCCGTGTATAATTAAAAACGAATGAATATTATTCTCACTAATATTTCCCATCGATTATTTCACCTCGTAAACATTGAAATCGCTTGAGCGACAGGTGGGCGTTTTATCGAGCGTTTCGCTTGAAATACTCGTCATGAGTCTAAGCTCGCAAGCGACTTGCGTGATAAAGATAGGACACGAATTACTTGAATAAAAAACTATCCAAGTCTCGGTCACGCGTCAAGAAGGGATTTATCGGTGAATAAAAATTGATGGCTCGGTGAAAGGAGAAATCCGTCTCACGTTTCTTCGGCGTTCAATAATAAAACATATCGGTATAAGCGCATACACGAGCTTATTTTTTTCGCACACCGCGCGCGTGTAGGTCGCAGGTCGCGAGTTTATAGCTTCAATATTGTTTCAAAGGTTTATAGCGGTTGGCGGGGATGTCACCACCGTTGCGAGAACAACATCACGCAACGCGCGTTTAACCTTTGTTGACGAGAAATTTTGATTTAACTCTCCCGACGCTCTCGTCGTCGTCATCGTCGTCGTCGTCGTCGTCTCCCTGAAATAAGAAAAATTCGGTCACGATGTAAAAAGTTGAAATGTATCTAAGCAGTGCGCGGAAGGATATAAAAATATAATTCCGATCTACGCAGTCACGATAGTTATTGCAAATCCCGGAGTTTATCACCGCGGTAAATGTATTTTTTTATTCGTAGAAATAATGCGACGATAAAAGCTTACATCCATTACGACGAATCTCGAAATCCAGTATATGCACAGTATATAATATTGCATATATAATTATATGTTATGTTTTAGAGTCATTACATAGAGTTGATTTAATGATAACAATAATATATTAGGCAATATACATGAAAGCAAACGGTATCGCAGAGTAATAATTATACGTAAAATAGTACTTTTTTTCTCACTTTCGAAACTTTCGTATAATTATGGCGAGTGTGTCAGACGTTTGAGTGTGTGTGGTCGAAAAATGTTTCATGTATACGTCATCGAAAAATTATTATTCTCCTTTTTTTTTCGTCATCAATTTTATGGACAGCTTCGAGAAAGTCTCGTTGTATGCGACCAGAGTGAAGATTAGACCCGATTGTATAGGCGTTTCGGGCTTTTTTTTATACGTATTATATAGTATCGACATTTTAGAGCATTAGGGCGGAGTCGATTCTCTTTTGAATTTGTAAGACGTGCCGGTAATTACATTTTTTTAACGTCACAATTGTTCGCAGATCGAAATACTTTTCGCTTATTCATTCGGTTATTTCAGCGTTACCGTTAATGTATAGTCTAATTGCATATAAATAGGTGCATTTGTATATAGTATATATATTTATTAATTTAGTTCATTAATATGGAAGAAGGCACATATAAAGTACTACCGGGGCATTGAAGAATTTTATTTTTCTTCCGCTTATTTATTTATTTTTTTTCTTCACTGAATGCACGTGCGAATATTTGAAAATATCGATCGAGATGAATCGAAAATTTGAAATAGATTCAATGATTGGATAGACAATTTTTCTAGATATGAAATCCACTAATTAGGTTTGACGAAAAATTATTCTACACGTGTGACGATAGCGTACAAAATTTTACGATATTGTAACATTTATGAAAAAAGATATAGAATAATATTTTTTCGTAACAAAAGACGTAACGAGTCCAGGAACTTTTACGATTCGCTTCGATCGCTTTTTTTAAATAATAAAAATAAACACACTCGCATTATTAGGCAGGTTAATTGCACATCGACTTAAACTTCACCATTGCTTTTCCTCCCCCGTCATTATATCTCTTCTTTCTTTAAATATATATACTTTCCTTAAGAGTGAACGTTAACAATAACAATGATGATGATAATTACACAATATGACAATAATATACTCTGACGTAGACACAGTGTAAAATCGTAAAGCTTATCATCAATGTCGAATTTAATGAAAGTGCTGGTAGTGATTTTCCTTCGTAACTTTATATTGTAAAAATTCAGTCTGATCTGTAAACACTTTTATGAAAATTTCTTCAAAGGTTTGGAACGAGTAAAAACAATAATCGAACGAATCAAAAAATTATTGGAAGTCAAGAATTTTAGCTTTCATTTTTGTACAGCGCAGACACCAAATTTTATATAAACGCGAAGTTTTCCATGTTTTTCCACAACGTAGTCGATACGAACGTAGCTCGTCAGACACGCATTTTCCACGTCAAAATTGAATGTCCGTGAGTCATCGTTCTCGTATCGTATTTTATGAAATTTGTAAAATTGAACGGTGTTGGCCCCGATTTTTCGAGAGCTCGCAGCGGTGCTTTTCCATAATCGCGCTTTTTCATGGCACTCACCAATTTTTGCCAATAAAAAAATTTAAAAAAAAGGACATATTTTGGAATAAAATGTAATAAAGCTAGAACGAATCCTCGGCGTCGTCGGTGTCTACCAAGGGAAGTCGCTCGTAATTTCTGAGGTGGTTGGTCGTAGGCTTAAACTGCTAAAGCGCCAGGCTGCGAATCTCGCTGTCGTTTATGGTGGTCGCGGGGGTGGACGAGCTGCCCTCGACGAGCCTCTTGTCCTCGTCCTCGGCGGTCTGTCCATCGACGCAGTATCTGCAGCGCATTTTCGCATCGTCCCCGACTTGGACAGATCGTGTTATTATTATGAGAGTTGTCAGACTCACGAGGAAGAGAACGCTCGGGACGATCGTCGCGATCAGCAGCTCGGTTCGCGTTTTCTTCAGATCGAAACGAGCCACGACAAAAAACGAGTCATTCTGCAAAAAAAAACAAGTAATATTTTTAAGGACAAAAATACTATGTTCTTGTATTTGTCTTGTTTTTTTTTTTTTCGTTGAAGTTCCATTTTCTATTCGCGTGTTACGGAACGTCGACCTTATACCCAGTTGCATCGTTAAGACATATAAGTACATTATAAATGGAATCGATTTCCTTTTTCTAACTCGAGCTCAGGCCTCGCTGCTGCCCCGAATATCGACTATAGTCGCGTTGATAACCATTGACTTTTACGTCGTTGGTATTTTTTTTTCGATGAAATACAAAATATCTACTGAATTTTTTAGGTAAAACTTCGTGTATATCGGCTGACACCTGAATTTGTGAGAAAAAGATAACAATGTTATATTTCTATAACATTATCTCTTATGAAAAATTCAAATTACGAACATCAACGCGGCCGCTTTTTCCTTTTTGGTATGTTTGAATTGATATTTTGCGACTCTTCTAGGCACATATTTCATATAACCTCGCATAATACGCTGTATACCGATGAATTGATTATTGGCTTCTGGTCTTTTTTAAAATAGAATATTTGTTCGCAAAATTTCCTGCAGATAAGAAAAATGTTACTTATTCCGGGCGCAATTCAAGAATTCATATTGAAAAATTAAAAAAACTAATCCATAAATCAGATTTTTCGCTCATTCAATATGAATTTTTGGATTTCGCCCCGAATAATTATCATTTTCTTTATCTACAGGAAATTTCCGATCGAATAGGCTCTTAAAAACGAAAAAAAAATTCAAGAAATTTGGTGAGTCACACTGGGTCTCGTGGACCCATGAAAATTTCAATTAGCGATTTCTTTTCTTTTTCTTCACAAAATCAACTTTTTAAAGGTTATTTTGAAATTTTTTTTAAAAAACGAAGCAAATTATGTAGAAATTATGTTTATATATCAATTATTTTAAAAGTTATCACGTTTGCAAGTGCTAATTATTTACTTTAGGACTAAACATATTTTGCATTAAAACGAGATGTATTTAGGATATAATAATCTGTATAAAATATAATTAGTTCACTAAAATAATCAGTTGTCACTTGTAAATAGTAAAATTTACCATATTACATTTTTCTCTCAGAGTAGTGCGTTCTGAACGATATTTTCGAATAATGTTCAAAATATGAAAGTACCTTGTTATAGTAGCAAAGATATCTGCTCTGTGACGTATGATTGTCGCCGTCACGTCCGTGGGTCGCGAGGAATTCCCGGCACTCGCCTCTGAGGGTATTAACGCAGCCCTCCAAATTGATGTAGAGTCTCGAGGAATTGTAAATCGTGAGGGAACGCTGGGACGGTACGTATTTGTCGCTCGGATCAATCGGATTTGCCAGGCTCTTCTCGTACATCGTCAGAAAAGTTGTGAAATTTATGTACGGCTGGATTATCGAGTACTCGTCGACCAGGGTCCCATTTACGCAGTCCTCCGTTCTGCGCGTTCAGCATTAAAAGTTTAAATAAATGAAAAACACATCACTTTGAGCAGCCAATATGATGGACGTCAGATGGAACTTTTCAATTCTATTTTTTCTTTTTTTTTCGCCTCACGGGAATTCTTTACTTATTTTATCGTCGGACGGGAATGTTTTTCGACTCTCGAACCATTAAGCTCGGAAGCTTTTTCTCGAGCTCGTGAGAAGGAATGCGGGGTTTCCTTGGAAACCCAGCCGCTTTTCTCGGAAAAATGTACAATATGATATCTATACGCGCTCGTTCGCATTCTTCCCAGACACGTCGAACGTATTCTCTCCGCTTTCATTCCGTCTCATGTTTTTTCCATTATCCTCTTTTTCACAGTTCGCAGAAAACCCTTCTCGTGATTCGTGTATTCTGTCCAATAAGATTCGATTTGTACGGATCTCATCTTATTCGCGATCGAGAGATTCTTTCGAGTTTCCCCACGAGCAACGCTTGTCGGATAAAGAATATCTCACTTACCGAAACGAGAGAAATTTATACGAAAAATTACTATGATTTATCCTACTGTAGCAACAGTTGAAATATTGTTACGATATTTTATACAAAACACATCTATATTCTCAAAATTTTTTTATCATTTAAAAAAATACTATATTATGAAAAAGACGTAATCATTGTTTATATTACCCTTTAGCAATACGAAACTGTTTCTCTTAAAATATTTCGGGATTTATAAAGGCATGAAAATCAGAATGGGCAAAAAATCAAAAGTTTTACAACGTTTTTGTCTGATATGAGGTCGTTTAAGAGCTAAAAATTATTTTAAAAAGTTACTGCAAATTAATTGAAGAAAAACATATCGGAAATTAAAGGCCATTCAATGATCAGTGCAAAATTTCACTTAAATTATGAAGCTCGTTGCCTAGATATTTATTGTACAAAATTACAACTGCAAACACGTGCTCTTATGGGAAGGTGCAGAAATAGCCATTTTTAACAATTGATATCTTAGAAGCTTCCTAATCATCGTGAAATTTTTACACAACGTTCTAAAGATATTATCCAACATATTATGTAAAATTTTTCATCATTAGGGATTTTGAAGGCGAAATCCTTACCTTATATCAGTCGAATCTTTGCTGACACGAAAACAGCTGGCGACAATCGCCTTCGAGTTTTCTTCGTCCCAAACTTTTATCGGCTCGTCGAGGCGCTCGCCCGGGAGATTGCCGTTGGCACGATTGAGAGCGTAGCCACGGGAGCATCTGGCCGTGAAGACGTTGTCGTCCTGCATGATAAATACGTTGGAGTTTGACGTGCTTATCTTCGGGCAATAACGATCGCACGAGAACGGTCGCTTTATTTTCGTGCAGCGAGAATTCTGACAACTGAAGAAACCGTTCAGCTTCATGTTGTCCTTCTCGCTGTCGACCACGATCCCATCCGCCTTGTGGTGGCAGAGCATCAGCTCGCTCATATTCGCGCAATGGCCCAGACTGCAGTTGAATACTCCCACGAGGCTGCTGCACTCGCTACCATTGTTGCAATTGTATCTTTTCAAGCTTTGAAGATTCACCTGCGAAACGAACAAAATCCGAATAAATTTCATCCCACTTTATTTTGTTCCTTGATAAATTCCCACGGGTCTCGTCTATTTATGGACTACACTTTTTGGGAAAAAATAAACATCTGTGCGATAAAATTTCATGAATATTTTCGCAATTTTGATGTCTCGACGGCGAAACATGTCAGAGAGAGAAAATCTAATATTCGAAAAGGTACGAGATATCGTGATGTAATCTGATGGTAGAATATCCGTAACTTTTCTGAAAAGAGTACATGCTGAAAAAGTTTATGGAGGGTCCGCAGTTGGCTAGAGTGCGATCATAACCATGGCAACCCAGCGAAGAAACTTTTTCCCTCGAATCCGAGAGCGAGCAATTTTTCATACTTGTATCGAGCGCGAAAGTTGTCATTTTTTGTAACGTGAAGTAATGCGATTTGAAAAAATAGAACGCGAAAACCTTTTTCCGGGGGCGTGGGTCTCGAATGATACTTGACCACCCACGCCATGGTCTAATCGAGAGAAAATAAATCTTGAAAACTTCGAAGATCTTGCAAGTAAAAAAGTAGAAAAAATATGACACGACGCGGTTTATATTACGCTACATAAAACTATGAAAAAATATTTACAAGTATTACGTTATTTAGAATTATTTTATTGATAAAAGAAAAACTCACCTGAGGACACGGAATGCTTGTGAATTTCGTACAATTTTTCAACACGAGATCCGTACCGTTTCTCCGAACGGTGGCGTGAATTTGGGGGCAAAAACCCGTAGTTTTCGTCAGGCACCACTCGCCGCAACTCGCCCAAGCGCAATTATTAACCAGAGTTGCGTTCACCGTTTGGCACATTACCGGATTCGGTTCGATGCCTGCGTTGAAAGCTCTGGAACGATCGAAACTTCTCATGAAAATTCTCACTCCTGCGATGGCCTTGTAACGCTTCTCACTTTTTTAAAATTAAAACCAAAAATCGATTCCATTCCAGGTATGGAAAACTTTGATGACGTTGACGAGAATCAATGAAATTACTTGCAGTGTTGCAAGTCCTCGTTATTAAAAAGAAGTTTTACATTCCAGTTTGTAGGACACCATTCTGAATAAAAAATTCCCACTTAGTCAGGGCTAGTGGACGTTTGATTGATCGTTGAGGAAAAAGAAGTACGAGGTCCCGACGTTGATAAACGACGAAGAGTGGATTATTTGAACTTGAGGGTCGTTTTTATGGAAAAATCGTTCTCACGGAAAATCGACAATTTTTCATTTTTCTATACCTCGTATTTTTTTTATATATACTTTTTATTTGAACTCGAGCTCGCGAGAAAATAACGGTGTCGAATGTTATCGCAATAACTCATCGAAACTGGGAACAGCAACGACGATAAGAACTCGCTCCCGTCAAAAAGATCTAATTACGAGATATTTTGATTAGGTAAATGCCAAGTGTGAGCTCGATATTTCGATCGATTTTCAGGCGAACAAAAAAAAAGATCATTCGGAGAAACAAAGTTTATTTCTTGATGGTTGATATTATAATAATGATGAGAAAAAATTACCTGTGGGAAGGCATGTAGATGGCAACGCTTAGGTAGACAAGTGCGACGCAACTGATAACAATCGTGAATTGGCAAAAACATATGCTTCCACATATTCTCCGATCCTGTTCCGGTATCATCCGCTGTTTGTTCTTCCGTCCCATCTTTCTCGATCGTATATTTATTTACAATTTGTGTTTATATAGAAATATGTATCAATATTATTTGCTCGATAAATTCCCTCGGAGAAAAACGACGCGCGAACAATATATTATTTTCTCAACCCCCCGATAAACTTGTTACACGTTCGATCCAACAGATTCTAATAGATTCGATTCTTCTGTACTCTTAATCTCTTCTAATCGCAAAGTATTGCCAGAACAAATTTGTTAGCAAATCTATGTTCATCCCTTTCTCTCTTTATCACTTTAAATTTTTTTTATTACTTTGTTACTTTTTTTTTTAAATACGCTTTGATCCCTCAAGATTTGTGACTGGTGCGTTGAGTATATTTATTAGAAGAAAAAGAAGAGGAACAAGTTTTAGATAAAATATACTTCTGGTTCCGATGATAAATAAAAAATATGCTGCGGAACTTGGCCTTTTTATGAAGCAAATTAGGCGATCTCGGCCGCACCTCTTTCAGCGAGTATTTTTTTTTCTTTCGACACACCAGGGCGGTGTGTCACGCCGTAAATTATACTAATGCACTTGGGAGTTTCGCTAAATATTTATCTCATTATTTCATTTTGCGAATTGTTTCAATATCGTGAAATTTCGTTAATTTTCTCTTTGGAATGTAGCACGCTTTGTATCAGAAATTTTATCAATGTTACATTAATTTCGTCGTTATCATATAAAATTATTCTTTGTTTATCCGAGTTCGTTGTGCGTACTTCAACATAACGTTCAGACGAGATAAAAAAAAGCCAACTTGGACTTATGAATAATAATTCGGAACGCTCGAGTCCCAAGGGCCTCGTACTCGGAAAATTTACCCTCCTCGTACACGCGCATCGAGGAGAAACAAAAGGGAACGGAACACCCTCTATTAAGCCGGCCGAAATATTCTGACTATTTTTTCTCGTCGACGCTATATAAAAATGAAATTTCTTCGCTTCTTTCTCTAAAAATACAAATTTCTACAGAGTCGATTTTACTTCCGTCGTGATAATAAATAAAGTACGAAAATTTTTTTCGTCCGTATATATTTAGACAAACGTCGACAAATATTTCATTTAGCTCTCATTGGCACACGACTTAACAGAATTTCGAAACAATTTCGTAATTAATTCAATTACTTTAATCCGATTGCTTACGTGTGTTAAAATGCGAAGTAGGAAAAAGTGTAATCGACGTATAAGAATAAGAAGAAAACGAAACAACGAGAGAACTCATGCGGTACGCGCTATTGAAACTTGTAAACATCGGAGCGTGGGGACAGTATAGGAGCGTGTCTTCGAGTGACTGCGATAATCCGCTTAAAAAATGTAAAACGTGTGTCTGATTTCAAAGAATGAGCGAAGACTCGATGAACAGAAGGATTGTCGATCGATGAATCACAGTAAAAATATAGGTGTATGCTTCAATTTGGATGGCACCCCTCGGGTGTCTGGCGAAACTCGTCTAAATATCCACTATGACACTCGAGACCGAGCTCATTTCCGTCCATTCTGAGCATTTGCAACGATACATATCCCTCGTCGAACTCTTTTCTCGTTTGCACTCGGGCTCCGCCACGATTAGAACGAGCGAAGACGCGGGACAGCGTCTGTGCGGATCGTCCGAGAAAATTCGACCGAGCGACCGATGAGGGGACAAACGATTTCGAAGGCCTCTGCACTCGCTTCTCCGTTTCCCGTGGGTATCTTTATTATTTTGGTGCGTTGAACGGAGCGACGAGCCACGCGATCGGGAGCGAACTCGCGACTGGCGTGTTTGAATCTCCTCCTCGGCAGGGGACTCGCCTCTACGAGACTCCGCGTATACGTATACGCGAACGTCCGCGAGCCAGAGAGGCGCAAGTGCTCGCGATTTATCGCTCTTCCTTCCGAGGGTTATGACCTTCCGTTAGCGAGTACACTCGATTCCGTCCGTCCTTGTCCGCGGCGCAGCCTCGATGCAAACGTCGGAGGGTGTTGTACTCGCGCGTGGGAGTAAGAACGGGAATCCTCTCTCGTTCAACTTTTGTTCGCGTCTGCGCCCGACTCGCCTCTATTTCTTTTCTCCCGAGCTTGCGCTTTTGTTTTTTTTTCTGAGATTATTGTGAGTAAAAGGTGAGAAAGAGCGAGAGAGCACGAGCTTGGAAATGTGATCTGACGTCCCGCTTTATTTTTCTTTCCTTCTTTTCGGCTCAAGCCCGTTTCGCCGGCCCGGCCGGGTTCATTTTGTATCCCTGGCGAGAACGCTCTCTCTCTCCATTAATAATGGAACACGCAAGAGAGCTCTCTCTCTCTCTTTCTTTCCCTCGCGTCTCTCGACGCCCGGTCGCGAACCCTGCCGAACTCGCGACCTCTCCTTCCCGATGACCTCGCCTCGGAGGGTCGCAGACAACGGAGCTTCCGGTTAACAGCGCCGGTAGCGCGCTTCGTCGATTCCTCCCTCGGGCTTTTTCGTCCTCACTGATGCACGATAAAGCAAATCTCTCTCGTCGCGCCGGAACGGATCGGAAAACCCGCGGGCCAAAATTCGCGGCTGGACGGTCGAGAAAGCAGGCGTCGTAAAAAGTGTCTCTCGCGATTCACCGACCACCGATTTCAGTCTATTTTCTACATAGGTAACTAGATATGATTATTTTACTTTCCTCGGTGCATTCTTGCTTAAAACGATTTTAAAGATAATTTTAAAGATAATTAATTAATAATTTAAAGATAATTCATCATTCTCGATAATTAGTCCGGACTTTTCTTTAAACAATATCAAAGTGTGTATAAAATTTGAATGGGTTTTACCGTCAAGAAATAAAGATATATACGTATAGTTAAAAAAATTTTAACTTTGATTATTGCTAGACGGTTTAACTTTTTCAAGATTTTCCACACTTTGATATGTTCAAGAAAATTTTCTTATTTTCGAGAAAACTTCTTTAAAAAAGTTGACCCATGATTTTATGTCTCTAATTTATGTGTGTAGAAAAACATTCGAGTGTTTGAATCGCGCTAGAACCTCCTTAATAGAAAAAATGTGTGTCTTTGTATTGAGTAAAATTCGTACACTTTCTTTTTATTTACAATAGATTTTTTACTTATTATTTATCGTATAGGATAATAATGAGATTGAATTCGGTATATACAGGCTCTATTATTGATAAAAGAGACATTGTGGTTTTTTCTCTGCTCTTTTGTCATTCTTTAATGCAAAAAGCGGTGAGGATCTTTATTTTTTCGTCGTGTGTTTCGTATAAGTGACAAAGTACTTTGGAATTTAAAAAAATTGGGAAAGATATCTCCAGTTTAATGCGTATATATTCCAGATTTTGTTCCTTTAATATATCTATATCGGATTATTGATTAATAATTTGTAAATTTTTATATCGAAATTTTCCATTTTTTTAAAGCAATAATAACCATAACGGGCGATCTACGCGTAAATGAGATATCGATATTTCTTTGTGCAAGACAGTGAAAATATTGGAATATCGATATTTCTTTTTTTTTTGTTAATTTTCTTGCATCAATTAAGACGATTTTGTTGGCACTATAATATCCCTGCGAGATATATACTAATCGATAAAACGCTGCAAGTACATTTCTTCCCTCAACATGCGACGATTGTCACTCACAGTGAAAATCACTTTGCACAGATATTTAGTTTGAAAGAGCAATAAAAGGTAGTCTATGGAAATAGATAAAGCATTGAGATTTGAGAGTTTCTTTTATTTCTGTTTTTCTCCATCTTTTGAAACAATGATGGGAAAAAAATCTCTCTTCGCTAAATTTTGTAAATCGAGATTAAATAATTTATCGACGAAGGAAAATAAGCCGAATTTAAGTAAATATAATCAACAATGCATAAAATTTTACTCAGTAAATATAACGATTCCTAAAATTAACAACCCTTGCTTTTGGTGTTTTAAGGAATTCGACGTGCATGTCAACTTGAACCCATGACCGTTTACGTGTCCGCGTACAAAAATCTTAACAATTTTATAACATCTTCATCTTCTTCGCGTTTCATGATTTTTTCGCAAATCCTCTTCTCGTAAGTTTAATTATATTCACAGGCAAAATTTATTCCCACGTCAATCTTAATTATCTAAAAATTTCGGGCATTCTGAGAAAAAAGAGTTTTAAGTATTAAGGGAAAAATAAAAGTGTTTGAATAACTATATGTATACTTTTCGAATTTAAGCGACAATATTTAGAGAATATTCGTAGATTTTTCTATCACTGATATTTCGTGTCTACAGGTCGAATGATCTTGATTACTTTTTCATTTTTTTTTCCTAAGGGTAGGGCAGCTTTTTTACGATAGAATTATTCAATAACGAGTACGAAAGTGAGTCTAATGGAAGGCCCTGGAGATTCTCTCCTCTAAATGGCTCGTCTCTCTCGATATTCGACAATAAAAACAAAAAAAAATAGCCTCGATATTTTGGAAGGTGCGATTGATCTCGATTCGCTGGTTTTGGCTCGTCAAAATCTTCATTTTGTATGAATTTTTCTTAATTTCGCTGTTCCATTCAACAATTTCAGTTCGTTTTTTGCTTACTTTAAGGCGATATCGAAGGCTTTCGTTTCATTGGTGTTTGCGCTCATTATTTTCATGTTGATAAATAAATAAATATTTTTGAAATATCACAAGTGATTCCCATTTGAGAGAAAAAGTTTTGAAGACAGCTCGGAAAATCAACGAAACGTTTTTTTTTAACTCCAATGGGAGTTTTCACGATTAAAAGTAATTTTAAAAAATCTCCTTAATTCATATCATGACGAAATTTGATTTGACGGCGAATGGTGCAATATGCAGCAAAACCGTCTTACGCATTAATCCCTCGTATTATAACAATTATTACAGTATCACGGTAATGAGCATTTTCATTTCTTCATTCATTCAATTTTTTTTTCAATCGTTTATTTGAAAATAAATAAAGATACTGTACACTTTCAACGAGTGGCGACGGGCGTCGGAAGAAAAAGAATTTATTCCCGTCTCTTGCCTCTTCCGCGTAAATTCTTTCCAATCGGAGATTTATACAAAATTTCTCCCCCCCCCCCTGTTTCTCATATTCTCGTCGTTGTCATTTTGTTTTCGGCTGTTTCGCTTATGTTACAAGCTCTGTGCGTTTTTTTTTTCTTCAAGTTCGTGGAATTTTCCTCGAAGAACGATTATTCGATCAATTTGTCGTGTTCTCGCTGCAGCTTTCTTCACGCGACTCGCACTGGGACGGAACGACACGACCATAGCGCGGAAAAGGTCGTTCGCAGACGTTTCGAGTCCCAAATCCGATAGTTTCTCACTTGGGACGAAAAATAGCGTCCTTTTTTTATCCCCTTCGGATTCCTTCTTACTACGACGTGAAGAAAATAAGATGCTCTCGGCGAAATTTTTGGCGTCACTCCCTCGCCGGGGGGTGAGCCCTCGGCAACAATCAGTATTCTTCTTCGTCCTCCTCGAACTCGTCCTCGCCAAGGATGCTTGATCAAGAAAAAATATTTCATTCAGACTTTACTTTCTTACGAAATTATTTATTTATTTATTTATTTTTATAATCGTGAAAAAATTATAACGTTGCAATGAGTGAACTCAAAAAGTAGTTTCTTGTTTTCTCATTATTTTAGTCAGTCAACCAATAAGCTTATTTCTCAGAAGACTAGATACTTACTCTTCCTTTCTCGCATATTTGTCAATCAAATTCCTGCCAGGACCTCCGCAACTCTTGTTCATCGGTGGGCAGTACCAATAACAGAGAACTCCGAGCGATATGACGAAAAGCAAGATTGGCGTTACCAGAGCAAGAATCAATTGTCGTAAATTCTCGTCCCACGAATATCTGCAATTTATTTTTTCAAGATTTATTTATTTGCATATTACGCGGTGTAGATCATTAAAAAATGAACGACAAAGATACTTGTGGAAATGTGTTAAAAAGACTAGCATTGAAAAATGGTAATTTAACTTTTGACAGGTTAGATAAAATAGCAAAGAAGTTGATTTGAATCACTGAGAGAAATTACTGTAGTAAATTGTACCGTAAGGTGACAACTATACTTATCATTTTAAAACCAAACATTTCGTTTTTACAATAAAAGACGAATTATTTTTAGGGTATAATCTAAGTAACATATATTTAATCACACTGAAAACCAATTTTTGTTTGATTTAACAAAAAATTTTGTGCCGATACGTTCAATATTATTTTTTTGCAACTTTATTGAATTAAATTCTTTGAAATAAATAAATTTTGCATCAACTTCATTTAAACATTTTCCAACTAAATTGGTTTTCAGTGCAGTATACTATTGCCACTTTTGTATCGTATAAAAATATTACCTCGCGACGACGGTGCGAGGATAAGTTCTGCTGTAATAGCAGGGAAATATTTTGCCCATGTTACCGTAGCCGTAAGTCTTGGCAAAAACGGAACAATTGACTCTCGGAGGATAACCGCATCCCTCGGTGTTGACGAAAAATTTCGTGTCCGCGACGTCCCAGGTAATCGAGTCTGGCGATTTTGTCACGTACTCGTCGTAAGTCAATCTTGAGTAATTGACCTTAATCTGGTGGCAGCGAATCGCGGCGCTCGTACATCCTGAAAATATTTCAAGAACATTGACAAGTATAATTTCTGACGAGTTGCATTGAGAAAGTGATGGGACAGAGGTGACGGGAAGCGTTTTTACCTTCTCTGCAACTGGCCCAGGAGCAATTTTTGAGACCCTCGACGTAAACGTGCTCGGTGACGACGCAGGCGACCGAGTGTGGCGAAAAGTCAGCGAGAATGGTAGAAATGGCCGGCTCAACGACAAAAGGTATGAGAAACAAGAATCCAAAAACGGCAAGTATTGCGGTTGTCCCGAGGCAGAGAGACGTGTAAAATTTAGCTTTCTCGACCAAGGAAGCGACCTCGACGCCCGGGATTACGACGCCGGGGAGACTCTCGGGTTGGTCGCCAGCTCCGCTCGCGGCGTCTCCATCGCCGTCCCCGATAATGCTCGACTTGGCGTCGTCTTCCTGGGCTCCCATTATCACCGTTGACTCGTCCGAATCAATGATTGAGCCACTTTTTGGGTCCCTCGGACCCGACGATATGCGTCGTATCTTGACGGATTTATTTTCCCCCGCTCTTCCGAAATCGATTCCAATCGCGGTCGTAACAATACAAGCGCGCTCGACAGATCCTCGCTCCTTCAAAAATTCGCAGTCCCAAGTGAAAATTGAAAAATTAGCCAGACCACATCGAGAGAGAGAGAAAAAAAATACTCGGTTTAAATTTCTTTCTTTTTTTCTTCTTTTAGTTATTACGTATTTCGATAATATATCAATAGAGCAAATCAATAAAGTCTCGAATCAAGCTGCTGAACTCGCTATTATCGTCATTTTTATTTATTCATTTATTTTTTATTTATTTTACAATGATAATCAAGCGACTCGCTAGACCGAAAGTATCTCCTCTCTCTTCTTTCCTCCTTTTATTTTAAATTCATTTATATTTTTTTAAGAATAATTGAACCTATCTAACGGCGGCAGCCAGTAGTCAAGGTGGCTTTTGTAATGTGTGAGGCGCGCTTTTATCTCTTATTTACTCTCCTTGTTTTATTTATCGCTCGAGATAACGAATGTGTAAAACGCGGTGTAAACTTTTTTGCACATTAATGAATAAAGTCTCTCGTTAAAAAGGAATTTATATACGTGTCCTTCGTCTCGTCGATATCTTTGTCGAATTTGTTGAACTTTTTTTACCCTCCTTTTTTCGAAAAATGCATTTTCCTCCACTCTCCCGCGTATCATTAGGCGCAAACATGCGAGAGAGTTTACGTTTTTTCGACTTGGTCTTCTCCTTTCCTCTTTAATTTATTTTAATCTTGCGTGGGCAGTGCGAGTAGGAAAAATTCTTGCTCTTACGTGTCGCTTTTTTTTTTCTTTCTCGACGGATTTTATTCAGTGTTTTTTTTTAATTTATTTAATATTTTCACTCTCTTAATTTCCTCGTATTTTGATCCTTCTCGACGGACAGTCAATATCGTCGCTCACTCCGTAACGAGTGCCTTTTTCTCTCTTTCTTCTCATTTGTTATCAGAGTGATTATTTTTAATTGTATCTTCGATTTCTAGAAATGTGAAGATTGCTAGCATTTGTGTGTGATATCACGCGTTCCCCCCCTCCCCCGTATCCTCCTCCCTCATCCCATCTACTATAAAACCGCCCCTCCCAAGCGAGTCGTGGCCGAGCGCTTTTCAGTAGTCTCCGTGCAGGGAGAATATCGATTGGCGAGCAGGGCTCTCCTCCAGGAGGGGAATGCCTGTAAAGAGAAAGAATACGTCGTGATCGATCATTTCGCCGCGGCCGTACCGATCGAGCGAGAAAACGAGAGAGAGAGAGAGAGCGAAAGAGCTGTTCGGTCGTACAATAAAAAATATAATTGAGAAAATAATATATCGCGAGTTAACTAAAAGACGACACGTTGCGGGGATGAAATAAGTGCCACGAGGATTCGAGAAGAAGATGAGAATCGACGGGAGTGGGGTGCAGGGGGGTTAAAAGGATGAATATCGCTTTTTGTGTATCGCGACGAGGGCTGGTAAGGGATGAGGGCGAAGGGAGGGAGCGGCGAGAAGGGTGAGGAAGGAATGAGGTCAGTGTGACGTTTCTTGAAGGGGAGACGCGCGCGCGAAGCAGGAAATACGAGTCGTGTGTGCGAGTGGAATTGATTTCCTTACGTGACGGATCTCAGAGCGCCCTAACGGAATCTCCCCCACCAGCATCGGCAAGGGTGCCGGGATTGCTTTTCTTTAATTCGGCTAAGGCTGATCCGGGCATGCCCTTGAACCTCATTTTGGCGTCGTCCCCGACGACGACGGTGCGCTGACACAGAATGAGCGTCAGGCAGCTGACGACGAACAGGACGCTCGGCAATATGAGAGCGACGAGGAATTCCTTGTAGGTAGTCTCGAGGTCGAATTTCGAGACGACGATCTCGGTCTTGCCGTCGGCGTAGTAACAGGGAAATCTCGCCCTTGCGTTGTGATCGGACCCGTCCTTGCCGTACTCGTGCAGGAAGTCGCGGCACTCGTCGCGCAGCGTGTTGACGCAACCCTCGAGGTTTATCAGGAGTCGGCTCTCGTTCGCTATTATGAGATCCTGCTCGGGCGGTGCGTAAGTTCGCGTCTCGTCCAGGGGCTTCGTTGCGAATATGTTCAAGTAGGAAAGGTACGTGAAATTGGTCAGATCCGTGAGCATGTCCTTCTCGAGGACGGAACCGTTGATGCAGTCGACAGCCTCGACGCCGAGGCTCGAATTGTAGATTCCGTAGCACGAAGCCATCATTATGTCGCCCCGGGACTCGTGCCAGATCTCCTTGTTCTGAGTAACCTCGACGGCTCTCTCGCACTGGCTCAGATAAACCCTGTCGCCGCTGAGAAGTATTACGTTCTTGTTCCTCGTCGGTATGTCGACGCATCTCCGGTCGCAGTTGTACGGGGTTCTTATCCTTTCGCATGTCCCCCGGTTGCAACTAAACAGCCCGTCTATCGCTATGCACGTGATCTTGCCTCGCCTCCCGGAACACTTCAACGGCGGATCCGTGTCACGGAACATGCACTCGAACGCGTCCGTTATGTTGATGCAGATGCCAGCGGTGCAGTTGAAAGTCCCGGTCAAGTTTCGACACTCGTCCGCGATGCATTTCGACTTTTTCGCGTTCTCCTGGTCGATGCCGTAACAAGTCTTGTTCGTCGTGTTCGTACAGTTACCGAGGAGTATCGTCGAGCCGTTGTGACGCAGACTCACGTGAATCTGGGAACACGGACCCGAAGTTTTCGACAGGCACCACTCGCCGCAACTTCCCCATTCGCAGTTGTCCGCGTTAACCGTTCTTATTGTCGTGCACATTGCCGGCACTTCCGTTATGCCGGACTGAAATGCTCGCGTACTCGGCATGTATATCGCGACCGTAAGATAAACCAGGGCCACCGAGGACAGCACAGCTGTCATCTGGCACACGCATATCGTCCCGCAAATACGACCGTCCTGCGGTGGTATCACGAGATCCTCCTCCTGCACTTTTTGTACCATCGTTTCCTCTTAACTGTACAAGTATATTTAAACCTTCAACCATTCACTCCGAAGATTTACAGACAGATTATCCACTTTTATTTCGTTCTTACGGTCAATACGTCACCGTCGCTTTTTCTCTCATTTTCCGTGCTTATTTCTTTTCTCTCGCCCTCTCACGCTCTCTCTCTCTCTCTCTTCTTTCTCCAGCGTATTGTTACATTTTTGAAGCTTTGCTGCTCGACGATTCTCCGTTGAACCTCGTCACGGGCCGTTCGAGCTCGAGTGTCCGCGAGAGCGAGAATTTCGTCGTCTCGAGGGGTATCTCCGGCTGCGTCGTGACCGGCGTCACCGATTCGGTGATGAGAACTCGAGTGAAAATAATAAAAAAAACGAAGGGAGGAAAGAAGCGAGAGTTTTGACGCGGCAGCTCTCGGTACGGGGCCAGCCTCGACGCTGCGACGTTATTACTTGCGCGTCATGAGGCGGTCGCGCGCTCGAGCACGATATGGAAAATCCGCGCGGCGATCGGGACGCGCATGAGCGAAAAACCTGCACGGAGAATCGACACGGAGTGCCCCTTCCACCGTCGACCCCCGGATGCGCGCGATTCCTCGAACCAGATAACACCCTTCGCCGCGCCGGAGGATCAATAAGCGAGGGGGCACTCTCGCCGAACTGTAACCTACCGAAACCCCCGCCCCATCTCTCTCTCTCTCTCTTTTCACTTCCCGACTTTTCTCTGTGCCGCAGTGACGTCGTCACGAGCGAATTCTCCGCTACACACATCCAATTCTCTCCCGACACGAATGTATTCTCTCATTTTCACAAGTTTTTCCTTCTCTCGATGCCCAGCGGAAGGGTGCGAAAATCTCGGAGACGCATGACCGTTGAAACTACCCCGGTATGCCCCGAAAATTTTCGCACGTATCGCATCGGCTCGAGAATGAAAGATCTGTTGCATTTCGCATGCATTTCGAACGCATCGAAAACATTTTTTTAAATTTTATATATCGGTGGAAATTGTTCAAGTAACGATCGGTTGAGTTGACTTGAAAGTAAAATAAAAACTGGCGAGTGCTGCTAGTTCGCGTTGTAGAAAATTTCCCAGGTGATGAGAAGTTTGTCGGAAAGAGAACATTTTTCGTCGCGAGAAGTCGTTCCGGAGAAAAATCTCTTACAGAGTTCCGAAAAGTTTCGGAGTTTGTCAGGGACGGGGTGCATGAGAGAGAGAGAGAGCAAGAAAGAGAGAGAGAGAGAGAGAGCTCTTATTGATGAGCGAGAAAAGACGAAGATCGTTCCGCATGAAGCGTTTTTTCCAAAGGATACATTGTGTGGGTCGAGCGAGAAAAGTAGGTCGAAGGTCACCCGCTGACACGCTACCACGTTCCTCTTTCCACCCCGTCTCGTCCTTCCGCTTATTATTAGTTTCCCATCGACAGGCCGAGAAATTTCGAGAATCGCTGATCGAATTTCACAAGTTTCTAGACTAATTTCCCTGCAATTTTCGTCCGTATATATATAAGAAGATTTTTAACGATGATTTGATAGTTTTGGAATGTTCGCGAAAAAACAGGAGAAAAAGGACGCGGAGGCCTGCGGAGCAAAAGTCGTAAACGAGAGGTCACCGGGTCGAAGTGAGAAATTCATTGACCCTAAGCCGCGTGTGTGAGCGCGGTATATGCTGTCCCCGTTGTATGCAATATCCTATGGTTTTGTCCGAGATGAAAGAGGGAACGCGGACAAGGAGAGGAGAAGGAAGCGAACGATCCACCTGGCTGCCGGAAATCGTTTCTGTAGGTCATGCCCCCGCTTTAACCCACTTAGACTACGGCCTGGTATCACGCTTCCCTTTGTATCAGCCGCATGACATTTGTCCACTCGAATCGTCACAAACCAGCGCTCTGTTTCATATCTTTCTCATTTTTCTCTAGAGAAAAAAAGCCTTCTATATTTCTGGGAATAAATGGGCTGTCGAAATTTATGGAACATTTCTTATTGGGCTACGTAAGCTCCCTCTCATTTTTTTCCCCAAACTAATGACGAGCTTCGGAAAGCTCCAGGGGAGGATGTCTGATTGATACGAAAACGATCTTGGCACTGAGCCATTCGAAATCTTAGACGTTGGAAGCACGCTGATTTACTTTCAGACATGCCAGATTTCGGGACTAAGGGACAACTGGGGCTTCCACTCTGCTCGATTAATCTTCCAAAGTTTTCATTTTCTATATTAAAAAAAAACATGAAGCCTCTAATCGATTCATCGGGATAGAGCGTATTATGCGAAGTTATATGAAATATGCGCCTAGAAGATCAGAAAAATACCAATTCAAAAATGCCAAATTTTTTGCAAATTTTTGAAGAGGTACTTCAAGGATACATATATTAATAACATATATATTAATTTGGTTAATCACTCTACTAAAAAAAAAATTCAACGTGCTACTTTTGAAATAATGGCCTTGATGTTATAATCGTTTATTTGGACTTGTAAAAAATGTCAGGAATTGCCCATCATATTACGTCGAGAACACGAAAAAATATCGCCATTAAAAATTTTGAAATCTTCCTCTTTCCGAATCTTGAAAAATCAAGCTGGAGGACCTTGAACACGCCAAATTTTCTCAGCTCACTTTTCTCAGAACCTAACTTATACGTATAATAATGTGAGAACAACTTTGCATCTCAATTATCTTCGATTTATATCAAATACACCTGAATAGTTTGGTGATCATAAACATAAAAAAAAAAGATCGTCGAGCATATAATAAGGAAAAAAAAACTGTTTATTTTTCGAGATTATCTCGACAATACGACGAGGTCGAGTCAAAAATTAATTGCCCTTAATTTTTCGGTTTTTCCATTCAATTTGGAATCAGTATACCGGTATAAAGTGTCGGGACAAGACGTGTCGGGTCTTCCAAGGCAGTTCGTAACCGAAAAACATTTCATAGCAAATTTAGAAGTTCAATCGAGTGAGTGTCAGCTTCAAGTGAGTATCAATTGGACTTCATATAGTGAACGTTTCATAGTGCTCGTTTTATTAAAAATATATTGGCATAAAAATAAAATAGTTTGATAATCGAAGTAATTGTTTGGACAATTAGTTGTGCATTGCGGTTGATTCGACACACTTGGAGAAAAGTTAGCACGATTGAGCGATTTTGTAATGCAGGTCATGGGATGGGAGAGCCCGGTGGTGGAAAAGTGATAAAGAAAAAACGAGTGAAATAAAAAAGCATGGAGAAATAGAAGGGGCTCTCATAATGTTGGCTGATGGCGAGGTTCGTTTCTGCACGAAACGTTGTTTTATCGAACGCAAAGTACGAGGCCAAGAGGGAAAGAGCGAAAAGGAGAAAGAGCGAGAGAGTTGAGACTGGGTTAGACGGTTTGGCGCCAGGGCTATGCGGTACTCGTTTAACCTATATATATTTCCATGAAATACGCGTGTCGCGTGCCACTTTGCATCACTTTGACACACAGGTAATGCATAATCGCTACATCCGGCGTTTTTTTTTCAATAAAAAGTTGTATTGTACAACTCGAAGCTTCCCAACCCCACTATATACTCTTTTTAAAAAATATTTCTACGATTTTTATCATGGAAATATTTGCAACTCGATCTTCGCACTTTCATTCGATCGCGTCGTGCTTTATTTATGCGAAATAAAAATAGAGTACGATTCTCGAGGTGAATTTCTCATATTTAGCGTCGGATCGATGAACGTATAATTTATTTATTCTTTCATTGATTTTTTCATTCACGACCCAAATGAAGAGTCACGCATAGCATCTTTTGCAAAGAGGAGAATCACTTTTCGGAGTAATTCTCGACTTGGAGATCGTGAATAATGGAGAAAATTAGTTAAATCGTCCGGTAAATTGGAAAATAAAGTTTGAGTGACAAACGGGATATAAAGACACTCATCGTTCGGTTTTAAAGCTCTCGTGTGTTAGACACGAGGGGTGCGACTGTCGTATGTGTAACGGGAATAGTAGGAATTATCGCAGGCAACTGTGGGTCTTCAGTATTTGGATACGATTGTAAAAGCCCAGTGTCAACGTCAATGCTCATCAGTCTCTAGAATGATGTCTAGAATTTTACGAACATTATTATCATTCAAAAGATAACCCAGTTGTTATTGAACGTTGATCCAATTGAATAGGGTTTCTCGCTTCGTCAGTTCGAGATAAAGTTTTCAAGCATGATTGAAATACATGGACATAATTTTATTACGTCGTTGAATATTTGAAAAATATTTCCTTTTATCTTATCTAAAACGCACATTTTCTAATCAATATTGAAATAATATCAGCTGATTGAATGTAAAGTACGAATCGGGGCTGAGAGCGAAGTTATTCGTGTATTCGGTGTAGAATCACCACGTGACAAAATAGCGTTGTAAATGGGGATTGAAGAAGCGCGAGGATTGAGCCGGGTTGGAAGGGGACAAGGTTTAAGAGACTCGTGTGTGCATAAGAGCACTACACGATCTAATCGATGAGCTTCCGGTCACTACCACTTGATTTCCACACGCTCCAATACCTGTCATTGTAATTTCACGGTTGCTAGACTTTTCCTGCTCTTTCTCGTAGAACCAAAAATCGAGGATAAAAAAGTCCACGTGCGAGAATCTCCCAGTTGATTTTATTTCAGAATGTTGTTTTTTTTTTTCGAGAGTGACAGTCCGAATCTCATATAATTCGACGTTCAATTTCCTCACCTGTCAACGGAGCGATTGCTTCTCTGCTTGCCTGCGTCGACGAGGTTACCCAGTTGTCACAGACGAAAAAAATTTAAACAATTAATCGACTCGCGTCTCACTTTACAAGAATGTTTACGTCTATCGGCATGTCAATCGTGTCCCATAAGACCCTCTCCCTTTCTCCTTATTCTCTCACACATCACACCGGATTCTATGAATGATCGCGAAACAACGCGAATTTCACGAGTCACAGCAGCACCGAGAAAAAAAAAATGAGAAGGACGCGCCGTCGCGTTTGAAAAGATATATTTCTTAAAACCCAAGTTGGGATCGGAGAGAGATTTCGGGGAAGAAAAGAGACGAATTTACTTACCAATTAAGAGGAGAACGGGACGAGAATGTTTCGTGCGTTAAAAGCTCACTATTCCCGCACGTTGGAACCTCCTTTAGGAGGGAAACAAATATGGCGGTCGCGCGATGAAGCTGCGGAAGCTCCACCTCGAGTTTGCCGTATCGCACTATTAAATCAATACCACATAGTATACGGAACGGTCGCTCTCTCGTACCAACTCGACGATTTCTCTCATCACCTTTCTCAACGAACCAACACGAGTGTGGGAGGGCCCACCACTACCAGAAATCTTCCACCACCAGGCGTCCTAACTCGACGCATGACCATTTTTTTTCTCTCTCTCTCATGCATTTATCCTTACTGCTACTTTTTTTCCGTCGATCCTGGCGTCGTTCTCCGTCTCGTGCCAGGATGAAAATTGCATGTTCCGGCTGGGACAAAAAATAATCGAAAAAAGCAGCCTCGGAAGCGGCTGACGCGATGAGCCCTCTGATACGACAGGCGCAGAGCGCCACCGAAAAAATTAGAGGAAGGAGACAATGAGTCGCTTAACCGTCTGACCAGTAACCGGCATTACTACTGCGCCTGCTGCTCCGACATGACGTGTACCACGGACATTCCTATTTTTGACCCGACATCACCGTAATTGGAGAATAATTCATGAAAAATTGATCACAGAGACATTACGGTTCAACCATTTTATTCGATGACATTTTTCTTTTCTTTTTTTTCTTTTAATTTTTTAATCAACCGCAACGGAGTGGCTGCAATTGTGGTATTTGTGGCTCGATTGCCTACCATAACTACAAACCTGTTAATGTATGGTAATGCGATACTGGCTTCGTGTTTATTAAACTGGAGAGAAACCGATAATTCCTCGTCTCTGCAAAAGCGTATTGAAGAAAAATGTAAAAAATCTAAAAATTGTACAGGACAAACTGTGTTACATTGTTCAAGTATGACGATAGGCTTAACCGCAACGCGCGCGACTCTCGGCGCGATAAACATAATACTCGTGGATACGAGCAGCGGCAAATTGCCGATATTGCGACCGCATATATAACCCGTGTTAACAAAGTCCTTGAGAAAAAAGAAACATTTTTTTTTGAGGACTCTATAAATACTTGTTCGAGAAAAGAGAGCCAGATAGATTGGACAAAGTAATTAAATGAAGGTTGATGGAGGCAGGGAGATATTTTCTTCGTCGACTCGGAGATCGAATATTCAATTATCTTATTTTCGTGAGTTTCTCTGATTGTCTTCGGCAAACAGCTGGGGCTCGGGGAGTCGAGAAAAAATTTCTCGATGTTTAGTTCGAGCCAATTCTTGGAATGACAATAATTAATGTTGCGGAGGATGGAAGTGGGCACGGACTGAGAAAGTTTTCGGCGAGGAAGGTGACCCGATAAACAGAAATTTCGAAATTATAACGGAGAAATAGAGAGAGGAAACGATCGGAGACGAGAATAATAGAGAGAGAGAGGGGACTCGTGGAAGTAGTTTGCGTCTCAGGGATTTGCTAATATAGTGGATATTAGTACGGGACAGTGACAAACGTGTGAGGACCGAATGCTTGTGTGAACAAAGTACGAAGGCGTTTGGCCCACATTTTCTCCAAGAGTGACTGGCTTGAGGCCAAAATATGCCCGGTGTGTGTCGTGTGCTCTCCCTCGGATATACAGCTGGAACGTTACCAGAAAATTCTTAAGGTCAACCTCTCGATTCAGCACTCCTGGAGAAGTGTCGTTCTCGAGAACTTTCGTAGCCTATTCGACTCCTATCGGCGATTGTTCGAGTTCTTTCGCAGCTCTTGTCACCGCGACAAGTGCGAGAAAACACAAAAAGAGTTTCCAAAACAGACCCTCTGATATATAAAATTTATCTACAGATATTTTTTAGCACAGAATTTCATCAACAGATAAAATTTTCATATTTTNNNNTTTTTAGCACAGAATTTCATCAACAGATAAAATTTTCATATTTTAATGAAACGCGTGTGGAAACAAAAAGAGTTTCCAAAACAGACCCTCTGATATATACAATTTATCTACAGATATTTTTTTGCACAGAATTTCATCAACATCAGATAAAAATTTCGTATTTTAATCAAACGCATTGATATGTAGAGATGTTTGTCGAGTAGCTGATCGAAGTTTTAATGATATTTGTCTATTTTGCGATGCTGGGAGGCAAGAAAAAAGGAGAAAGAAATAAGGTGTTGTGTTCGTTAGAGCAACAAACTGCAGGTACTCTATGCCAGGCTCGAGGGCCCTCGAGTTTGAATGCATGGAGGCTTTAAGGAGGTGTCGAGTCGTCGAGGAGGTTCGTTACGACGTTGTCGACCGGCCGACACAATCGAGGCATCAGCGGAGCCAACACTCGTGCATGCATTCGCGATACACGCCGAGCCCATTGAACAACCTCTCTCTTTCACGATGAATTTCCTTCCGAGCGAGACTTTTGCTCCTTCGAGCGAAAAATGCATACGCGCCCGAGCAAATACTTGACAGTTCGGTCACCATTATTCTAATCGAAGTGCCGATTGAAAAGAAAAGAGAGAGAGAGAGAGAGAGAGGGAGTAAGGGAACGGCCCAGGGAAACGTCGCGAGACGACAAGCACGAAGCGAGCCTCAAAACTACTTGAAACTCTCTCGTTTCGAGGGCCAGGTTAGAACCCTCGAACCTCTGTCTCCCGACAAGTTTCGGAGCTGCGCTCTTTCTCCCTTTCCTATCGTGACAGCTTGCAATTATATCAAGTATCGACGTAAATAAAGAGACGGTCGATTGAGAAAAAAATGGGCGCTCTCTCTTAAATTCCAACTAAAAATGAATTTATGGAAAATTTGCCTCAAGTATATTTCCAATTCCAAATATGTTTTCAGAGCGTGACCGAATTCTCGTTTAGTAGAGAAAAAGAAAAAGAGAGTCCAATATATAACAACGTTTGACGTCTGACCCCGACAGAGTTTGATCCTTTTATGCGATCCGAAGGGAAGCGGAGATTTCCGGGTCGAGAACCCATATCGCCCGAGGAAAAACTCGTCTCGCAGATTTCCAGTCGGTTTCGCCGGAGCTTGCCGTGGTCGAGCATTCGAATTTTCATCTACCATCTACTCTCGAAAATAATCGTTTCTCTACGTACACATTTTTTTCCCGATTCATTTAATTTCATCCCCAAATTACCTCGCGCCAAAAAAAAGAATTAAAATCAGAAAAAAACGTCCCAGTGGAGGGAAAAACTGGATTTTCAGACCCAGGAAGCAGAAACCACGAAATCTGATGAGGTTAAAAAAAGGGGGAGAGCTTTTTCGGCCAGAGAAAGAGAGAGAGAGAGACCACTGGACGATGATTGTGGTGGCAAAGAACGTCCTTGGAGCAAAAGAGAAAGAGAGTCGAGGTGAAGACTGGAGGAAGAAAGGGCAGCGAGGGCGGTTTGAGGAGGAAGGAGGAGGAGGAGGAGGCCTGAGGTTGAAGGAGAGGGATGGTGTGGTCGATGTTAGGAATCGCCACCGCGGCGCTGTCGTCGTACCTTCGTGAAAATAAGCTCGCCCAAAAGCTCCCTGACTGCAGTAGCCCGGCATCCGCCGTCGCACCAGGAATTGAGGTGTCGTTTCGTCGCGTTACGTTTCTCCCATATATATATAAACCCATATATTTATAAAAACATATACAATAACTCGACACACACGCACACTTGCATAAATATGTAACTGCATCATTCACACGATATCGCATATTTGTTTATGTCTGTGTGTGTGTGTGTGCGATTATGTATTCGGTACGTTTGTAGATACGCGACGAGCACACGCGACACGGGAGAAACGAGAGAGAGAGAGAGAGACAAAGCCCGCGGAGTTGTGAGATCGGAAAAAAAATTCGCTAACGCGCTCGGGACGTCGTCGGGGAGATTTTGGAAAAATCGCGGGCTCGATTCGCAGCCTCGCTTCTTCCCAGGTTCTTCGAGAAACTGATGAAATGACGTGACAAAGACAGCTTCGCAGAGTCATCGGGACAAAATGAAAATTTAATAGTAACAGGAATATAAGGGAGGAAACACGTGGAGTCTTGTGTCGCGAAGGAGAAAAGACGCGCTTCGTTCCTACGACGGTTTTCTCCTCTTCCCGAAATTATTGCCGTACACAGCTGACGGCGGATTCTCGCACCTGGGCCCGCGCGTCCTGCACGAGCGAGCGTGTCATCCCCTCGGAATACGTCGAATCGCGACGACTAATCATGACCTGAGCGGGAAAGGACTGACGGAGGGATACCCTCTTCTTCGCGTGGTCGGTGTCGTCTCTGTCGGATGTATCGCGTACGCTCCTGAAACAGAAACTCGTACAATGTGCACCACTATTGCTAGACAATGTGATTGGGATTCAGTGCTCGGAGGCCCGAAGATCATCCTTCCATCGAATTACTGATACACTTCGTACTTTTTCCCTTTATTTTTTTCTTTTATTTTTTATTCTTTTTTTTTACTTTTTTTCGTTTTTTCTTTTCCTTTCAGTCATTTTTCTTTCGGCTTTCATTTTCGAGAGTGCAGGACACTTTTCGGAGGAATGAGCGACGACACGAGAAACCAGAGAGAGGACTGTCGAGCCCGATGATCGTTTATCTCCACAGGGGGTAATGTCTCGAAAACGTTTATTGCTTGCACGTAGAATAATTTCGTAAGTTTGGTAACCGTGTTGTGGTTTTTCTTTTCTTTCTTTTTTTTGGAAAGTAAAAAACATAAGCCTGGTCGTCGAGTCGCGAGATACGAGTAGCGAGAAAAGTCGAATGACGTGAGAATTCAGCCCCCGGCTAAACGTGTGCCCCCTTTAACCTCTTTGCCCGTTCTACTCCCTTTCGTTCTCCGGCTTCTCACGAATATATCGCTCCGAGGGGCGGGTTACCGCCCCTTTTATTATAACCGAGATTTCTATGGGAAAAGAAAACTCAAAGAAGAGAGGAAACAAACGAGAGAAGAAACGAGGAAAAGAGAAGATCAATCTCACCTTCATAAAAGAATCAAATGTTCTCCCCTCCCGGCCATTTTTGAGCCTTTTTTTATTCACCCTTTTTGCAAAATTCACTCGTGAGACATAATACTCTGTACGTTTGCGTTGTTTTATAACGTTACTTTTGGTTCTATTCGCTTTACGAGGGCCAAAATTTTGATGATGGATCGATGGAACGAGACGTGGCCTCGTTTCCACCGGTGAATCATTTTTTCAGTAACTTCTGTCACGAAAATTGAACGGTACACTCGTTTTTCAAGCCATAAACTACGTGGCGGCCTGTCTGGTGAAATTAAAAAAAAAATACCTATTGATCTTTCATCAAAATATACGAGTAATTATTGTTTCTTTTGCAAAATTAAAAAAAAAACGAAGTCGTCGAACCGAGAAGAAGTCTCGAATAATGGGCCAGGGGAAATAGCTGAAATGTAAATTTCACAGATCGGTGGCATCTTCGAGGTTCGACGTCCAATGTCCAGGTAGAGGAAGTTCGGTAGCGGACCTCAAAGAAAGCAAGACTCACTGCCCAAGTTCTCCAAGATGGCGGACGAGAAAGATGATCAGACATTCGCCCAGAAGATGCTCTTCTACACAACCGCGTTCTTCATCCTCCTTGGCACCTTTAGCCTTTTCGCCTTCCTCTTTTTGGTCCCCTTCGTCATCGATCCGGCATTTACCACGATATTTATGGAATTCGATACGAGACCAGCCGAATGTGTCACCATCGACGTCGAATCACGAAGAGGTGAAAACAAATAATGTCGAAGAACACAGAAACTAATACATTGCTCGCGAAACCTTTCAACGACGAGACAATATATAAACACGTACAGAAAAAAAAATAGAGAATGCGACAGAGAGCAAGCATGTTCAACAAGACATCGAGTGAATAATTACCTTTCGTTCGTCTATTATGCATGGTCATGTGTTTGCAACCCTATCGTGTCCACGTGTTCGACAGGTCTTATCGTACTTTTCGCATCTCTATTCCGTTTTCCCATTTTTTACGCGTTCAATTTTCTTTTTCCACCACCAGACTTTTTTGGACTGAAGATTCGTGTCGACGTCTCCATTTCAATTATCTGTACAGAGAGAATTTTATACGACAAATTACCATATTAAATAGCACTGTGGTAACAGTTTGGAAATTCTTTGCATTTTTTAATACAAAACATGGCAACTTTGATCATTTCATAATTATAATTACTATGTTTTGGATGAAAAATTCTCAAGTTAAAAAAAATTGTTATCACAGTAGAAAAAAACATGGTAATTTTTCGTGTAAAGTTCTCTCCGTGTAGATACATTATATATTTTGACAGATATCGAGAAAAGAGCAATCGTTGCGAAGTTTCGTTTTGTGACACTGAAAGCCCGTATTCGCTTTTATTTTATTTTTTGATTGAATTAAAAAATTGGTTGAAAATATTGAGATTTGTGTCGGGGGAGGCTCTCAATAGATTCCTCTGGAGTCTCGGATATATATTTTTTCAATAAATTTGTATATAGCGAGACGGGAACACGTAAGCACTGGGCGCGCGAACGTTCTGTCCCGACTTTTCATACATCTTTCCCCGTATATACGAGTGGTTATAAAATATTCAAGTTATGAAACCTGAGGTCCGCTGTAACAGTCCTCATTCGGCGAAATGCTTTTCTATATACGTATACGCAAATGTAAATTTTTTTCGCTCTCAGAAACGGGAACACACACGAAACGAGGCTCCGCCGGGCGAAACTTTTTTCGCGATGAAGGAAAAAAAAATTTAATACGCTCCGGCACGCGACGGAATTAAATTCTGTGATATTGAAAATCATTGATTTGTCACAAATTTCATCCCCATCATTTTGTCGTAACAGGTTTTATTTTTTTTCTCCCACTCTCTCTCTTTGTTAATTGCATACTTGCTCGTTTTCATCGGACACGGGTCATCGCATCCCACATTTTTCGTTCGCCATTTTCCGTTTGTACCGAGCACCCCTGAATCATCGCGAACATAAATTTTCCCCGTCGATTCCGAAGGATTAAACGGTTCGAACGAGAAACTTGGAACTCACCGGTTTCTCAATACTTTTATTGATTTTCTTCGACGCATTCTCGCAACCTGCGGCCTTCGAGGCCCTATAAGTATGAACGTATCTCTCCGTATACATAAATCCATTTATATATTCATATATAAACACAAGCACGCCGCATTTATGATATTCGATAAAACTTTTTTTCTCGAGATGCTTTTGTTTTCATACTTCATTCGAAACGAAAAGCAGGTGCTTCGAGAGAGAGAGAGAGAGAAAGCCTGCGCGAGAGAGACGCGGGATATTTCATTCGCACGCTTCATTTCGATAAAGTCACGATTAAAATCATTCATTTTTTCATTCACTCGGGAGAGATCGTTTCGTCGTCGAGACGTGAACGATGGACGAAGGAAAAGTATCGATGAGAACTGAAGTATCAGAGAAAATAAAATAAGAGATATATAATAAAAAGAGTAAAAAGAAAAGTCAATTATTGTTGAGAGAGAGAGAGAGAGAAAAAGAAAAAAAAACAAAAGATGGTGGCTGCAGGTGCAAGCAACTGCTCGTGGACCTCGTGCAGGGAAGGCTGCACCAAGGAACTGTACGATTGCAAGCAAATACGGGTCAATTACAAGCTACCCGTGAACGCGACCGAGGAGGATGTCGTCGATGATAACAATGGGAACGAGGGGAGGCCGGGGGAGGGCAGAGCGGTGCGAGGTGTCGAGGGCGACGAGAACAGGTCGAGACCTCGTTACGAGCGGGCTCTTAAGGATTATAATTATATCGAGGATATCGAGGATGATTTCAACGAGGACAAGGACGACAATCTCGGACTGCCAAAACCCTTTCCTACAGGTACTTTCTTTCTCCTCTTCGAGAATAAAGGGACGAGGAGGCCAAGAAATAATAAAAGAATAATGAAAAAGATGCGAATGGGAGACAAAAGGAGGAAATGAATGAATATACGAGATTACGAATAATAATTGTCGTCAGGTCTCATGGGTAATGACTCCGAGTGGTACTTCACCGGTGCTAAGCTGTTTCCCAACGTAAAAGGCTGTGGATACCCTCCAATGCTGAATTGCAGTATTTTCTACAGGCAATACGCCAACATAGGGCAAAACTTTAGCTGTTACTACTCGAAAGTGGATCCGAGAATAGTCATCAGCGATCTCGACATGTGGCAGGTCACTAACCTTCAATTTCACTTATATATACGATGTCATTGTTGAAATGAGCCCTCCCTCGAACAATCCGAAACATATATTAAGTATCTCGGAATTTCGAGTATTTTTTAATTAACAAATAAGCATCCAACTCGTCAGGGGAACGAAACACGCACTTTTTTCGTCGTTCAAGATTCATCGCGAAATGAGAAAAGTTTATTGTTTGATCACGAGAGCTCGCGATTTCCCCTTTTTCCAGCCCCCGTATTTTCGCTCGTTCAGCTTGCAAGTAGTTCTCTATAACTCGCTTCCATTCGCTGATAGTTAATTCTGTGCAAGAGATCCGTCCGGAATATTTAGCGTGGAAACGACTGCCGAGTTCGAGTTTGCTCCATGCGGAGCCTTTGACGAGTTATATATTGATTTTCAGTAATTAACGAAAATATTTTCGTTATCGAATTTACTGTCCAGTCGTAATGGAATTACCTCGATACATAAACGTATGCCCTGAAGTGTAATTGAAAGCGCGTCTATCTTCGAGCTTCCGGGAGCTCCGTAGACGTCACGGAATACGCGAGACAGTCATTAATGGAAAACGTTGAGACGTAACTGTATAAGTTTATGCATATAAAGTTTATATATTAGTTTATGTAGACCAGTGATAAGTGAATTTCTGATTGAAATTAAATTGAAAAAATATGGAAATAAATAAATGATTCAGAATAATGGAAATAGGGCGGGAATTCAGCTGTGAGATAAAAATTGAGTGGAAACGGTGTTCTCGCGAAACGGTTAAAGCGACAAATTCCCTCGTGTACCTGATTCTTTTTATCCTCTGTAAAATCGCGAGCTCTTGGCTGCAATTTCAACGAGCTGTCCGCGGCGTTAATGACAGAGTGAGAGTGTTTCTCGTACGGAGTAATCGGTGCAAACGCGAAACAGGTTCCACTCGCATCGTCAGAAAATTTTATTCCTTTTCAAAATCCACGAGAGTATACATTTTTCATGTATTTTAACTGGAACGGGCCGCTTTTTTCTTTCACACCAAGGAATGAAATCTGCGGAAAAGGAAAACAAAGTGGAAATCTCGAACGAAAAAAGAGTAGATGGAAAATAAGGGAATAATATGATATTTGCAACTGTGACGTGACAACTATATTGATTATTTTGGAACTAAATGTACCTGGGTCTTAGACGTCATGATTTGTTTCGCAGAAATATTAGATTTTACATATTTTATCAAATAATATGTTAGAAATCCACACTGAGAAAAAAGTTTGGTTGAATCAACTAAACGGACGATCGCAGAGGGTGAACAATATATATTTTCTTAATTTCACATGATATTTTTTAAATCCAACATATCATTAATTTTCGTATGGAAAACCAAAGGCATAGAAACCACAATTTAGTTTAATTAAATAAATATCAATTTAAAAATCTTGTTGATTAGTTTAGCTGGTTCAACCAAATTTTTCTCTCAGTGTAATATGTCTTGGAATCGAATTGTGTCGGTCAGGATCTCGCGGTGTATTTAGTCAAAAAATCATCAATACGGTCGTCACCTTATAGTCGTAAATACCATCGTGATTTTATTCTGGATCGAGAAATGGGGAAAAAGAGGAAAATAAATGTACGAATGTTCAGGTCTACATGAATCTCGTGTACGCGATGGCGATACCGATACCGTCTTTCATAATATCGGTGATATATCTCACCATTGCCTACTTCAAAATTTACAACGAAGATGAGGAGGTACTAGTTGGGAAGGAGGACGGGGATGTGGATGGTATCGAGGGTAACGTTGACATAAACGCCACCCCGATACCACCGACGAGCGGTGGGCTCACACCGGGAAGCGACGCTTTCAGGGAGAACCTCGAGAGCTTCGGTCATCAGTTGCAAGTTGCCATGGCTGACGAGACTAGCCGGAAGAGCCTCGAAGGAATACCCAATTCCATTTCAGTCCAGGGGTAAGCCATATTATACATTTAACCTCAAACGTCAACCAACCATACTCTAAACTCAAGGGTGCCGTTATTACACACTTACGTGTGTTTATTTACTTGCTGTCACTTTTTACACATTTAAATAAAGGGTGCAATGTGTTCGAGAGTGCTTTCTTATATTGGTTATACAGGGCACATTCGTTGTATAAGGGACATTTCTGATTCAGTAAGATCTTTCAATCGAATTGCATGTTGTTTTTGCATTTTTTCAAAAATCTTGAAGGATTAACTTGCAACTTTTAAAATAATGAGCAGCAACTGTTCCTCTAGACGCATACTTCATATAAATTTGCACAATGCGTTCTATTCCGATTAATTGATTAGAGGCTTAATGTTTTTTTTGTTAAAGGAGTCGAGATATGTCATTTTCATTCTTGCGCAAAAATTTGTATTTTTCTGTAAAACTAACGGCTCAATTGTTCTCTAATATAATTTTAAAGATGAGTGAAAAATAGTGGAATCGATTGAGACTCTCGGTCGAAATAATTTAATTGGAGCAACTGTAACGACTACATTTTAATTATCTTCGCTGTGAGCAAAATAATTATAGAGAAGAGAACTGACGGATCGAAGACTCGTGAAATATTTCGTTACAAGATACGAGACATTATTTGCAGTCACTTTGAGAAAGCCCTCGTTAAAGGTATTATCTTAAACGAAACTTGACGCGCCAGTCAGGAGAGAATGCATTTGTCGTTAGGTTTTACGTTTTCTCGTTCTCCCCTCGGTTCTTCATGCTCTCTGATGAACTCACGGATGGATAGGGCTTCATCGATGTGTGGTCAGTCTAGTGAAAAATGAACACTTTTACGAAGAAAGGAAAGAAAATCGCTGGCTGTATATGTATTACAAGCGATCCTCTATACCCATGTAAATGCCGATACTTAACGTGTAATCCACTTGAAATAAGTTGACGAGCTTAGCCAGGAGAAAGTTATAAAAGAAAAGTGTCGATGTTTATTTCCTCTATAATTATTTTTGTATAAGAGAGCAGCATATTATGTAATTAATATTTTAATTATATATTTTGTATTTATTGTCAACAGATTGAGATTTTTTCTTACGGATATTGATAGAATCTTTTCTTATTCTGGATCTTAAATTTTTTATCCTGGATCTCTTAGATCTGAAGAATTTTTTTTCTTTTATCGACAGATTACAAATAAAGGACAATTTTTCAAAATTCGTCATTAGTCAATTTCTATTGTTCGTAAAAGTGGGAGAAAGTTTGTGAAAAATCGGTCGACATTTTGATTTTGAAGCGTATTTATTCGATTTACCACACAATTAACATAATCGTCAACATGTTTTCGTTTTCGCAATTGGTCTCCTAGCTTAACAGAAAAATTATTAAAAGACCGTAAAAATAATTTACCGAGGATTATAGTGCGGAATAAAGTTTACTTTCTGGAAATCACTGTAACTCGAGCAAGCTGCTCTCTTCTGGTGACGTGCATGTATGTATAACGATCGACATATCGAGCCGGTGGCAATATGCATTCAAACCAGTCGTCCCTGTCGTCTTCTCGGTGCATGATTTTCAAATATTTACACAGCACGATATCTATATAATTAAAAATTAAAAAACTGATATTTTTATCAGTATTTTGCATTTTTCAATATGAATTCTTGAATTTCGCTCCGAATAAGTAGTATTTTCGTTATCTACAGGAAATTTCTGATCGAATAAGGTCTTAAAATCGATAAAAAAAATTTCAAAATTTTTGCGAATTTTTTAAGGTGCGCCATTCGCTTCGTATTGCAAAAATCTTTAAAAATCACCCATAATAAAGTTGATTTGGTGAAGAGAAATAAGAGATATCTCTAATTGAATTTTTCATGGGTCTATAAGACCCAGTCTGACCCCTGTAAGAATTCCCAAAATTTTTTGAAACTTCATTTTCGATTTTAAAAGCCTATTCGATCGGAAATTTCCTGTAAATAACAAAATTACTAATTATTCGCAGCGCAATTCCAGAATTCACATTAAACAATCCAAAAAACTGGATTTTGGTTAAGTTTTTTTTATTACTGCGAGGGCGTGAAGCGATTGAGCCACTCTAATCTGCTAGCAAAATATAAAAATCAAAGATATAAAGTTGAAGAGGGCGAAATGACGACAGAGATGATTTTGGCCGAGACGTCTCTGTGTGCGAAAGGAAAGTAATGAGAAACGTCTCTCCGGACGAGCTCTCATCGTCATTTCCCTCAACAAGGTTTCTCTTTCACCGTCCTAATGAAGGTGTCTCGGATTACCTGACCCATAATTCACACGTCACCCTCCTTGAAGGGAAAAAATACGGAATGACACGACAGACAAATCATCGTACCAAAAAAAAAGAAAATAAATCGAGAAAAATATTCCGCGCGCAGCGCACTGGGAAATCATTGATTTTTTATTTCATATATCCTCCATTTTTTCAATTTACGAGATATTGAAAAAAAAATATGTGCAACTTTATATATTTCTGGTACTTTCTGGCTCGTAACTTTTGTTGCTTTGTAGTCGGTAAAATTACGATGCTGCGGAAGGAGAATAATCTCAGCTACGGTACGAATGAAAAGAGAGAGAGAGAGAGGGGGGGAGAGGGAGAGGAAGGTGTAGGATCGTAACAAACGGGCGAACGTCGGGGACGGGAACGCCGTATGTTTGCATTCACCACATTCAACGTGTCTCTCCTCCCACAAGGCTATAGATACATATATAAACGTATATATACATGTATACACGTATACGAATCCATAATGCTGTATGAAGGGTGAGTTTTGTGGCTCTCCGCGTCGGCTGTATAGCCGGCGACGCGCAGTCTATCGTTTCTGTTATCCTCACTCGAGATCTCCGGATGTGCACACCGGGGAAATACTCCTCTCGATCCATAGACGGCGAATTCCAGACTAAAACGACTCGAATTTGAGCCTCCAGTCATTAAACTCCAACTTTTATTTTTATACCTGTCGCTTTCATGGAAAGCAAAAAAAAAATTACTTCTCGTATTTTTGTTTGAGAGGCGGAAAAGTGTAAAAACGTTTATAGCACGATTAAAAGAATGGGATTATTTTTCTGAAACTTTAAACGTTTCGGGACACATGTGTTCAAACCACTCGATATACAGGGATGTGCTATTAAAAGGGAAATTTTGGTGTGTGGGTTAAACCATGCTGCAAAATATTCAGACTAGAACAACACTCGGATTTGAGCCTGCAGTTATGAAGTTCCAACTTTTATCTCCGTTTGACTTTTTTTTTAATATGAAAAAAAATTACTTTTCATATTTTTATACGAGAGGCAGAAAAGCATGAACGAGTTATATTTTGGAATTTTTAAATGTTTCCAATTTTCCTTTTTGTTTGTCTTTATCGTAAAAAGTAAAAAATATGTTTACTTGTATTTATTTTATACTAAAGAGATAGAACATTTTGTATAAATGAACGTTCTCAAAATAACCCAATTTTTTGATAATCACGTTACGATAGTTATGAAAAAAATTGAGTTATTTTTTCGAAATTTGAAATGTTTTGATACACGTATGGGCAAGCTTTTCGACAGGGATGTAATTGAAAGGGTGGATTCGGTGTGTAGAAATGTAAATTTAGAGTGTGAGAACGAACGAGCGAGCGGTACGTCATTGAATCGAAAGTTCGACGAGGCGTCACAGCGTGCACACATTTCTCTCCCTCGCTCGAGGATCCACCTGAATTGCTTGTCCATTTTCGCCAATATTCGTTAACGATTGACGTGCACCATCGAGACGAACGACCACGTGAATGCACAACCTTTGACCATAAAAAATTTATCTATGCCAGAAAAGGGGGAAAAAAACAAAAAAAAATTCCTCTCAAGCTCAGGACTTTTTTACTCCTCCAATTTTTGTATGCACAAATGTTTCTTTTTTCCATCCAATGCATAAAACGAGATGTGGAATTTAAATTCCTGAATTAAACATAAAATTTGCAAAAAATACGACAGACCTTTGCATTAATTTCAAATGTTTTTTGACTCGATCTACGACACGTGTATTTGTGAGCTTTTCTGTACGTCTATCTACCGTAACACTTCCGGCAAAATCGATACTTCCGACTCACACCTCGGTTTATTTTTTCTTTCACCGTACGCGGGACAGTTCGAGATTGGAACATGTATCGTCCTCCATTTGCGTTACGTATTCAATTTCGTCTAAATTTACACTCCGAGGAGACAAATCGACGTGCGCGAGTGAATGCGGGAATACGTGATGATAATTTGGAAAATGTATTCCATATTGCGTCACTGATCGAGAAAGATTATAGGACACTCCTAGACCAATGACATTTAGCGCGCGCCCGCGACCACCAATTCCGAATTCCCGAGCCATCTCGATCGAGTGTCGCGTACTTTGCATTCAATCTACCGAATTTGGGTCAATTATGAGAAATCCATACGCCCGTAAAAATAGAATGCTGTCGCCGGTATTTTTGGCCGTCGCGCGATTTCAGTTCGAGTTGTGCGGTTCGAGCGCGCTTTTTGGGTGTCTCGGTTGCTTTTATAATTAATGTGCGAGCTCAGGGGCGGCCTTGTGCTGGCTTTACACTTATTTAACATAAACGATACTGACGATCAAGGGCTCGCGGTGCACGTTTTACGCATATCCGTGATACTCGCTGGTGTTGAGTTTCGTGCACTCGTGCGGAAATCCTATGGCACACGCGAATACAAAAGTGTACAAATGTTAATGCATAAAGAGGGTGCCCGGAGTTTCTTATACGTGTCGGCGTCTATTAGCGTGCACCGATTTTATGCGGGTAAAAAGCTTTAGGGATAATACAAGTCAGCCAAGGACGTCGCACATCGATTTTAGCGAAAATCGCCAAGAGCTTTTCTTTTGTTTTTCCTGACTTCATTTCGTTTTTCGTGTTTTGTCAATTAAGGCAAACGTCCCAAAAGATGGACATATTATTTTTAATATTTGAATTATTTTTTTCTCAATTAAAAGCGTATGCATTATTTTTCATGCACAAAGAGGTTTATTTTTCATAAAGTTAATATATTGGAACAAATTCGCTGAACCCCAGAGACAGTGTTGATTTTCTGTTCAACTATTGGGACATCCTATATATTTGAACGTCCAAGTATTTATTTACTAGAAATATTGTCTAAATTTAACACATAAAGTGAATTTTTGTTCGCTGAAATATCAGACAATAGTTTAGATGTGAATTTTGGGCAAATTTTTTTGTTTGAATATTTTTACAATAAAGATACAGTGTGAAGACCCTTAGCTGTCCATCTATTGGGACGTTTACCTTATTTATTCTCCGAGTAATCACCGTTGTTACATCAAAGTAGTTTATAGATACGATTATTCGATCCGATTAGAATTCCCAGCGCGCTCTACGAGGAGTTCGTTTCCAATGCTCGTTTTTCTGATCAAAGACACAATATAGTTCGTGACATAAGGACTTACGTACTCATCCGGGGTTTCGCGTTAATAATTCAATGGCCAAATGGACGCGCGGTCAGCTTTGGACATAACATATACATAAGCTTAATTGTAACATCCTAGGAGAGAGAGAGAGACGTAGGGAAGCCGATAGACTGGAATAGCCCAATGAATTATTTCATCGGTACTTACGGAGCTCAACTCTTTATTACAATTTCAACTTCCATTTTAGCAGCGGATTAGCGATGGAATACGAGGGTGGATCAATAAGTACCTGGTTTAAGAATTGAAATCCAAGCTTTTTACAAATTTTCTTTTTTTAATAATGTAATCGATCTTTTCAGGGCTACACACTTTAATCAATGTCCTTGCCATTAATTCGTGTTTTTCAAACACTAAAAAATAGACTTCTGTCCCAATTACGACTATTCCATTTAAGATGATTCTTTTTTAAACTCTAAATAATAGACTTTTGCCCCAATTACGACTTTCTCATCTATGATGCATTTTTTCAACGATTTCCACATTAATTACGTCTGCCAGGTGGCCTGGATATTTTTAATCAAAAATAGATATGTATAACGACGTTTAAATTCTCTCACGATTTCGTATAGATGGCGAATGGTCCCTATAGACAGTGTTCAACTTCGCGTTTAAGTCTTGGCACGTTTTTCCATCAAATAATAAAATGGCGAATTGTATGGATCAATATTGTTCTATTTCTGCTACATCGAAAATCAGTAAATGCACGTTTAATACAAAAATGGCTATCAAATGGAAAAGAAGCCTATGAATCGATCTGAAATTTTTTACAGCTTTGATTAAAAATTAGTATATAGCACACGATGATAATGTATAATTTTCTCAGTATAAAAATAAGTTCTGTCTCCGAAGACAACTTTTATTAATATACCCCAATTTAAAAAAAAATTATGACTTTTATTATACAAACAAAATGTGTATTAATTTATTTTATCGCTGTTCTCATTGGATTATTTTTGTAAATTTTTTTCCGGTTGTTCGCGGAACAATCAGAAACTTGAGCAAGACGATGACAACGAGTATCTCAACTCCCCCTGGGCCGACGGCAGCAGTCTGAAGCGTCATTTTCAAGGACTAAGCAACATTTCGTGGAGGCCACAGTAAAAAAAGAAACAAAGATAATGCGATCGTCGTTGGGTAACGAGCGATTATATTCTCCATTGAGAATCGTTATCTCGAAACGGCGAGATCGCTCTCCCTCCCTCCCTCCCTCTCTCTTTCGGCAAATTATTTTTCACACGAACGGATGAAAGCAGAAAATCGCACAGTCAAGAAAAGAGCGCAGTCCGAGGGAAAAGTTGGAGAGACAAGAACTCGAAACGCTCTGGGAAAAAGTAAATTGAAGTTCTTTCGAGCGAACTGATGGGAATTAAACAAGAGAGAGAGGGAGAGAGAGGGCGTGCGAGGGATCACAAATAATTGAAAAAGAGATGTGAGTGTATAAAAATCATCTAAACAAAACGCGAGAAAGCAAGCGAGGACCGTCCGAAGCAGAAGATCGATCGTAAGTCCTGTACACGTATTTTAAAAAAAATTAGCGATTAATAAAATCTCCCTCCCAAAAGCTCCGAAGAGACAAAAAAGAGAAAACAAAAATCTGTACACAGACGAACACGGATACACGAAAAAAATACTTATAATGTGTCATGTGCAAATAAACATTCACCCAAAGCCTTCTATGCTCTATATACTGTTGCTTAAAAGGAGGAGAAAATAATGAAAATCGATTAAACGAAACTACGGGTGCTTTAAGATGAAACGTAACCAAAGGTGAAACCCAAAGGGGGAGGATGTAAAACTAAGAAACATAAAAGAGCAACAAGAGTATCAGAGTCCGACGAGAAATATTTACAACGCCATTCGCGTGGAAAATCGCATCCAGGAATGAGTCTAAACGGGGAATGTGAAGAGAAAAAGACGTAATAATAAAAACGAAAATAAGCATCTCATTAACCGCGGATATTTTACCTGTACAGATAAGATATTTTGTAAGTTCAATTTTTCTACGTCGAACCGGACCGATCTTTGAGTGTGCGTGCATTATTAACGTATATGTGAGGCTAAAGATTTGAGAAAAACGAACGATTATAAATAAAAGAAAATAAAAGAAAAAAAGAAAACTAGATAAAGTGTCGGAAAAAATTTTAGGCGCGAGATTCGATGATTGAGCACCAAAATATTCGGATCACAGAATCATATTTGATTCGTCGATTAAACAAACAACAAAAGATTCTATTGAATGAAATTATACCAAGGAGAATTCACGCGAAATCGGAAGGTTCACAGCGATATAAGCAAAGATTGATCGCCATGTTGCGGATTACGTTTTTTCTCTCTTTTTTTTCCTCACACTGATCCGTTTCGATCGGGAGTACAGAATTCGTGCAAGATACAAAATCGCAATATCAGTAAGTTAACGATATAATATAGTGAGTAACGATAGAGTCAAAGCAAAGAGGAAAATTAATTATTACGATGAGCTTATGCATCATACATTCTCGAGATAAAAAAAATTTGTTACCATATCATTTTTCGCGTGTAAATATATCGAAAGGGGAAGGAAAAAATAATGATAATTTATTCTCAATGCGCCGCTGCAAAAAGTTTCCTCCGCATCCGTCGAATTTTTTTTAAGCAAAGCTGCCATCCACTCGAATGTTGTCAAGTCGATCGAGATTTCGAAAAGGTGAACGATAGGGAGAGAAAAATAAAAAAAAATAGCTTCGTTCGCTTCCCTGGTTCCCCCGTGGATCGAATTGTAAAAAAAAGTAAATAAACTTTGTCGAGGAACGCCGAAAAGATAATAAAGCAAAAAAAAATTATATATGTACGCTGATCCTACGAACAGGTGGAACAAAAATTGTTTTCGGTCTTTCGTCAGAATTTCGAGGCAGACGATTAGTCTGAACTGTCGAAAAAGAGAAAGAGAGAGAGAGAAAATAATTAATTACGATTAAAAATAATGTTAAAGTATTTGCTAGATATAAATCGCTTGTTGTACGATCATTGGAGCATCCTTTCACCCCACATTCTCAATATATTATCGAGAAAACAGAGCAAAATCATTTTTTCACCGAAACTGCAAAAGTAGAATAGGAAATTTCCGTGTGCTCGTTTTTTCGGTTTTTCTTCGACGATTGCTCGCGAGAAGATCGCGACTCCTTCCGAGACAATCCGGAAAGGAGACTTCTCAATTTCCGGCGAGGAATCTCGAGGAAATGACAGCTTGACCGAAAAAGTCATTCTGCACTTCGCTCGAATCCGCAACGTCGCCACGCAAGACATCTTTCGAGCCATTTTTTCAGTTTCCTGCGAGAGAGGAATTTCGGATTACGAGATTAAAAAAAAAATAGAAAAATGGACCCTCGTTCGCTTGAATAAAAAAAATTGCGACCCGAATAAAAAATAAATCATTATGCTCACTCACGAAACGCGATATAAATATATGCATACATATAATAATAATAGTTAAAAAAAGAAAATGATACTATTGACGAAAAATTAAACGCATACAAATTTACATGAAGAAAAAAAAAAGTTATGATGAAACTGAAATGAGAGACTATATATGTGAAATATTATCTATTTATCCCATAAAAAGTGCTGTTTCGGAAAGAAATATATATATTATATTATATATATATAAATTATATACACTGTATATATTTTTTTCAACATTTTTCGTTTTCTTAATTCGCTCTACACTCGAATCACCCGGAAAGCCTATATTTCTACTTCGCCGTTGCGTATCGACTATTTCTATACATATATATATACATGTGCATACGCGTCGATGTTTAAATTCTTCCCGCGTCTCCTAACGAGTCACGTGATGAATATTCATCACATATTCGAGTCCACAACAAGAATGGTGCTTCGTGTCTCTTGCATTTTCTTTTTTTCTTTTTCGAACGCGATTGTTTGAAGAAAAACAAAAAGTGAACGAGATTTCCGTTTCAAAATTATTTTTTTAAAGCAAACAAAAAAAAAGCGGTAAATTAAGTGAACGTCTCAATAAAAACGTGTACTTCGGGCTTTCGATTGCTATATATTGTACGAAAAAAAAAACAAAAAAACATATATTTATTCGGGTCGCTCGTCGAAATAACTCGACTCCCCGAACACACGAATACAGATTCGAAGTTATTAACGGAGAACAAAAGATACACCCACGTGCACACGCGCGCACAATAATTGTGTTTATTTTTTAATCAGCGATGCTCAATTATGCGTTAGTCGCGAACAAACTGGCAATTGTGAGTCATTGTCGGGACGAGGAACGAAGTGACGAGAAAAACTAAAACCGTGCGACGGTCTGTCGAGACGATTGACAAAAATAAAATGTATATGTGATTTATTTCAATTTGTTGCTCCGGTGCTTTGACGCGTGAGCGAAACGAAATCGAAACACAACCAAAATATAAAAAGGAAACCAACTGAATTGAGGTGAAAAATAATAACAAAACGAACAAATTAATAATTGAATTGTTTTTATGAATTAAGAACAAGTTGTCTGTGATCTACAATAATTAAAAAAAAAGAAGATAATGATGATGATGATGAAGATGACGAGAAAGATGAGAAGACGATGATTTAAAAAAGAGATATGTAATAAGTATTGACGAGTAAAAGTATAATGAAATATTGATAATGTTTATTAAATCGAGGAACTAGACGGGTCGTGGAGATGAAATGATGGAAAACAAAATGGATTGAGTAACGACGAGTAATGTACGTCATTTCGATTTCTTTTTCCTTTTTTCTTTTTCAACCAGATAAATTCGGGCAATCGTAGCACGTTTCTCGCGAACAAAAACGTGCGTATTGTAAATATCGGAGAAACGCGAGGGACAGAGTTAAGAAAAGAAATTACTAGAAAATACAAAATAAGAGTTTCCGAACAAAAAAAATGTTATAGATATCGAAAGAATTGTTTTTTTTTCCTCGTTTTTTTTGCTCATCGCGAAAGAAATTCGTAACGAAGCTAGATAAAATATATTTGCTGTTGTTAATCTGTGCTACCTTGCAGAGTAATTGCAAAAGAGAAGAAATGAAGTTGAAGAAAAAAAACACTAAAATTGATAAAAAAAATGAACTATAAAATAAGGTGTCCGGCGTTCGCTCAACTACGGATATTATTAGACGAGAAAAATCGATGAATTAACAAACGAGAATTGAGGATAAAAGAAGCAGGAGTGTAAAAGAGAGAAATGAAGGAAAACATATGGCACCCTCCTATCTCGACTAGATTAACAGTAAGTTAGAGTATAGACATAGACTGATAGAAGCGCAAAAAAAAAATAAATTAAAAAAAAACACCAAAATCGTTCCTTCCACCCGCTCCGGCCGTACATTTGATTATCAATTTTTGAATATATCGCATCTCATATTGCAAAGTCCAATTGCTCTCTGAAGTTAAGAAAACAGAATAAAGAAAAAGAAAAAAAAATGATAATGAAGCAAGAAACTAATAAGCTCACCCTGTCTCAAATGAAAATATCGCGTCTAGCAAAATGTTTGTACAATGCCGTTTGATGAGGAACACAAGAGAAGAAAATATGAAGAAATACGAAGATCGTTTTATTGGAGAGTCATCGCCACCAAATAAAAGTTGGTTCGACGAGAGAACGATTTCGCTGAAGGATGTTCAAAATAATTTTTGTACCGTTTTGGCACATACACATTTAATCAACAGAACCGAAATGAACGAACGTAAAAAAATAAAACAAAAGCGAATAAGAAGAAAATAATGAAAAAAAAAACAAAAACGTGAACTTGCGTTATCGACTTTATATTTATGTACAACATTCAATTATTATAAATTTTTCGACGTCATTGTAAAATCAGCGACCGATTACGTGTGAAAGTGTATATGGCTTTTTTCTGCGGTTAAACAATAAAATGTTGTCCAAGCTTTTTTGCACGAGACATCCAAAAATCGTACGAAAAAAAAATATACCTTCTCCAAAGCCTGTTGAAAATTTTTGAGCCCAAAACGTACTTACCCTCTGACGATGAGTTTGATTTTTTTCTTATCGATCGTAGTTGGATAGTCGGTAGAAGCGGATGCTGTAGCTTCTTTCCCTCGGATGCCGACGACGTCACAAGAATTAGGGCTCGTTCCACTTGTCGCCCAAAACTTTCCCTCGGATGCCGACGACATCACAAGACTTATGGCTCGTCCCACTCGTCGTCCAAAACGTTCACAAAGTCCCAAAATCAATGTAATGAGGATAGGACGAGGGTTTTGTGGGCGACAAGTGGAATTAACTATTAGGAAACGCTCGGTCGACCAATCGAGAAACCTCTTACAACCGTTCGACGAATGAAATCGCAAGAAATTCAAGCGGTCGCCATCTTTTAGTGACACCCAATGAGAGTATTTCTAATTTAATGGCTCGACGAATAGAATGGCTGAACGGATGGAGAGGTTCCGAGCGTTTTTTCGGTCCAATCGGACTCGTCGTTACGAACGAGCGGAAGCGCTGCTCTTCGGCGGGGGAGAGGGAAAAGCGTCGGAGTTTTGTCCTGGGCAGCTGCGCCGAAGCGTTCTCTTCGTCGTCGGACGCCACATCGTTGGGATCAATTTTTTTTCGGAGCGACGCGTCCGAGCCGACGTCGTCCGGAGTTTCAGTTATCGTTAGTTTTTCAATTAAACGAATCATCGAGAGATCAGAAAAAGCGCAATGGCGACGACCGAAGCAGCCCCGGTGAAGCCAGAGCCGCAAAAGCCGCCTCAGGAAAACAGCAACGAGCAGAACAACCAACGCCAAGCCGGCCAGCAGGGTGGCGGCGGTGGACGAGGTGGCCGCGGGCGCAAAGGCGGCTCTCGTTTTTCCGGCCGAGGAGGTGGTGGAATCGGCCGGAATGACGGAGGACCCGGCAGAAACGAAAATAACCCGGTAATTCTTTCTATTCATCCAACGTGCTTCAATCTCAAAGATCGAAAGAGCGCGTTCCACTTGTCGCCCAAAACGTCCGCAAAGACCAATAACCAATGCTACGAGCATTGGACAAAGGCCTCGTGGGCGACAAGTGGAACTCGTGCAAAGTATGCCAAGCCAAGCGGCCATTTTTTTTTGAGCACGCCGGAAATACGCAATTAATTCGTCACTCGGGACTCGAGCAATTTATTCTCACGTTTTTCAACTCTAAATAAACTTCGATTCGTCGAAATTAATTTTTAGTCGTTATTTTTATTTTTGCAGCAAATAAAGATGAACGATTCCATGGATGGCGCCATGGATGGACCTCCAGAGGGCATGATGATGAACATGGGTGGCCCTGGAATGAAGGGACCCGGACCTGGCATGGGTATGGGAATGGGCATGGGCATGGGAATGGGTCCGGGAGGTCCCGGCCGTGGAGGCATGATGCGCGGTAGAGGAGGAGGACCCGGAGGTGCGGGAGGACGAGGCGGCGGAGACAGGGGACCAATGATGCAGAGATCGCAAGATGTTAGTTTGACGAGTGGCAATAAAAAGTATTTTTACTCATTTTGTTTTTCCTCATCAAATGTTTTATGCTTTGCCAGGATCGTCTCATGGAGCGAGTCATGGCTCTTGGTGGGCCTACACACGAGCTGCCGCCGCAGGACACGACTGAAAAAAAATTCAGCGGACGGAATCGCTTGTACGTTGGTAACCTGACCAGCGATGTGACTGAAGAAGAAATCCAGACGATGTTCAGCCCATATGGCGAAATCTCTGAGCTTTTCATCAATACCCAAAAGAACTTTGCATTTTTGAGAATGGTAAGAATATTTCTTTGCAAAAATGCCTATCTATAACAAAAAGAATTTATTAGACACAAAATGATTAAAAAAATTACCGTTTGAATCATTGTGATAATATCAACTGGCTGTGTTTTAAATATGATTTGCATATTTTAAAAAAGAGCTAATTTTGTTATTTCTTAATGGAGAACTAACAAACAAAATGGATTATTTGTGTTTAGGACTACAGAATCAATGCTGAGAAAGCGAAGCACGAGTTGAACGGTACGATGCGCAAGGGCCGTGCGATCAAAGTTCGATTTGCTCCGCACTCGTCGACAGTAAAAATAAAGAATCTCACGCCCTGGGTATCGAATGAGCTATTGGAAAAGGCGTTCAGCGTTTTCGGAGAGATCGAGCGAGCGATCGTAGTCGTTGACGACAGAGGAAAACCAATGGGCGAGGGAATCGTCGAGTTTTGCCGCAAACCGTCAGCTGCGCTCGCTGTTAGGAAATGCACAGATAATTGTTATTTCTTAACTGCGTAAGTTTCATAATTAATAAAAATTAAAAAATTGAACGAAAACCCCATTGCCACGCTTGTTACGATCGTCTGTGATCTGCGAGTGCCATTATTTTATTAATAAAAAGGGGGATATTGAAGTAAGTCCCGACTAGGAAGCATGGCTCGGCATTTATAGGCCTTTCCGTGTGCCAAAGTACTGGATACAAAATAATTAAAGTTAAAATTATTTTTGATATGGCAAAAAATGATTAATAACGTTTGGAAATTAATGTCTTTTTTATCTTCGTCTTCAGGTCTTTGCGACCTGTAGTTGTCGAGATGTTCGAGCAGCAAGACGACCAGGACGGCTATTCTGATAAAAATTTGGCTCGTAAGAATCCAGAGTTCTACAAGGCACGTGAAGTTGGACCGCGCTTTGCTCTTCCAGGCAGCTTCGAACACGAATATGGCACTAGATGGAAACAACTCCATGAGCTTTACAAACAGAAAGAGGAAGCTCTGAAGCGTGAAATGGCCATGGAAGAAGGCAAGCTCGAGGCACAAATGGAATTCGCTCGATACGAGCACGAAACTGAACTTCTTCGTGAACGTGAGTATTTAATTTTCTTTCTATTGTACATTTTGTCTAAGGCTTTGGCCAGGATATAATAAAATTTATCATTCATTCATATTCATACTTCAATATTCTTCAATACATTAATTTCACCTGACACTTTCGAAAATAATCTGAAAATCAAACACGAGTCGTTTTGTTTGTCATGTACCTAAGAATCGAAATAATGGAGAATTTATTGACAAATTATAAAAAATTCTCTTGAAGACTAATTTTAAAATATATCAATTTTCTCATTTAAGAGCTACGTCAACGAGAAGCTGATCGTGAACGCCAGAAACGCGAATGGGAGATGAAAGAGAGGGAAGTGGAGGAACAGCGATCGCGCGACGAGGAGCTTCGAAGACGCCAACAGGAGGATATGGCCATGCGTATACGTCGACAAGAGGAAGAATTGCACCGACGACAGCAAGAAAATAATCTGTTCATGCAGGTACGATCTTCTTTATTCCTATATTTTTCAATTCTTGAAATTTCTTATTAAAAAAAAATTGAATGTTTTGTAGGAACAAGCGATGAGAGGTGGCGGTGGAGGTGGCGGCGGCGGCGGCGGTGGTGGTAAAAATTACGATAACGCTCCTAACAGTGAACGCGATGGTTACGGCGCACCCGACGGTAAGCTCAAAATAAGAAGACTGTCCGGTAGATTTTAGGTCGATGATAAATAAGAATATGGAGTATTTCGAAAAACTCTAGTGAGCATTGATGTAGACATTTATATAAATTACGATTTCCATTGAAACGATTAAACATTATTTTTTTAAAAGATAAAAATATCCATGATTCAATCTACCATATTCGCTAATAGACACTTTATCCTTTGATTTCGCAGGAGGAAACAACTTGCCAGTGGTAACGTACCCATTTTTTTATAAAAACTAAATATTATTCAAATTTATTTTCGATACCTCGGACGCGCTCTTAAAAGTATTCAGAGCTTTTCTTTGCGACCACTTTCGTGGTTATTTTTCGTAATCTTTTTAGTTTCTACCTCCGTATGTTTTTGGGATTTTTTATACGTGAAAATATTTTTTTACGGCTTCAACTTGTGCACTCTCCGTTCGCCAATTTTAAATCACAGTCGAAATCTACGGATATTATCCGTTTATTGCATGAAAAAGAAATCTATCGCAAAATTACGCGTTATTGAGTAAAAGTGTATACAATTAAGATTTTTGACCAAACCCTCGTTGGTTAGTCGATGATAAGAAAATTTAATCATTACGGTGATTCTAGTGTCTGCAAGATAATAGAAGATTTTGAGTTTTGTCCCAATGAAATTTTTTTAAGTTTCAAATGTGTAGTAGAAAAAAAAATTAACTCCGATACTTGAGAAAACGCATGGAGAATTCCACTGGCATTTTGTGGTTAATCTATCGCGAACCGCCCAAATATTTCGAGAACGATCTCGAAAAAATATGGCACGATTACAATTATTTGAATATAGAGCGAAAAAAATTTAACAATTAGGAGTCAAATATGAATCTTTTGAAATTCTACGAAGGGTTAAAAAAGTGATTTTTTTCTGCTTATGTCGATGCCATGCTTGGATTTCTCTGTGTGCTTGCAGATAAGAGACACCGTCTTTTTTTCTATATAATCTACAAGTATTAAATTTACAGTAAACGAGAAAACTATGGAACTCTGTAGTACCTTGAATTTTGGTTTAAACGATGCCCACGTTGACATGTAAAATAAAAAATATTGCAGTTCCATAGTAATCGTTTTGCACATTGACCAAAAAATGCCCAACTGTATCAGACATGGCGTATTTTTATCGGTTTCTTCGACGAAACCTTATTCGTATCTCTTTCGACAATGAAACTTTTATCGGACGAAAAGCAGTTTTTCATTATTCCGGGGGAGGGAAGAAATTTCTATTATTCAATTTTAAGGGATTGCATTTTGATTCTATTAAAAAAATTTACAAGCCGTGTCGTGTTGCTATTTCAAGAAGTCAAAGTTACGTCGGGCTCGTCGAGAGATCCTGATCACGTCTCTCTGCCACCCTTCCTAACATTTTTCTTCGTGAAATTCAATGACACAAACATTTTGATTTTACGTTTCTACATTTTTGACGTTATAACATCTACTACTTTAATTAGATAGTATAACAACAGATAGCGAACGATTCATAAGTCGGTGATTTCAAATTATTTTTTACAAATATATCTCTTGGGGAATTCTTCTGTTATCATTTTCAGGGACAGTCTCGTTTGCATTGTCGCTATGAGAGCGAATCAGCAAACTTGTCCCGTTTGAATCTTGGGAACTCTGGGGACCAATTATTCTCGATTGAAAAATCGATCCTGCGAATTAAGAAAATAGGACTGTCTTATTGACGACCGAAAGAAAAATCATATCTGGAAAAAAAACAGCGCGTTAGAGAAAAAAAGAAAGTATAGAAAGTGCCCCCTTTGACACGAAATTTTCCTCTCTGACTCATACCCGATCAATGGAGCGATTCCATTGAGACTTGCCACTTGACAGTGGTGTTGAAACTTCTCTGGAACTCAACCTCTTGACGACCACAGGGTCATTATAATTTGTACTCTTTTCTATGATTAATACACGACTCTTAAGCCATGAAGAAAAACAGAATTACGAAGGGTCTCGAGTCACTCTTTAGAAAATGGTGCCACGAGAACCCCCTCCACGTGATAACAATTATGAAAAATAAATAAATAAAATTTACGCAGTCTGTGTTGGGCATTTGATTGGTCTGATGTAACAAGTAAAAAGTATATATCCTTTGAAGCATGGAGAACCTGCGCTTCATGAAAGAAGACTCTAATCAGGTTCTCGATAAATGTTTCATTTATTTATGTAAAGAATACTTAATTTTAATTATAACTAGTATTATGTTTCTTATTTGCAAACACGCTCAGTGTTTCTGCGAATAATCGTTCGATATTTAAAGCAAAACATCGCAAACATCTAACATTGTGTTTTCTCCCCTTTCTTTTTCTATGTGATTTGACGAAAATTGACGATGACCTGTTGCTGCTGTCGAACATTGGATGGTCGTCCTGAAACGTATTAAACGGCACAACCCCTTCTAAAACAAATAAAAAAACACACAAATCGTTAACGTAAATCGTTGAAATTACGTCAACGATTCCGTGGGTTCCCTTTAAATTTAAAAAAAAAACAACAACAATTTTGAAAAAAAAACAGGATCCAAAGTCCTTCTTGGATGCTTACAATACTATGGATCGTAGTGGTAATCGGGGTGGTGGGGGATATAACGACGAGCGCGGACAGATAATGGATCTGATGGATATGAGGGTTGATATGGGTAACATGTCCAACAATCGTAACAACGCCGGCGGCGGAGGAGTCAGTGGCGGTGGAGGTATCGGGGTTGGCGGAAACGTCGGTGGCGGTGGAGGTCGTTGGCAGGGTGGCAACGACAGAAACCGCCCCGATGATTTTCCCAACAGTAAGAGAAGGCGCTATTAAGAATTGCACGTAAACGTCATTTGATCAGATTATGGAAGACGACGCAAGTTTACGACTCTCTTATTATAATTCGGGGCTTGGAAAACAAAAGACATCGTCGTCGTGTTCCAAGAGTTTATCATCAATAATAGAACTTCTCACGCTGCGAGCCTGTCGAAAGTTTTTCCCTTTATTTTTGGGCATTATTATATTTGTCCAACATATTTAAGACTTAAAGAGAAACACCTTCGGGACTGGAACATGAATTATCTTGACGAGAAATTATTTTTCGAGCGCCTCGAGCATTGATAAATTGAACTTGAATGAAACTTATAGTTTATCGCAATGATTATTCTCATATTTATATATACTTAAAAATATATAGAAACGATCTTATCAATGTTTATTTTCAAAGATAAGAGTAAACACATTATTTTCAATCTTTTTCCTCTTTTCTGCTTTTTCTCAAGTCTCATTATTATATTTCAACAAAGATAGAAAAACAAGATGAAATTATTTGCGTAATTACGTATCGGTGTAATTGTCGTGTGTGTGTCATTTGTGTGTATGATCGAACAAGTTTAAAATTAAAGATAAAAAAAAGTGAGAAGAGAAAAGAGGAGAAGAAGAAAGGAAATCTAGATGTCTAGCCCACTCGACACATACATTTTCCAGGACTCTTATCCCAGTAGTTTGTAAGTGATTCTGTGAATCATTAGCGAATATATGATCAAGGTGAAGGAAACAAACGAGTCGAAAATGACACGTTTGTTTTTATTAATTTGAACAAAGTAAAAAAGAGAAGGAATCGTCTTACAATATACTCATAGTATTAATCGACAATTTTCGGTCATGTACCGTACACTTAGCTATTATTCCTTACATGGAATGGGCCATCATTGAGCTCGATCGTAAAAGGAAAAAACGAGGTTACGATAAGTGATAAGTAAAAACTGGGCAAAAACTCTTGACATAGGGTTGTAAGCATTTTGTCTTTAGAAAACAATAAAAATTGAGTCGACGCACTCGTAATTGTCGTAACAAGCTTTGTAAAGCATCTGAAATAACAGCGACGTCGTTTTATCAGTAAATAAAATATCTTTGAGCACTTAACAACATGAAAAACCTTGAAAATTTGTCACCATCAGCGTATCCGAAAAAATGAGAGTCATATCTGACCCATGACATAATATTGATTTTTTTTCAAGTTTGAGTAACCAACTTATCAGTAGGGTTAATATAATCACACTTTTCATGAAGGTAACTTCTGAATTGATCCTCGAAGAATCGTTGAGAAATTATTTAATGTCATTACCACATAAAAAATTATAGAAAAATTCTTTATCCATTGTTTGCAACGATTCGTCTCGCAAATTCAATATCATAGCATTTTCGATCACGATTTTCATTTAATGGAGCAAGGGAGAGAAAAATATGAAAGAGAGGGAATGAGACAGCAATCACAAGAGATAGGCTTACTTGCTTGAAAGAATCCACTAGTCAATGAATCCTCTTATCAAAGGTGAGTAGATTCCTCAAAAATGTTACTTAAATTAATTGATTACTTTGAATTTGGGAGGGTGAAAAATCATTTCTGGGGAACATGAAAAAAATAACTATTCACATTTAAAAGACAGTAAAATATTTTTATAAAAATTATAGACTTTCATAAAATTTTTATAAAAATTAGATTGATTTTTATAATACGGATTGTTATTTCTGGTTGTCGATATTTATTATTAGATCACAGCCCAGAATCTGTTTCTTGTCATACCTACGAAACCGCAAACTGTCTTACGACTTATTAACGAAAAGGTTACCTAGGTTCTATATTTAAATCTGGGCTGTACTATGACACACGCGCGAGTATCTAAAAGTTTTTTTTTTATCACAGAATATTGGAAAAATGAGATTTCTAAGTGAAAATTTTAAAAAGTACCAATCTTGTGAACTATAATTAACAAATAATTTCTGAGATACAGCAATCAGTGCCAAAAGGCTTCGATAATTTATTGATGGCAAATATATTGATTTTTCTGCATTTTTTCTAAGCTGACAAAATAATTTGATCAGCGGTGATAAATCAATTATAAAAATGGAGAAAAAAAATTGTAATATCATGCTAAATGAGAAAACTTCGAAAACATTTACGAAACACTGAGTCAATCCACTTTTGACTATAGAAAATATTTGAATCTAGCTCTACCACCGAGCACTCACTGACCTAACGAAAACTTTCGTAGGAAATAATTGAAATTGATTTAGGGTTGACGATTATCGAAACTAGCAAAATCGGCACGCGAATTTAGTTCTTGGCTTTGCCTTATTGCTGTTAAGAGTAATTAGAATTTTTGTTTTATTTCAACGCGGTTCGTTTCTCACTATTTATGAAATAACATACTTGATTAGACTAATGAAATAAACGTTTTTCTTCAGTGTGTTATTGGAATATATACTTTTACTATAATTCGTGAATCTGTGATTGCAGGTTCGAGCTATTGGTCGTTGAAATTCCGCAAACGCAGTTTTTCGTACGAAGGTAAATTACTCAACTTTTTAAAATTCTGTAAATTTTAAAAAAAATTTCTTACCTTGATTTTCTTTTCTCGCAGTTTCTAATAAAAAAAAACTGACTAACATACGGTGACTGGCCCGGGCTCTGTGTCTTTGATTCCTGGAAAGGATCATCGATAAGGTAAAAATATCTCATTTTTTTTAAAAAAGTTATAATTGATTTTTAATGTGATGATATCATCTTTCGGGTCTGATTAACATTGACGAAATTTCCCAAATTTTCTGATACTTTTCACAACTGAAAATATATTGTTTAAAATGTGAGTGAATGTTAATCAATTTCGTTATCATTTTTGTTACAGTTCAAGGATTCCATGGACATGCAGTGAATGGGAATCATAGATTCATCCACAAGTCGCGAAGCAGGTAAAGATTTCTAATATAATTTAATTTAATGATAGTTTTATTATTATTCTTTAACATGATGAGATCATCTTTCGGGTCTGATTCACATTGAGGAAAATTCCCAACGTGTACTGAACTGTTTATAATATATTTTTAATAGGCAACAAATTCCAAGCAAATATTTTAATCATTCTTTAAATTGTGTATTTCAGTGGTTTGACCATGGTACGGAAATGTGCGACCAGTAAATGGGTAGCCAGGCAATTCCTAACCAAACATGAGGTAAATTAATAGTTAAATAAATATGTAGTATGATATTCGAGTTGTAATGATGAAAAATTGGCTAGAGTCCTGACCTAAACAAAGATGAAAAATCTGTTCGTTCAATCATCTGATCGCGATTTGTTATCGATTTTAATGCCTGATTTATTTAATTTATCTGTTTTTAAAAGAAAAATTCTTGTTTGCAGCTAACGGTCGAATAAATCCACTGGAAAAACGCCGAGAATTGAAAAATGTAACCACTTGAAATAAAAATCTTGGGATAATGGAAATTTCTCAGCAGCGAATCCCTAGAGCACTCCTGATTACCGAAATCCTTTGGTATGTCCAATTTCCATTCTCATTGTCAAGTTTCTTGCATCCTCTTGTTCAAATAATATTTTCGTAATTGTTTAAAAAGTTAAGGTAGTTCTATCAAATTTAAAACTTCCTCCCCATTTCCCAAGTAGTTTGCACATTTAAGTTTATTTGTATGAGTTTTCAGAAATTAACTAGGGAAGAGCATACCGTACTTCAAGATTCCCTTTAAAAGTTGAACAAAGATTATGTGTATCTCAAAATATTGAATGTTTAAAGACGCAACTTCAAAAGTAATTTGATAGCTGTCTTGTATCGAAAAAAGGATCATTTACATTCTTATTGAAATAATATTCATAAAGAAATATTACTTTAAAAGGTTTTTGAAAATAATATCTAATTATAAATATTCCTAATTAATGAAACAAAATATTCTATTCTTTTTTAATCAATTTGTATAATTTTTTTGTCAAACAAATCAATTTTATTCCCTGAATGACCACAACACGCGTTTCTACTAGAAATCATTTTCAACAACAGATATCAAGTTCTATGTAGTGAATCCTTCAAAAACATGACGTCAAAGCAGACCTAAATAAATGATCAAAGGGAATCTTAGAAAAATGTTATTTTGATAGAACTACCTTATTTCGGTGGCAAATCAATGAAGCAGATGGCAGTATTATCATTCGTTGGTACGAGAATAGTCTGCTCACCGTCGATAAATACCTTTATTTACCTTTGGTAAATAACATACTCTCCAAGAATACTTTCTGCAACGACAAAGCAGAGTGGGTGCACCTAATCTCGGCAACTCTGCTATTATTTCAATAGTTCATTAACAAAAAAGATATTTTTTTATCTCCTAAAATGTCTGTAGAAAATAACGTGCAGGAAAAACAGACAAACATTGAGGAAAATTTTGGCTGGACTTTGGCGAAACCCGGTCGACTGTACGCAATTTGATATAAAATTTAAAACTTAATAATACTTTTTATCAGGAATAAAGATTGAATGAATTAAGAAGTGATTTTCGCGTTTGGTAGACTTCAAATATTTGAAAAACCGCGATATAATGGTTTGCAGATGAAATTTCATAACAATGCAATTTCTCAAAGCCAAAAAGTGGTCTTATGTGGCCGAGATATGGTACGTTTACCCTATGAAGAAGTTTAATCTTTTTTTCTATCAAAGTCTCGACCTTCGAAGAACATTGAAAATTTACGAAGTTTATAATGTCTGTCTGGTGCAATCGAAAATAAGCATACGTAGCTTACGAATTCTCGGAACGATATTATTTGGAATTAGTGTAGGAAGTCGTGGTTAAGATATGTCGAGTGGCTGCTCGTGAGTTATGATGAAAAGGGCAAGAGTGGGAGCTGTAAAATTGACGTACAACAGCTTACTGCGGAGCATTGATTGCAGGACTTCAATCTCGAGGGGTTTGCATTAGCAGGTTTCTGCATCGTTCGTAAAGAACGCTTCGATAAATGAAACATGCGCTAACGACCAGCTGTATTCCCCTGGCGAGTCAACTTACGTTCGTTGTTGCTTTTTTTTTTATCGCCCGAACGATCAAATCGTTTAATAGCCAAGAACAGCTGTCGAGGAAGTTAAAAATTTTTTACACGTACCGTGACGAGAAATTTTGGGATACATGAAAAACAGGGTCAGAGGTCGGTTTCGCAGGGGATAAACCCTCGAGGCGTTTCTCTCGTTCGTTGGCAGCGATCGCCGGTTACCCCAATGCGATGTCAACTTTGCCGTATTATCGATCTTTTCGTTTTTTTTCTCTTCCGTCCTTTTCCCCTCTCGAAAGGGCAATGCGCAAAGTTTCGTGGAAATCGCTCAAATTCGACGATTCGATGTCACATTCGACCAAACGTTTTTGATCGGACGGTCACTCTCCCTTTTGGACTCTATTCATCCTCCAACTTTTCTCGAGCCAACAGGTCCCCGGGCCTGTGCACACATCGGATAAGAATACTCAGTAATTTACGAGTTTTCGTGCCGGAAGTAATATCGTCCCTTATTTATTTCCGGGTATCAATCTTTCGGCATTCCGCCAAAAAGTGGACCAGACGATCCGGATCGTGGAAGCTCTCGCTTCTGTTTTTCAAAGACCGCTCCAAATTACGACTCGACAAAGGTATTGAGATAATAAAAAACGATTATTTAAGAAAATTATAAAATTTTGTTAGTATCTTACGGAAAAATGAAACAAATCGATTAGAAAAGAGTCAAGTAATTCTTATTGTTTAGTTTTTGAGATGAGTTGAGATGAAGTTCAACAATTTTTCCATCTGAACAAGTGTTAATTGTCAAAAAAAATATTTTGAAAATAATATTTGAAAAAATTATAAAACATTACAATGACGAAATAGCTTATAAGAAGTTATGGAAGTTTTGGAGGAAAAATATATTGCAGTAAAAAACGTTTGCAGTTTAGAAAAAAAATTCGATACTTTTTTAATAATATGAGGATTTAATAAACTTTTGATATTATATATTTTAGAGTATATAAACAAATATCCGGTCAAATTTGAAATCGTTTTACTGGACAGTTTAAGAATGATCAAATTCCAAAGTTGCTGAGATTTAACATTGCTTTTTATGAAGAATTTATAAATTCACACTGAATATAAATTTAAAAACATGAATAGTCTAAGACTTAAAAAATTGGCCAACTTTTTATCAAAAGCCACAGTCTGGATTTTACAAATTTACCGTCAAGAATTTACTTTTTGCTGGGATAATTTGTGCCATACATTCTTAAAGTACAATCATGTTTATTTCGTAACTTTTTATTTTATATAATTCAAAAAAATTCGTTAACTTTTATCCTTTTATGAAAACTGCTCCGTAAGAGATAGTGACCCTTTTTTTGAAACAGCACGGAATACAGAAGTACAAATTTGCGATATGAAAACAAGAAAAGGGGGGCAAAAACTTTTTTTACGGAAACGTAAAGTTAACGCGCGCGTCAGTCGAAGGCGAAGTTTGCCAAAGCGATGAATGAAGTGATAGAAGAGGGGAAAATCGACTTAATTATAAAGAGCAATTAAAAGATGGTAATGACGAAGTTGAAGGATAATCGCGAGGCCGGGAGACAACGTAGAGAGAGGGAGGGAGGGAGAGGGCGGAGAGCGAAGCGTGACCGAGAGGGGGTGCGGCGACGGTATAGGTCGCTCTCAACATTCGCGAGCGTAAACAAGAGGAGAGAATCCTCGAACCTCTCTGAATGCGTTGTTGCACGTACGCGTATGCGTGATTTCAACGAGAGGGGAACAAAATAATTTTCAGGTGATTCGAAAAAAAGAAGAATAAGAATTAAAAAAAACAACGAATAACAAAAAATTAAAGGAATCGCGGACTTTAAAGTTAATTAGCTAATAAAGGAGAGCGTAAAAGTGTCATGTGCACGTCCCAGACAAAAATCTTTTCATTCGGTGTGAAAGCGTGAGGGAGGTCGGTATGTGAGGAGGGTCGTGTGGACGAAGACTCGCGCCGGCGCGCTCAGAACCGCGCCCTATCGCAAGCTTTCCTGCCGTGGACTCGCGGGAGCGCCGACAGTCGCCTTTTAACTCGCGTCCCGCGCCAGCTATGACGACCACGTGACATCCTGGCAAATCTCCATCGTTGATAAGAGCTCTCCAGGGCCGGTTAACCGGAAGTTTACCACGCACGCACACACACCGTCCGGTTAACGCGGCTCGTTCGAATCGGGCCCACTCGGCTCTCCCCCCCCCAAACCCCCAAATAATACCGAGGCTAATTATTATCGGATTATCATTATTGCCCAAATTATTTTACTTTCCAAAGGAAGATTGAAATATCGTACGGGTATTCGCAAGCGGGACGAGCGATTCGAGTGATCTTGCCCTCGAGACGTTTCTTCAACCTGACTGACCGGACGCGAGTTCTGGCTTCGAGAGGGATCAACTTATATATATATTTTAATCTTCGTAGCGATAGATACGATTTTGAGATTGAGAATACTATTGTCGATTAATAGAAATGGAGGATATTGATCATTGATATAAGCTATTTAATAAATAAATAACTATCGTATACGACAACGAGGAACAACTTGACGAATTAATTAAATCGAGAGGCGGAGAACAAATGGATCGGGCGTGCGCTTAATCTTGGATTTTATTTCGGCTCGGAATAAAGATGCGATCGAGCGATGATAAAATGGCAATTGTCGCAGAAGTAACGGAGGAATGATGGGAATTCGATCGGGCGACTTTACTCGCGACGACCCTGTGATCCTTCGATTGGAAATTCGAGCCAAACAGTGCAGATTAATGGGTCAGCTGTCCCGAGTGTTTCTTCGGCACGCAGCTGTCACCGATAGTAACACGCTATTTTTCAAAACGTAAACAAAAAAGAGAGAATTACTTGATAAAGAGAAGAAAATTAATAGAAAATCGAGTCTATCTCGAGAGGATAAAAGTTCCGATCGTAAATTGGCGCACAATCGATTTGCTCGCACCTTTCTTTCTCTGTCGCCCTTTCCGCGTTCCACGTGTATAGTTCGATCGTCGCGGACGGGGTGTATATTAAGCTGGCGATACGTAGAAACAACATGAAGTCCGGTACCTCAAGACTGCAGACATTTAAAGCTGTATTGCCGAAGCGATAAAATCAGCCGGAAGTTTGCACCGCTGTTTTTTCCCCATTTCAGTTTTTTCTCTTAATATTCATTTTTCTATCGACTTAACCGACAACGAGGCATTCACGAGTAACGACATGGTGGATCGAACGGCCTAAATCGTCGCGAAAAACGAACCAATGAACGCCTAAACAGCCAATTTCGAGACAGGGATTAATTAAGTGCAAAAAAAAGAAATAAATAAAACGAAAAACAAAAAAACTTTTTACACGAGATGAAAATTTTCTGGAGATCTTTGCATAGGTCTGACGGACGAAAATTTGATAATCGATTGTGGAAGATGGATTTCTCGTACGATCTTCGCAACGACCGTTCCGTCTCTCGCTATGAGAATCCGAGAGTCTACGTTCGACGGATCGACCGGGCAAAGGATCGCGTCGAATAGCCGAGAAGGGAAAAAGGGCCAACGGCGAAAATGATTAAATTTCGAAGTTCGGGCAAGAACTCGCGTCGCCCGCATTCAGCTGAGTAATTCTCTTTGAGTGAATCCAGTCGAATAATAACTGCGAAAAGTGCCCTTTTTCGAGAGAGAGAGAGAGAGAGAGAGAGAGAGAGAGAGAGAGAAATTTCGAGTCGCGATCGATCGGAGTGCGCGTGTTTTTTGTTTTTCAATTTTTACCGCGTACGAGAATGAAGAAACAGGTGAATAAATGAGGAAAGAGGGATCGGGGCCAGATGAGAATACGCGTGATAAGAGACCTTCGTGAGAGAGGCCTTGCTGGATATTTGGAATAGCTGGCAAAGCGAGCGAGCTTGGTAAAACGATTGATCATATCGTAGATCCCCCTCGGGTCTCGTAAATTCCGAGACGGCGACGTTGCTCTAAAAGAGAAAGAAGGAAAGAAAGAAAAAAAAAGGAAGCCGGAGCCGACAAATGTTCAAGTTTAAAATCAGGACAAAAAATGATTCTGTCACTTCGGCGATCTCCAATGATGATGAATCTGCAACGAGCGTAAGCCCGAAGAGCCAGAAAGCTCAATGTCCTGTCAGAGTTCCTGAATCGTTTCGGTGCCAGCCGAAAATTCGCGATCCACTCTCGTCCGCCTTGCTCTCAGTGAATTGATAGAAAATAAAGTATAAGAAACGAGGATCGTATACTCGCATGATTTCGGTATCTAGGAGGTAAATAGGGGATAAATATCGGCAAAGAGACAAGTGTAATGCACGGTAGCAGCTCGGAGCTTTTGCTGGACGCGAGCAATAGCCATCAGAGCAACGGACAGCAGAGCAAGTACGAGAGCATTAAGGAGCAAGAGCAACGTCGTCGCAAGCTGTTGGAGTTAGGGTTTGGCGCTTCGCGGCGCCGACCGCCACGGCGTACCTGCCGTCAGCGGTTCAATTTTTACGCGACATCGGCCCTGGCCCTCGTCGTCACTTCGGGGGTCGCCGCTCTGCTCTTTCTCGTCCCGTTGTACGTCGATCCGGCGATAAGCACCCTCGCCGCTGACTTTTCTCCCGAGCCTGTTCTGTGCACGACCGTCCGGCGCGAGGACATTGCCGGCATTTTTAATTGCACCTGGAGCTCCTGCCGCGAGGGGTGCACCAGCGACGTCTATCGCTGCACCCATATTTACGTTACCTACGTACCCGAGAGCAACTTTACCGAATTCGATAAGAGAAACGAGACGACGAGGACCGCCAACATTACCACGACCGTCCTAACTACCACTACCACGACTACTACACCGCTTCCTGGTTCGTAAAAAAACCTTTTCTCTTTTTTCTTCTACATTTCGAGAGAATTTTTTACGAAGAATTACTATTTTTGTCGTAAACATATACACGGAGAGAATATTATCGTAAAATTTGCGATGGACTTGAGTTCAATTTTACTATGTTCAATAGCGCAGTGGGACCACGTTGCCAAATTTTTTATTTTTACTATGGCGTTACCTGCAACAGATTGGAAATTTACTATGATCAACTTGTAAAAATTAACAAGATTTTCGTATTTTTATCAGTTGACCATATCAATCAGCACTGTTTCTGGCATCATGGTCCCACGTTACGAAAGACAATCTTTATGAAATATAATTAAATCGTGTTCATTACAACCATTTCTCATAAATCGTATTAAATTTTGAAGTATTGTCGATTTTGTCCTGAAATAAATTTAATTCTACCATAAAAATACATTAACTTCTAAAATAAGCAGTAAAAATTGTCACTTTGTCGTAAAATCTACTGTCGTGAATTCTCTGTATAGTAATTTTTTGTATAAAATTCTGTCAGTGTATCATTATTCTTGCAAATTCTTCGAATTCATCTTGATTACGATATTTCTGTTTTGGTGGAAAAAAAACAGCATCAGGATCGCCGAGTGATGTCGAGGCTGTGCTAATGGTGAACATCAAGGGATGCGGCTATCCACCCGTCGTCGATTGTGAAAACTTTACCCGCGAGCTCGGCTACGAGGGTGCCAAGTTCCCCTGTCATTACAGCCGCGTTAACGGTAGCATAGTTATGGCGAATTATAATCGCGAGGCCCAGGTCGAGACGATAATGCACTTCTTGGCCGCCCCGTTCGTAGTTACTCTCGCTACCGGGGTCGCGCTTTGTGTTATGCACTGTGATTGCCGTTGTGCCCCGCCCCCCAGTCACCATTCACGTGGGATGAGAAGACACAGGATGAACGATCTGAGGTAACGAAAAGTTCATTACCATTCTTCAAATTTCATTCTGTACTTCAGTAACACTGAGAAAATAGTTTTTTTTTCTTGTAATAATTCAATTTTTGTTCAAATTCACCACGTAAGTTAATTTTCGAGAAATTGGTCTTCTAGATAAATTTATTATTTAAACAGAAAGCTAAGGATTCGAAACACAAATTGAATGTCTAAGGTAAACGTCCCAATAGTTTTTTAATAGCTACAGGTTTTTACACCTTGTCTTTGTTTAAAAGATATTCAAACAAAAGATCTGCTTCAAATTGATATCTAAACTATTGTCTGACATTTTAGTGATCCGAAAGTCATTTTATATGTTTTAATTTTAGATAATATTAAAATAAAATAAACTTCGTTGGATATGAAAAATAATCCATATGATTTTATTGATAAAATAATAATTCTAATATTAAAAATTGTCCAACTATTGGGGCATGTCCATCTATTGGGACGTTTACCTTACTGAAATAATTTATCAATTATTTTTATATGAAATCAAGTAACTACGAGCCATTTAAATATTTTTTGTAACACTTTTGTCAGTTTAAGTTAAAAAACGAGGTCTCTTTTTAAGGGAAAAAAAATATTCGCGTTTGTGCATCAAAGTTTCCGTCGTTCTCAAGAGATTCAGTAGAAAAAAAAGCACGTAATTCCAGTTACGACACTCCTCAAAATAGAGAATTTTAATGACCCTTGCGTTTCTCCATTTTTCTCTAGTAAACATCTCATATTTTTCCTTCACTTTTATGAGCACCACTCGGAAGTTTTATTTCTACAGCCCGCCATTAAAGTTTTCTCCGAAAATCGATGCATCGAATTGACCTACGTACCTATACGTTATCGAGTTCGTAAAAAGAGTATGAAAAAATAAAACTTTGCTCAACTGTTCCTAATTTGCAATTTCCTCATATGTGAGGATTTTGAAAAGAGCTCCAATATATTTAAAAGTTGAACGACTTGTTGATTTTCGAGTTACAAAAAAAAAGTTGAAGCAAAGTTGAAGAAAATATATTTACTGGATGATAGAAAATATATTTACTCGACAGTTTTTTTTTCTCTGCAAGAATGCCAAGCTTTAAGCGTATTAAAAATGTAGGCAACACATTTGGACAAGTTTTACGAGTGAACTAGCGTTGCGGGGATAGGACCATAACCATTTAGCCAGTTGGAAGGCAATCAGATGAGAAAACGTGTGTACCAAACGGGACACCTGTGGATATATAGAGAAGTGTGTTCGAAATGAGAGCTCTGGTTGTTCCGTACAAATTTTTCGTACCCTCGAGTTCATTCGTTCTCTCTTTCTCTTCATTCCTGTATCAATTTTTCGTTATTGGCAGAAAATTCACCATCACAGAAATCGTGCCGTCGGCATTTTTTCTATCTGCGCAAACGAAGCGCGAAACTTTGTTTTATACGGTTCGTGCATCACATCCGCGATGTTCGTTTCACTTTATTTCGCGTTTCGTTTCTTATTTCCGGGAGCTTTCTCGTTTTCCGAGGGGAAAAAAAGGAACTTCGGTAAAACGGTCGAGAACCCCGCACCATTCGTCTTTTTTTTCCCTCTCCTTATCTCTGTACGTAGGTGTATATACGCGCGGAAGATTTGACGGCCGCATTTTTTCAGCTGCGCGAAAAAAGGAGATAAAAGTAGGAAATAAATGTGGCCGGTGGCAGAAAAGGATTTTTTTACGTAACGCGAAAAATCTTTACGGCACGTGAAATATCTCCGAATGCGCGTGAAATTTTATTATTTTCGTATCTCGCTGTAAAGTTTATCGCCGGGAGATATGAATAATTTGTTTTAGTCTAATTCGGAGAGTTCTCTCGCCCTTGGTAGATCGGTAAGTGGGTCACCGTGTGGGCAGGATATAGGAGTAAAGTTTATTTGAACAGAATAGTTTAGCCCGGCCGTATAGGTTCGCATGTAGGAATAGCGCTGCCACAAAAGCGGGTTCACGCTTGAATTCCATCGTCGGGTCGTCTTTTTTATTCCCGTCTCTCGCTTGTATCTCCGGCGCTCTTATTTCTTCCGGAGCACGTTGACGCTCGACTGTATCTTTCAAAAGGAAAATAATGCCGGGCGTACGGGCGAGAATGTGACAGCGGTGGAAAGAAGGAGAGAAGAAAAGACGAGCTCTCGAGGTCCCGAGGTGCTCGCGGCCGACCAAATACACATTCGGTCGAGTTACGAAGCCAGAGATAGAGAGGGAAGGAGGGAGAGAGAGAGAGAGAGAGAGAAATGCGGAAAGGCTCGTTTGGATCTAGGGTTTGGCTCAGGAAGGGCGCGGCGAGGGAATTGGTGGCAAAGCTGCCGAGGCCTCGACGAGAATACCAACGAGAGCGCAACTTTTCTCTCTCTCTTTCTCTCTGCACCCGTACATCAACTTCGGGATTAAGCGAGTCGCGTATCTGACTTCTATTTATTTGCACCACTACACATATTTCTCTTTTCTCCATACGTTCTCGCTCCCATCCGGAGCTCTATCGCTTCCTTCTACGTGAGCACCGAGCGTTTCAGGCTTACCCTCTTTCCCCTTCGACAAGCCCCACGAAACGCCTCATCGACGAGTTTTCCGAAAATCCCGGCAATTAACGGCAACCGCCAACTCCGGGAACGATCTTCGTCCTTAATTGTTTGTTTTTCGACGTGAAAAACAAACGAACTGGCGGCTCGAAGAACCGCGCGAAAACGGAGCGTTCTCGAAGAATTAATTAGAAAATTGCTTTGTATTCAATTCCACCCCCTTTTTTTTACTCTCGTGCCTTTTTTTTTATTCATAGCGAAATTCACTCACCGTTAATTTTTCTCGTGCGTTAAAAGCAACGGAGAATGAGCTTTTGAATATTTTGCTTCGTTTCCTCTCGTTCTTTTTTCTTTCTACCGCGCTGCGTACATGAGCGGGTCGGTAAATTTCAACAAAACATTTTTAATATTGACCTACCTCGGGGAATCGTGATGACCGTGTCATGGAAAGGTTTTATACACGGCTCGTAATGATTTTACATGTGTATCTTTCGTTAATGATTCATTCTCGTTTGTTCCCATTTTACCTCGTTCACTCGTATTTCCGTCATCGCGCTCTCGTGCAGGCTTTTCCAGGCGGAATCACCATTTGTTCGATATCTCGGAAATATTTCGGGACTCGTTACAATCTCACGCGAAAGGTGTTTCAAACAGTCGATGTTAAAAAATGCGGAAACAAACGCCTCGGAACACTCGATAATTCAATTAAAACATATACTCCGGGGGTTTATTCAGTCTGAAAGGTTTCGTGTGTGCACCGTCATGCCAAATGTGCTTTACGTTGCACGCAAGCTGACGTGAAACGCGTGCTCGCGTCGAGACGACGATGAAATGTTAATTTGTCGGTGGAAGTAAATCCACGAGTGTTCTCGATTATGTTTGCTGGGAATTTGACATTGGTACGTTCCATCGGGACTGAAGTGCATTAGCTCTGTCGAAAACGAAACGTTTCTATGTTCTCGCTATTCCGCGTTTCACAATTGTATTTTTTGTACATCGCGATTCGGGGTAGAATGAAAGAGAGAAAGATAGAGAGAGAGAGGAAAAAAGAAGGGAGTGGCGAAAGAGAGTTTTTATCGAGGTAAATGTCAGTTTCGTGTGAAATTGCCCGTACATGCCACCGTCAATGCCTCGGGGATGATTAAAGCCCGTTCTCCGTTCCGATTTGTCCCATCACCACTTTCGACTGTACGGCCACGCACGCGGCCGTTATCGACGTTTTCCCCGCCGTGGCCGCGCTTACCGCGAATTTATGCTCGTCGGTACGATCCACCCGCGAATACACCGAGACAGAGGCAGACATTGGTACGAATATACGCGTTATAGTTTTGCCCGCTTAATTAGCAATTTCTCGTCGTTGTTCGAGAACTTGATTAATCGTCGATGATGAAATTCATTAACCCGTGTGTATGCATCATCAGGGATTGAATGGACGTCGGTTTTTCTTTGCGGCGGTCGAGCGAAAGATCCAATCAGCTTTTCGCTCTCACCTTCGATTTCTTTTATCCTGTCGAGCGGGCGCCCCCTTCCAGTTGTTTTCACAACGAAGAAGAAGAAGAAGAAGAAGAAGCGAGAGCTTTCGTCCGAGTCTCTCCTTTCACTGAGATCGTAGCTTGTATCTCTCGGTGTTTACAAGCGCGCTTCCTGAAACCGGAAGTAAATAGGTAAAGTGAGAAAAAATATTGTCACGGGCACGAGTCAGACAATTTTCGTTGTCTCTGATTACGCTGCTTCCATTCCCAAACAAAGAGCATAAAAAAAAAAGTTGAAATGTTGATGGTACCGAGAAAAGTAGTACGTGACGAGTCGTTCAGCTCCTCGACTATATACCACGTTCTCCACGTCGGAGAAGGAAAATTTAATTTTTCACTTCACCCTTTCGCCGCTCGCTCTTTCCACTCTATTCGTACTTTATTATTTTTCTGGTCTCCGGCGTCGTAAACATCCAACTTCTTTGCAGTTGCGGAGTATTTCATCACGTGCAAAGTTTTGAGTTTGGATTCGGAAACTCCGCGCGGCGTTCGGAAAACAATTTTTTTTCTCGTTCATTGCAAGTCCAAGCGTTACGGGAAAGAATTTTACCCGAGATCGATTTTCGAGTGGGAGAGAGAGTTCGAGACGTCGAGAAATGAAGTGTCGACAGCTGCGCGTGAGATAAACATTGTTAAATGACGAGTTATTTCGCAACTTGTCGATGTTTGCGCTAATGCATGAATATATACGTATATATATGCTCGTTGAAGTGCACGTACGTAAGAAGAGTAAATTTTGGTCGAAGTTCTTCTGAACTCTTGACATTACGAAAACTCGAAGGCATACGCGCACGTGCGGGGCTTCTCGCGAACGAAAACTTTCGGAATATTAATGACGCTTGTATGCGCCGAAGGCGTCACACGAATCTTGTCTTCTGCTTCTTCTCCCCCGTGTGTGCATCGAATCGTTGACGACGTTTATCCAGAAGTTGGTTCGAGAACCCTTCTGGGTTCGAGTATCGAGCAGAATCTTCCAAAACGCGATCTATCTCTTTTTTTTATTTTTTTATTTTTTTTGTCGTCCTAGTCGGCGTAAATCGGATTGTAGAATGGTTCTGTCGGAGCGCGAAACTTTTCAGGATGTATTCAATTTTTCATAAAATTCAGCGCAGCTGTCAATAGAGGTTCGAACGCCGTTAATCGAGTGTTCGCGCTCGATACAGGCGGACCGACGCTTTTGTTCACATTTCTCTTTCATTGGTAAAACTTTGCGAGGGAAAGGTCACGGGACAATGCGTTTCGCGGCGGAAATCGGGAGAGATCGTTTGTGCGTGGCGAGAGGTGAGAAAATGGGGATGAGGGCGGTGGCCGGCACGGGGTTGCGAACGACCGCGAGGTTTCGTATAATAAACAAGGCCGTTCGATGGACTCCATCGCCGTTAGAATTGCACTCATCCCTTCAGGAAGTTTTCAACGGGAGCCTCGATCAGAAACAATGAGCCGGTTCACGGGAATCGAGAGAGGGAGCTCGATGGGAATTCGCTTCATTGTTTCGCGCAATTACGCCGTTCCCGTTCGACAGATTGCCCGTTGATTTTCATTACCGTGGAAACCGATGACTCTCTGCTTCTTTGAGTTTCGACAAAAAAAAAAGAAGTAACGAAGAACGCGAAGAAACAATGGAGAATCGCTCTCGCGGTTTTCTCAATACCTGTATAGAGACTCTGCGTCGTCCCACAGTGGAAAGAGCCGGTTTTGGTCAGACACTGGTGGCTTCTCTCCTAAGAGTTCTCCGGAAGGAAGCACCGAGAGTGCATTCAATAATTCAGAGTAGATTCAAGATCCTTATCCGTCCTTTGCACGATCGATGCATTCCACGGTGTGTTCCACAGGATCAAAGAATTTCTCCCTCTCTCTCTCTCTCGCCCTCTCTCTTGCTCATGTACTCCTTAATTCACGTCAATTTCGTAAATTCCAAGAAGCTACGAGAGCACGATACACTCGCTCGAAGTTGATGCGGCGGTGCGGTTGCTTCGAGGAACCGACACTCGTTCCCCACTCGCGCCAGAAATACGTCCTGGAATATCCCTTAAGACCAGCCCACCAGAGACGAGACTTATTTAGACGAGGAATTTTCTGGCCCATTACGCCATCACGAATTTTGTACCTTGATTATTATTAACGGATACGCAATATAGATTCCACCGTCGGCAGGTATGAGCGAAAGGAAAGAAAAATGAGAGGACATTGACGTTATTTTTTGAGCCTCGAGCGACGATAAATCTTTGGCGCGCCTGGAGAAAGATCGTAACGAGAAGACGGTAAAAAAATCAAGCCGGGATTCCTCGTGTCAGAGAAGAAATGAAATGCTTAATGTTACAAGTGCGTGTCGAATATCGATCGAGCGGGAAAACACGAACCGGGTCGTCCGAGGCGCAAACAGTGAGAAAGGGAGATAGACAATTTCATTATTTTGATATTTCTTCGGTAGTTTACCACACCGGTTGTAATAATAAGAAAAATAAAACAGAGAGAAGAGAAAAAAAGCTGGCCGTTTCGGGCGCTTAGTCGGAATAAAAGGAACAACAAACTTTTGTGATGAACGAAGACTAAACTCGACGAATAATTGATGCCGAGAAATTCGATTTTTTTTCCCCTCTCTCAACATTACTGCGACACTCGCCACGCATCGCGCAATATCACTGCTGCGGATTTACCGTACTCGTGAACTTGGAAATATCATTCAAGGTATAGTTGCGAGAGGAAGTAGGCAGAATGACCGGGGTGGGCGCGATACAACTTTCCCTCGACGGTCATCGATGGTGAAGACAAATATGCATATAACGCACGGATGTACACGTTTATCTATTTATTTATATATGCCCATATATATAGGTCTACAAAAATATAATCCACGTATTATAGAATAAAAATGGGCCTTTCTCTCTCGCTCTTTTGTACACATTTGTCTCTCTTCCGAATCGCTAGTCATTCGATATTTATTGTTGGGCAATAAAACTCTCCTCCACTCTCCCTCTGTTCCCTATCGGCCTGCTGCCTTTTTTATACGCCACAGGCATTCGATTTATTCGAAAAAAAAGCGACGAAAAGACAAAGCTCCCTCAATTTTCGTGCAATCAATAATTTCCCATTATTCGGGTGATCGTACACAGGCTGGTGAGAAGCGTGGATATATCGAGCTAGGTTTTGTCATGTTTCACGTTCGTTTTTCCGCTCTCTCCTGGTCTTTTACCCTCTCTCTGTATCGACACGTTTTTCACCCGACACCCGAGCTCTTGGATCGTCTCCAGGAGCCAATCAAGATTCCGTCGACTTTAATAGAGTATTGCGGACTTTTTCCTCGCGAATTCGAGGGACGAAGGAAAATAAGTCCGCACGAACCTTTTTTGCCCACGGCTAGCTCTGCTCCCTGTTTCGAAGCGCTTTTCGTATTGCCTTAGGGTCGAAGGTCAAAAACGTGCTTGTCTAAATACTCGTCCCTCGGAGCGATCGAATGAAAAATATACACAAGGAGAAATGGGGAAATAAAATTCTGCATGCCAATTGCCGAGGAACCTCTCTCGTCCGCTTTTTCATTTGTCCTTCTTTTTTTCCCTTCTTTTTCCTCGGCACAGGTCGAGAATTTGTCGTTTCTCCTGAATAAGTATAGGATGGAAGATCGATCGATGCAACATCTGCGAGGAACGCGGTCTGCCCGGCAACAGTTCTACGCGCTTCGCAGCTATCGTCCGATTTAATCGGTTTTTCCATTATCTAATGAGAGCACGTGCTTCGTCAAGGAGAAAAAAAACATCGCGGTGATAAATCTCGTTTGGTTATAAATTATTTTTATTTTCTTCACGTCCCCACACGGACGAAAATCTTTATCTTCGAGTCGTCGAACATCGGTAGGACAGTCGAGAAAAAAGAAAGTTTTTAATTTGTTAGCTCGACTTTTTCTCTTGATTCTACTATAAAACTCATTACTTCCTTTTTACCTATTTTACGTTTGTATATATTTCGTGCTCTACAAACTTTTTGCTCCTCCATTCGACTTTTATCGAATTTTTAACGAAGCAACTTCTCGAAATTAAAATTAAAATAGAAACTTAACCATTGTGGCTGTATAATGCATATAGACAAAGGGGAAACTTGGCGAGAGATGGAAATTGTGAGACGAAGAAACTCGTGAGAGTCCAATATTAATTTCTACCGTACCGATGAAGCGTCCAGCATGCGCGATCCATCTGCATCCAATGATGAATTTTAATTGAGGAAGAAAAAAGCCCGAGGGGCGTGTGTCAATGTTATATAACACCGCGATTAATTTCTCCTGGGACTTTGAAAAAATGAATTATCGATGAATTCTTATGAAAACTCATCCACAGTCGACGTATGTATAATTAAAATTTTACGTAACACGGATGTTCGAGAATTCCATTCGCCCTCGAGTGCATTCGTAATTTTTTATCGGTAACTTTTTTTTTTGCGACGAAGATGAAAATGACATTCGTTTCTCGTTCCCTTTGCTATCCATTGTCCGGAATTTCATGCAACTTTTATTGTCTGTTACTACGTACAATCAGAGCCGAAACGTAAAATATTCCAGTAGTCGATTTAACGATTATTCGCCCTTCCACTCACAGGTACAAAAGATGTCAAGAGTGAGGGAGGGGGAGAGAGGCATAGAAAAAAAAACAAAGAACGCCAGGCTCTAAACGATGAAAATTGTGCAACGAGGAACGAGCCAATTTGTCGCACAAAATCTGGCAGCAATATTTCCAGACGCGAGCAACGTGGGTAGGAATAGAGGGAAAAAAAAGTGAAAGAAATATATGATTTTTGCGAATGCTCGTAACGTGAGTAATTGGTGGCGTGTCGTGATCACTGAAAGTACGACGTTGCCGCGTGTTCGTTGGAATTTTGAAGCCACTCGTTGGCCTTTCGCGATCTCTCTCTCTCTCCCTCTTCGTCTCGAATTCTCTTTATTTTCCGTGACTGCGACGCTCGTTCTCTCTTTGTTCACAGGGGGTGCTGATGTTTCTCTCGTAATAACCCTCATACAGGGATTAAAGTTTTCGTGCTCGCACGAATATTGCGTGACCCTTAAGAGTTTCGTATCAGGGTCAAGCACTTTGTTACCGCGTTTCTGAATGTGCAGCATCGCCCTTATCGTCGAGTAAAAAAAAAAGAAGAGCGACGACGAGGGAAAAAAAAGAATTCCCAAACGACAGGGCGCGTGCACGAAATGAATTATCGATACTTCGAGATTATTGAAAGCGAGAGAAAGGTCACGAATGTCCTGGGGACTCAAAAAAAATTGCATAGCGAGGAAAAACAATCTCGATCGATCCCAAATATGCATAAAATCGATCGTCGAAATAATATCGTTACTTCTGCTTTTGGACAATCGTTTTTTATCGTTTCAACATCCGCTCGTTTTCATTAATAAGGCCATTAATTTTGTGGAGAGCCGCTCTTTTTAAAGAGCTGAGAATGTGTCGGGGAGCGGGGCGAGGTGAGCGAGAAGGACGAAGTGTGAAGGATAGAGACGGACAGAGCCTGAGCTACGTGACAGAATGTTCTTTGAAATTCTTCATAAATATGCAAAAATGAAATATCCCGTTGGAGCTTCAGTGAGCTCACGATACATGGCCTCGTGTATGTATAATATATATTCGGTTGGAAGTAAAACTCCCGTTGGTATATAAAGCAACCCGCGGCTCCAACACGCGAAACTTTGACAGACACATTCGCACGAGAGCCCATAATACGTGGCCATATCACTGTTAATAACGAAAGACAATTTTATCAGGATTTCGGTTGAGATGAAATTATATTTCTCAAAGGACTTTTTTTCTCTTTCCCCCATATATTTTTTAATCTCATTTCATTTCCATCACGTTGAAAGAGTCTTCGGTTTAATTTTGTATCGCCGTTAGCACGAAAGATCTGAATAATGTTCCAAAAAAATTTAATTTTCAAGCGCACTCGTTTTGTTTTTTTTGTTTTTTTTTCATTACTCTCTTCTTTCTCATTATTTCATATGTTATTCCCTCTGGTGGTCGAAACGACGGCAATTTCGTGGATTGAGCGAAGGAATATCAGCGATGACGATGCTTTTGAGGTATCGAAGTCCTTTTGCTCAGAGCCAAGAATCCCTCAGGCAGATGTACGCTCTCGGTGGGAGTCTATACACCCGTCTGTTGACCTTCTCAGTTTTGGCTCACCGCCAGATAATCCTATGCCCCTGAGTTTTCTTCGTTTTTTTCCCCCTATTTCTCTTTACTCTCCTTTCGACGCTTTTTCCGTGCTCTCTGCCCAAACGAAATCGTTCAACGATGCTGCACGAGAACACGAGAATGAGAGGAAAAAAAATGCAATGGAGAAGCGCACGAGAAAATAAGAACGACGGTCCAGCTGACGTTGCTCGCCAATCTCAAATGGCACACGTTGACCAATTTTTCCTGAGCGAGTTCATGAAACTTTCATTATTCGAAAAAAAAGAAGAATAAACGAAGACGCGGGCTCGGGGCATTGAAAAATTCGGAGCGAACTTGGGGAAAGTTTAATGGCAAGCTTGCAGCGGGAGGACAAATTTGGACCGTTACATTTTTTATAATCGCCATCCTTCTTTTTAGCTCTACACAATTAAAACGATCGGACTCTCATTGCCAAAATGATTTTGCAAAGTAGTCCCGTAAGGCTGCCGTAATCACCCTGGAACTTTCAACTAAAAAGCTTGATGAATAATATAGCGAACGTTACTGCGAATTCTCCACTAATGGAAGCGTTCACTCGCTCATTAAATATTGCAAGCTTTTCCATCCGCCAAGAATCCTTTCACCCGCTTCGTTAAATTTTCGCAATGAACAATGAAATTATTTTTTTTCCCAGCGTCCACTCGACCTTCGGTGCGAGGGCTCCTATGCTTTTTTCTTTTTGATTATTTGATCACGCAAAACAAAAATAATTTTTAAAAATATATATTAGTATAGTTGTCAGAGATGGAACTTTAAAAATATACACATAGCAATTGTCCGTCATTTAAACATGCAAAAAATATTTATCTGTTTTAAATTTTTATAAAGTTTACGTATTTTTATCGATAACCAAAAAAAAGGAGTATCCACGAAGATCTGCAACAAAGAAAACAAGAAATTTCTCCATTTGCGTATCAACTTTTGTTCCATTTGCATTTCAAAAATTTTCGACGTTACCTTCATATAAGTAGTTTAACGTAAAAAAAAAAAATAATTGGCAGAAACGGAGATTCAATCACGGTCGAGCGTAATCGGTTTTTAAAATTTATGCGCGTTCGTGATAGAAGATGCGGCATCTTTGTTACAGATTCGCGTTACTGCTCGTTACGGCGGAGCTAGTGGATGGAAGCCCGCGTTTTGTGATTTATGAATATGCAATAAAGCTGCATGTATGACACGAGATTTAGAGCCTCGGGGGAAAATCCTCAGCGAACAAATATGCTTAAGGCAAAGTTTCGGTGTTTGCGCGCATCAAGGCATATTTCGTAGTTCGCGACAATCCCGTCTCGTCTTATGATTTCGTTAGCAGCGTGGCTTTTCGTAATCTTTCGTGCTTCGCCGTTGCGTTCTTTTTTTTCACCAACATTTGTCCCTCGTAAAAAAAAAGAGAGATTCTTTCCTCGGGCACGTATATACTTCGTGGAAAAAAGATCTTTGTATGCAGAATGGGAAGTTGGTGCAGGCAACAATGGACCTTTTGTGAGTGAAGTTCGGTTTATCTGGGCTCCATTCTTCTCTCTTTCTCTCTCGTACCCGGGGATATATGTAATAAAAAAAAGCATTCGCCTGAATTTGGGTTGGAACGTTTTACAGCTCTCCCTCTCATTTTTGGCCCTCCCTCCCTCGTTCTTATTCTTTTTCGTCTCGAGCACGAGGAGATTGGAAAATATTGCCTCCGGTGAACCCGGAATATTTTCCTGGATATATATTTTTTTTTCTATACTATACATACTGCTCGTTTTTTACGTACAGTCTTATTTTAATGCAAACGATGGGTGAGCGTTAGAGCGATCCCCCAAGAGCTGGCGCGAATCGCTCGACGAGTCGCGGTCCAGCTGACGAGAAACCACCGCGTCACTAATTTGAATCGCGACTTTCATTCTCCGGCTCTCGTTATTAAAACTTTGCTCCTTATGTATGTACGTATACGGTTTTATATACGTACTACATACTAAATTAATATCCACAGAGAAAACCTTCCCAGCCACATTTTCCACAGTTATTCTAATGCAAATGTCGACTCGCGAACTCGACGTGATGAGAGGAAAAGATTTTTTTTTCTTTAATTTACGAAAGAGAGATCTCGTTTTATTTTTTTATTAATACATCTCTCTTATATTTGCTTTTCTTTCCTCCTTATTTTAAGACGTCACGTTTTAATATAAGTGTGTTTTAATATGTGTTTAAGGGATGTGTTTGTATTTTTTTTTGTTTCAGTGACCACTCGATAAGCAATAGGGTCGATCGGAGAGGGCATCCTGCGCGGTGCGAGTGCAGCGAAGTGACGAGGCCTTTATGACGACGGGAGGAAACGGCGGAGAGTGCTCTTGCCACTTCTCAGTCGGATCTTTAGGCTTTTAGGCGCATCCTCATATCTCCCATTTCACGGTTTGTTCCATCATAACTATCCTCGTTATTATTTTATATTTATTTATCTCCGGCGCGGCACTCGCCATTTTTCAGTTTCTCGTTTCCCCTTTGCTTTATTTTCTCGACTCCGGCCCGATCTCCTCTCTTTTCTTCTCGAGGGTCGGTGTGTGACCCTTACCTTAATTGAATCCCGGACGTACCGTGCAGCCGGGACGGCCGCGTTTCATTTTTTCTTCCCAACTTCGTCCCCTCGTCTCCCTCCGCCTCTCTTCTTGCCTTTTTCTACTTTTTCCGGTCTCGTGAGCCGCCCACATGCACACACAGTCCGATACGCCGAGAAGCATCGACTCGAGTGTCTCGACTTCTCGCACAGTTCACTCCGGGCTAGGAAAAATTCCCGGACAGCCGGAAATAAGTAAAATAAAGAAAAAAAAGAGAAAGGGAGAGAAGAATAAGCGATAAAAGGAAATGAAGACACACTGGCCTGGGAGAAAAGCGACTTTTCAACTTTGCTCTTTCTCTTTTTCTCCTCTCTCTCTCTTTCTCTTTTTCGTCGACCGAGATCGTAACCTTTCTCGTTAATCCTTTCCGAAATTCAATCAACTCCCTCCGCGCTAACGAGAAAACACACTTTGAAATATTAGAGTCAAGCCGTTACTCGCCGCTCGGGGAGTTCCTTTCCGAATTTTTTAAACCAAGATCGATTGTGGATCGCCCAAGATTAGCGCCACGAAATTTTGGAAGAGGCTCTTTGGGTCGGTTCGAAAAATAGTTTTCAAGTATGGAGGATCGATATCCTTAACCACCGAATCCATAGGAGGCTTCACGTTTAAATATACGTATATATACGAGTACACGTGGATTTATATGCACAAACGATGTCAACAATGTGCCTCAGATTATTGATTTGTGCGATGAGTGGAGATGAGAGTACCGAGTCCTCTCTCCCGTTCTCCATATCTATCTCCATACATCTCTTTCTCTCACTCTGCCCTTGGCCCTTTTTCCCTGAGAAACAATGTATGTGGGGCACTCCATTCGAACTTGCCCGACATCGATCCCGACAATTAGACAATTCACGAGAAAACAACAAAATTAAACCGCGACCCGACGACTCGCAGAATTTCCTCTTCAAAGTCGCAATCTCCCAAAAAAAAACATGAGACAAATAAAAATTCGATTTGCAAATGTTATAAGCTTGAATGGAATTTTTAATTAATCTTGTTCAATCCGTTGGCATTAAGCTCCGAATAGCCCGTGGTTTCGTTTCGACGTGAGGAGAATAACTGAAGCGACTCGAGGGATTCTTGGTAGCTTCGTTTATATTCACAGGGAAATTCATATCCGTGGTTCAACGAGTCAGAACAACGTCCAGGATCGGTGAAAGATCGACACGTCCGACTCGCTCTTTTCCCTGGTTCTTCCTTCGGGGAACGCTCGAGAATAGGGTATAATTTTTATTCAATCAGCAAAGTGAGACGGGCGAGGGAGGGACGAGTAGTTTGACGCGAATACACGTTGATGCCCCGGGGCATCGGTGTTTGGATATTCGTGACCGTCGATGCGTTGTTAACCCTTTAACGATGTTCGCGATGGTTTATCACTGACGCTGCTCCCGCCTCGTCTCACTCCGTCTCTCGTCCGCCATGTTCTGACCCAATGAACATTTCCCACGAGGATAGACAGCCTCCGTTATGAGCGCTATTTACTTGATACACTGACAACGTAAGCACATCACGACTTTAATTATTACGATATACACACCTGCGAGTACAGTGGAAGCTCTCGCAGTTGATTTGGCGGGAGGATGAGAGCGTACGGGATGAAAGGATGACCAGAGGGAAAGTCTCGAATCAATGCCTGTGATGTGCATTTCCAGCCAACCGGATGATCTCATTCTGGTACTCTTTTTCTCGTTGCTCCATCCGTGGAGAACGGAGCGAGGCGTTTGCACGCGTCTGACGCTTTTCGCGATATGCTCCTGTTTTGACGGGATCGTAGATCCCGGATGGTTCGATGGATACTGTAAAGCCGGGCTGCTTGCACACGCCGGTCGCTTTGTACACGAGCCGATGAGATGAAAAGGCACACGGATGCTCTGGAGAACTAATTTTCAGTCTTAATGATGCCAGCGTAGATTCGTCTTTTGACGAGCTCGAACAGCTGACGCATCAAGATTGCTTCTTAACATATCCTGCCGGAAGGCTCGGGTCTCCCGAGACGGGGATATCTCGCTCCCCGATTTGCATCGTTGAGCAATTGTTTTTGATTTTCCACCTGACTTATAATTCATTCATTATTCGCTTTACGATGCGCAATTTTCAATTTAACGCTCGCGCGATACATTTTGGAAATCCTCGAAAATCCGATGGACCGCGAATGTACTTTCGGACCCGGAGCTCACGGTCCACTTGGCAAATTACAGCTGTGCCGCGAATATCCGGGAAACTGACACTTTGATTTATCCCATCGAGCCACGAGACGTTCCATGCCAAACCACTCTCTCGTCTATATTTCACAAGGGAATGTATACTTTCCAATTTTTTATCCGGGTATTATTAGCGAGCATTATATTCTCTTTTATCTCGGGTCCGATATACTCCGATGAAAAAAATGATTGATCCGAAGTCGAGGGCTCCGCGCGTGTGAACGCGAGCACAGGCTTCGTCGTGTGTCGTGTACGTAATGCCATATCGAATTGAAATCCAGATAGAAATGTGACCTCGCATTTTTCATTTGCATATTATAAGATGTCAGCACGAAAGCGTGCATAATACCGGCTCTCTAGCCCTCTCTCGATCCCTCGTTCGGTTTTGTCCATATTCGTGTGCATGGAAGTTTGCCAAACCGCGAAACGACCACGGTGGACTCCAAAAGTGGCTACGGCCCGCTTCTGGATACAGATATACCTGTTTTAAAACAACATTTATGCCACTGCGATGGAGTCACGTGATGTTGACGTGGCTCGGAGCAACTGGCCAGAAATTGGAAGTCTGACGGTCCTCTTCAAATGTTCGAGTCACGCGAGACGTTTCGAATCGAGTGCAATAATTTATCGAAATAAATTACCGAGGAATCAAATTAATGCCCGCGTTGAGCAAACGACGATATTCGCTTCCCTGTTTTTCAGAGTCTCCTGCCGACATATCCTCTCGCTCCTTCGAAATTCACTTCGAACGGCGAGGATAAACTTAATCAAAATTCACTGATATCCACGTCGTAGAGAAAGGAGAAAAAGGACAAACGATATTTTGTTCCTTTAATTTTTAATGGAACCCGATAAAGAGATAGCTATTTTCCTATTGTTCATAAATATATAGAAATAATGATTAACGCCTGGTGCGCTATTTTTTAAGAATTAAGAGTTGCAAGATTTGTTGATTGAATTTTGAGAGGTGACAAATAATTATTCGTTAAATGTGAACGATATTTTGAAAGGAGAATTAAGAATTGTATGATAGGAACAAGTTGAGGCATTAAAAATTGTACATAGATAAAATTTATATGTGTAAATAGCGTAATTTCATTTCTTTTTTTTCATAATTTTACGAGATTCTGCAAAAAGTCGTTATTCGCCGATTGTAAAGAAGGGAAGTCGATTAATGAGATTCGGTGTTGAGTTTTCACTTGGATCGGCTCACGAGCGGATAAAAATATCGGAGGGGAGAGAGAAAAAATAATGACAAAAATAACGAGCTGCCGTCTTGTAGAATCGCACGCTTCGTCGGGACGGGAAACGACAAAATCATACAAATTAGTTCAGTTATCCAGCGTATAAGATATAATCGATTCGTGCCCGGATTTCGAGCTTCTCGCTCCGTGCTCGTTCTCGCGAAAAAAAAATCAGAATGTAACCAACGGCGCAGAGAGGTTTATCCGGCGACACCCTTCAGCCCAAAATTGAATTTTCAAAGCCGACAGATTGAATTTTACATCACAAAGCGTGATTAAATTTTAACCGGATTTTGCGCGTTGATTCGGCCAAACTTCTTTGACGAGAGCAAAGAAAAAAAGCGCGAAGAGAAGATAGATTCATACCGGTCCTGCTATTTAAATAATTCCTTAAAAAGGAACCTCGCCCGAGTGAGAATTCGTGAACATCGCGAATCCCCGTTTCTAGCGACTCTACGTGCAAAAAAAAAAGATCGAAAAAATTTCTCATGCGAGCCGTGCATACACATTTTCCATCGATCGCGAGCACGTACGAACTCTCATATTTTTACGAGGATGTCGAAAAGGGAGAGGATGAATGAATAATTGAAAATTCTTTTTGGGATTTCGCCTCTGCGTGTTGACTATTCCGTTATACGCCCGGAGGTTGCGAGTTTGCAGAATTTTCGGTCCAGGGAATTTACGTCCTTACCGATTGGTGGATGTGGGCTGAAATGCACGCCGTTGAATGACGGAGGGAGCTTACACATCGCCGGAACGACGAGATATTTCATTGTTCACTCTGAAGCGCTAATCAGGCTAAATGGGGTTATGTGCATGGACACACGCGATATATTCGTGTATCCATAAATATACACTCCCGTTAACGAATACACGGATTCATCCGGGGAGGGTGCGTGTTCGCGTGGCGCAACTTGATGAAATATGTATGTAAAGCGCCATTCGTACAGCGAAGGCGAAATCGGGTGGAAAGCCAAAGAATGTATAGCGAACGGGAAAACGAGGGGGAGAAGTCGCAAACGTTTGACTTTTCTCCTTTTCGGTTTCTGCTCAATGAAATAAATAAACCGAGTTAATTAGTATATGGAATATTTAAAAACGTGCTCGAGATCGTCGTCTCCAAACACAATTAATCCAATGCTTTTGTGCACTTGAATGAGAGAGAGAGAGAGAGAGAAATTTATGGGAACACAGAGGGAATTGGATGAAAGAATATCATCTAAATTGTGCACGAATCCCGAAGGCGTGTTCACGTGTACTCGTATATTCACCGAACATTGCTTCATTTGTAGAGGTAAATACAAGGACGAACGCGATTACGTACAAACGTACGTGGTGCGTGAAATATAATATAAATACTTGAATATTGATAAATACCACCAATTATGTATTAAATATCGGCACTGCCAAGGCTTTGAACAAATCAAAACTCCAAGCGCACGGCCAATCAAAATTCAATCAAAGCCGCCTCATGGAAAAGGTGAAAATTGGTGGTTCGGTCGAAGATATTTTGTCTGGTCACCCATAAACCGTTGTTACTACTGTCGTGTACAATAATAATTGAAAAAAAAGTGAATAAATGACTAGATAACGAATGATAATGTATATTGTACAGGATGGAAGAGTAAAAATGGAGGTGCCTCGTCTCCATCGGTTATTGTTACGAAGATTTCCAATCATCGTCAACATTTATTGACGCAAACTTCCTTTTCTCGTTTCCACAACTCCATCTCGTATAAAATTGAACCAAGAAAAAAATGAGGGGAAGCGAACGGATTGAATGAAGAAAAATGACAAGAAAAGGTAACACGAGCTTACGTCATATACCGCGAGAAAGAAAGCGGGAGAGAGAGAGAGAGAAGGAGAGAGGAAAAGTGAAAATAATTAAAAATTTAATCTTCGACATCAAGATTTATTAATATTAATTTAAACGTGATAACGAGACGATGGTTACGAAGAAAAAATTACTATTAAAGACACGTCGATTATTCGTTGAAGTGAAATTTCATTATTTTCGTTTCCCCCATTTATTTCATCGCCGATCAGATTAACTTGACTCCGGTAGAATTGTTTCTTTAATCATGACCGAGTAAATGAAACAAATGAATGGATTCGACGTGAGCTATTATTATTTAGCGAAAGAAATATAAGGACCGAAAATTTTGTTATTTATTTCGGGTAATTGGAAAATTCAATTTTCGCCGACTCTCATTGAGAAACGAGATTGCCGTTAATAATTTTATACAATGTAATTAAATGTGTGTACAGTTTGAAAAGTAAAGGAAATGTAGAGTGAACGAGCGAGAGCCAGAGAGGTAAATAAAAGATTCGTTATATTGGGAACACGTTTGTCCCATTTAACGGTAATTCGCTCGTACGTTTTAACCGTCGAAATTTCGTCGCCGAGTAACATGGGCATGCAGGAGGGCAACTCAAACAATTTTTCAAATACTGAACACACAAATAGCCGAATCGCCGAATTTGCCTCCAAGCTCTTTGGCACATTAAATATTTAATAAGAAGCCAAAAATATGTATGAAAATTTAAAATCGAAGAAAACCAAAAAACGAAATATAAATCTTGTTCAAGGAGTGTTAATATCTAAGTAAAATAAATTAACGAACGTTGCGCAAAAAATATAACGAACAGGAATAAAACGAGTAGATCAGTGAAAAAAAAGCGATATCTATTGAAAAACAAAACAGACATCTAGTGTGCCCGAAAAATGATAAGATAACGTTGAAATGAATAACGATAAAAGTATATATATATAAACTTATTTATAGATAGAAATAATGTTTACGGAGGAGTGTATGTGTATATATTATATGTAATATGAAAGAAATAGGCATAGGCTAGCAACGACGAGGTGAAATAAAATATACAAGTATATAAATAAATTGCGAGAGCAGCGCGTGGATGTTAACGATTTTTAAATGTAGCGCGGTTGGCCCGATGTTGATATTTAGCTGGTCTAAAAATACGGAGGGCTGTTTCTACTACTCGTAGATATATCTATAAATAAATTTAAACCGAGCATATATATACATTAAAATAGGTATAAATACGCATATGACGTAATAACCTCGTTAAGTTACATGGTTCATGCAGAATATTTTTGTCATTATATTAGCACTGTATCATACATGAAGAGACGGGCAAAAAGTAATAATAATAACAATAATGTTAATATTGACTATAAAATAATTCCTATTTCTACCGAATCGTTTGTATACTTGTACGGGGAAAAATTGCAAAGTTTTGTGCATTGATCTGAACATCCTCGAGTTGCATATTTCATTTATTTCTATTGTCGCTCATTATTTACATAATCTGTCGAAGATCGTTTGATTTTACGAAAATAATACAATTTTTTAATAGGGCCTATAAAAAAAACGTGAGAAGTGTACCGAGCGCTCGAAAATTTATCCATCGAATTAAATAAATATATATTCATTTGTTTCCGCAATGACCCGATCTCGTACGAACTGTCAAATTCTCACATACGATTCAGCGATCGAAAAAAAGCATTAAAAGAGTAAATAATATGGCTCCTCTAAAAAGAAACGAAAAATCAAAAATGTAATATAAAACGAATGAATTTAAAACGAGAATAAATTGAAAGAAAAATAAACGAATAAATAAAATTCAGAGTCGATTGATTTTTTTTAGATCTATATAGTCTGTGGGGTACGGGGTGTTTACACAGCGAGAAATATGGGTAAGTCATGATTGTAAATTGTTTATTCCGAAGGGTGGTAAGCCGATTAATTATTGACACGCTATATAAAAGTATTCGAAATTGAAAGCTGGATAGACGTAAAGAATGTCAAGAAATATTATCAGAACAATCATAAAATTATACTTTATAATTTGATTTTAATTTTAGAAAATTTTTTGAGGCACTGCATAATAAAATTTATATTGATTTTATGTGTATTGCGGTTCGTTTTTGTAAAAGAAAATGTTCTTCTCTTTAATTAAATTCTCTTTTCACTGAGAGAAATTACAATAACAGATTGTACCATAAAGTTATAACTATACTATTTATTTTAAATATATATTTTTTTGTACAATCAGTACATAATAATCAGTATAAATGTCACTTTTATGCAGTAATAAGATCTACCATAATTTTTTATCAGTAAACATTTTGACTTTGGCTCACTACATCCAACTTCATTATTTCTTGCAGATTTATCTGGGTCCGGAATAGACATGGGACGTGATATGAAAATAATTGATATGGATCTTATCGAAAATGAGACGGAGATGTTTCTTCTGTTATCACGAATATGCTACAATGAGAGAAAAAAATGTTTCCACTTTTTCAACGAGGTGTGTCCGAGGAGATAGAAAAGAAGTGCGAGAGAGAAACGGCAATGAAAGTAGTCCATTGAAGGATCTCTCGTGGGTGTGGCAAGGACTGTGAATGAAGAGCCTCTTTTTCTCTCGCTCTCTTTCTCTCCTACGTAAGCTCTCCGCTCCCTTCTAAGCCATTTTTTTCCTATCTCGTGTGGTTTCCCGTCTTTCGTGATAAGATTTAAGCCGTCCGACGTTTCGCTCCATGAAATCCTCACTGATTCGAACGAGAAAAAAGAACTTTGCTCGATAATACGTAAAAGATGTCACGCCGGTTTTCTCATTTCTGCGTCTAATCCGATAATTTCGAGTGACAGGAGTTTCGGAAAATCGACGTATTCTCCTTTTAAAACTTAGAAAAAGTTGAGAATAATATGTGTATAAAGATAAGAAAAAGAGAGAAGCATCTTTGACTCTGAAAATCTTTGAAAATTAGTATTCGCGCGAACGATGAGCCAGATACGAAAAAATTTATCCTGTTCACCTTTCACTCCGTAACTTGGAGCAAAAAAGTTGATCGTACCTTCTTCCCATGACCAACTCTTTCAATATCTTCCCTCGTTCTTTCTCACCCTGCCTCTTTTCACTAATTGAATATTACCTCTCAGGTTCCCTGTCCGTCCCTTTTTTCCTTCCATTCGTTTCGGCGAGAAGGCAACTTTTCCGATTCTTTCTATACTCTTTCGATCGGGTATACGTCTCTTTCTCTCTCTTATTTTTAGTTGCCCGGTGCTCGGAGCCTCGCGTTTTCAATCGCGAGCTCGCGAACTAGCCGAAGAGCCCGAACTTTCGTCTCACCTTTTTCCCTCGCGAATACATCACTCGAAATCCTCAATCCGTCTCTCTCTGCCGTCTTTTCCAACGACGAGTAACCTTTCTCAAGCGTCCCTCTCCATCGTCCTCTCGCTCCTCACCCTGAGATATCCGGCTCAGACTCTGCTTTCCGTCTCGCTCCCTCACCGCTTCTCATTTTATTCCGCGCGCTTCCAACCGGGAGCGAAGTCCTTGAAGGGATTGATCGGAAGCGACGCTGCGCCGTCGTCCAACAGGGACTAACCCAACGGAGATTATGTCGTCGGCGAAGACGTAGACGCGAGAATACACCCACACAATCGTACACTTTTATACATAAAGCACGTCTGCGTATTGACATTATTCACCCTGCCGAACCGTACCGGAAATCGCGACGATTTCATGACCCTCGCGTCCACCCTCTTGAACCCCGATGCAATTCGACCATTCAGACTATCATGCTTGATTTAAAAGCTTTTATCTCGCTACATCTGTAATCCTTTTTGTAAGAGCTTCTTCTCCTACCAACCTTCCGTCGATTCTCCTCCTTTCGATTTTCGCCGTTTCCACTTCAATCAAATAATGTTTCATGCTGCTCAATTTCAATTTGTTAATTTTCTTTTTTTTTATTCTGTGAATTAAATCTACTTTCCATAATTTTTCTCTCATGCTTTAAGGGTGCTTTTAAAATATTTACATTTTTTCGATGTTTGTTCCGACTCGTTGAATAAACATGCACTGAGCGCACAAACAGAGTACGGTACATCGAATCCGTAAATATAACCGGATACGATGCATTCCACGATGCGAGAAATTATTTCGCAAGGCGGAGGATTTCTGCCAGATTCGGGTGATTTCAGGCAGAAACTCATATGGACGGACAGGTATAACGATGAATTTGTTAGATCATATCAGCTTTAAAGCCGGAGGAGAGAAAAGCTCTTCAGGTTTCCAATCCCTGTCGTTCCTTTGTCCTTGATCCTCTCCTCCCTCGTCTCCCCCGCTTCTCGCAAAAACATTTCTGCTATTCAGTTCTTCAATATCAATCACGAAAGAGCTCTTTCCGCAGTTTTGTTCGGACCGAAAATTTTTTCTATCGTCTCTTTACCGTAGTCAGGGTTTTAAAAAAATCAGTAGGATTGCTTTATTTGTTACTTATTGTCTCTCTTTGTATTTATACATTACTAGCAGGCTTCGTGCCCTCGCGGTAATAGAAAAACTGATCTAAAATCCAGTTTTTTGACTTCGCGCCCTCGCAGTAATAGAAAAACTGATCCAAAATCCAGTTTTTTGGTTCATTCAATATGAATTCTTCAATTTCGCCCCAAATAATTAACATTTTCATTATCTACAGGAAATTTCGATCGTAAGATCTTATTTGATCGGAAATTTCCTATAGATAACGAAAATGCTACTTATACGAGGCGCAATTCAAGAATTCATATTGAAAAATTCAAAAAACGATCCAAAAATTAGTTTTTTTGTAGCCTATGTTCAAATCGACGTTAAAATTTGTCTCTATGACAAATTTCATTGAAATCCTTGCAAACGTTTTTGCGTGATTGAGTAACAAACATCCAATCATACAAACATTCACATTTATGTGTTAATAAGATAAGATTCGCATTTATTGGTTCTTTGAAGGAAGTCGAAGAAGGTTCATGGTGTTGCCTTGAAAACGGGGAAGGAAAAAGGAGAAGATTCTCGTCCTTGAAAAAAATCCTTCGGCGTATTCCTGCACATATATATGCAGAAGAATGTCCGACTCGTGAGAATCGCATAAGCGCGTCATTCGCAGACTCGTCTCGCTTATTCCCGTCACGTACTTCTTAGACGAGAAAAAGGGATTTTCCAGAGATCGCAAAGACGAGAGAACGACGCGAGTGTAGCGAGGCTACGCACTGATTACAGGCGGGAGCGGAAGATCAAAATATCTACACGGGGACAAAGGAAAGAGAGCAGGGGAGAAAAATTCAAATCACTATACTGAAGAGTCAGCGGATCTCTTTTAAGATCAAGACGATAAACGTCACTGCCTTGTATCTCTTGCATTTTATTAAGCAAGAGCACAAATTTTTACGAAATTCTCCAGTCTCGTGTTCAGGAATTTTCATATCCAAGCAAATGAAATTTTGAATAAAAAATATAATGGCATGCTATTTCGATAATCGAATGCACTTGAACTGGTTTTATATCCAGAAATTGCATAGCGCACCTCTATCTCGACAAACTCAGTTGCATTTTGAACATTGCAAAAAAAAAGACAACACTTGTGTTTTTCGCAAAAATCACAAATTTTACGAGTGAATCACAGCTGCATATTAATAATCGACAGCTCGAACTTTAGGGGTTGCTTCAACTTCCAAGAAATGATTTTTTGCTGCATAGAAAAAAGACGAGTCTCTTATTTACTTTTCAATTTCATGAAAATTGGAGAAGGATACCGGAGAGCTATTGCTCGAGAGTCGTGCCAGCGAAGGCATGCGACGCTGGTATTTATTGTGAATTTTTTTTTGTTTTTGTTTTTAAGGGGGTCAGGTGGCGGAGAGGTTGATGTTCAGAGGGAGAGAAAGACGAAGAGAGTGGTAGGTCATTTGCGGACATTCGACTCTCGGTTATCAGGCATTCGCGCGAACAGGGTAGTTTGTTCTTCCAGTGTGTACGTGTATCCTGAGGGTGGAACGAGAACGAGCTTTATCTGTAGATGGAGAAAGAGGGAGGAGAAACGAGGAGGGCTTTACCACTGTCACGAACAACTTTGACCTCAATCGCTCGCATTGGCTCGATGTTACAGAGGCTCGCTTGTCCGTTATCACTTGTCTTGTTTCGATATATACAATCTATATAGATGCTCGCACACACATCTGTACACAGGACTAAACTCTTCCTCCTTTCTCATTTCGTAGAACGTTATCAGAATCGTTTCTATGCGATATTCCTGCAAACTTCCACCGTCTTCCATACCTACGTCTGTACCTCCTGCATCCAAGAAGAGAATTTAAAAATTCCTTGTTAACCTAATAAGAATAAAAATAATCCACAGTGGGACAAACATTTGAGAATTAACTGGTTCGAAACAAAAGCAATACAATATAGTACAACTGCAAATCGACTTGGGACAGAATTTTATATAAGTCACAAGAAATATTTTAGATGTAGCACTTTGTGTGCACTATTCAAATTTGAATATTAACCATCCTGCTTTCAAGATGTTTATACTTGAAATGGACACTTTCGAAACTTCTTGTCTTCGAAATTAATAAAATTTTGAATTATTTAATTTTACAAATTTATTTCACGAGTTTTTAATTGCAAGGCGAAAATTGTAATTTTGACAAGATATATTAGTCAAGTATTTGGTATATCATAAAATGAAGTTTTTATTGAATAAAATCTTCCTGAATGAGATGTGTACTTTAACTAATATGCGACACTATCGGAATTGACACGGTATCTGTATAAAGAAGAACACTCTACTGGCAGATAGCTCAGAATTTTCCTCAGCATCAACAAACAGAATAAAGAGAGAGAGAGAGAGTGTGTGTGCACAAGACATGGTTCGGACTGCTGCCAATGGCACGAGAGTTCCGGAATGTCGACAGCGACAGCGCTATGGAATCTTTCTCGATTTCTCATCACATGTACGTATACAAAACTTTTTTGTATGCACATGAAAACTAGCTTACTTAATTTTATGTTTACGATCGTGTTATACTTTACATGTTTAGAAAAAAAAAATTACGAACAATTAAGTCAAAGGCTGCTCGCGGAATAAAAACTTAGTAATTGGGTAAAGCACGAAAGAAGAATAACGTAATAATATAATTTAAAAATTATGATGTTCAGGGTTTAGTAAAAAAAAAAGGTACACGCTGTGTGCAGAAGCTCGTGTAATTTGCCCGGTGGCCCGTCACGGTGTACGCGCGGTAAATGTCTGACGCTAATTGCCATGCCTTTAGTAAATCATTTGGAGACAGATATTTTAATGCCTCGACAGTGCTTTCGGGAGGCCGGTTTCTACTGCGAGTGAACACGCACATCGCGTGTGAAAACTGTTTATTTTATTTTCTTTTCGTATATCGTACATTCTCGAGCTCTTTTCTTTTATTTTTGGACGGGAATGGGGTCATTTTCGTAAGCGGGGACTCGCGGTCACGATTCGATGGAGGTTCGATACTGTTATTCTCATTACGAATACAGAAATGGCTAATTTTTTCGTCCCTTCCGGGACAGGACGTGTATAGTTTAGATGATAATCTTGTGTACCGGAGCTCACATATACGCGAATGAAAAATGTGTCCCGGTATAGCCGGCTCACCGCACGGAATACAGGGGAAAACAGAGCAGTGGCGCGCATTTGCTCTCGTTGCCAAGACTTTGAGATATTGCGAAGCGGTGCCTCCGCTCAGAGTGTCAAGCCTACTTGCCATTATATTAAACTGAGCTTTACCGCAGCGACGAATCACTTCTCCCTCCCCTTCGTCATCAAAAAACCTTCCCCGGCTGGCGAAAGAGGGAATTAACTCGGTCGCGAGCTCACTATCGCGGATTGCATTTTCTTCTCGAAGCATAAATCGCGTTCAAGCGCCGGCAGCGACGAAAAGAGTGCCGGCGAGTTTTAAATGTTCACGCTCCACTTTTCAAAAGAATTATGCCGACCATGCTTTTACCGCGGAATTTAAATCGAAATTAATATCACGGGACTGATACGCGCGGGAGAAAAGAGAATAAAGTGTGCTTCGTACGGAGCGTCGAAACGTTCGTGACTGGAAACGTGTCAATTTTTTCTCCGATGACAAATACACCGAGGAACGTGCATGTATCGCCTCTATGTACTTTCCCATCGAGAAATGTGTTCAGAACCTTTCCCTGCCATGAGATTCGACTTTTATTACTGCTTCGAGTGAAAAATACGCGAGCGCTGATGGTGCGGTTTTTTGAAAATTTCGCAGCGAGCTCGACACGCCCATGTCGAAATTGCTTTATCGACGCGCGAATAACATTGTGTAATGTTTATCATCGTCGAATTTCCGTCCTTGATACGGGAATGGAATTCTTTGAGGACTCTCTCGCGATTCGCTCTCACAAAAAGAGTGCTTTGAGAAATGACAAAATAAAATGCTTCTGTCAGGACAAGGGAGTACGCCGGAGGGGCGAGGAAAGGGGAGGAAAAGACCGATGACATTGCAAGACCAGTTCGACGGCGCGTAAACGCGATATCCCGGTGAAAACGGTGCCGAATATCGATTTTACTCACTTAACATCGCGGTTTGTTCGATGCTTTACGCTGCGTTTTACTCCTCTCCTCATCTCCCTTTCTCTGCTCTACTCTTCCTCCTTCTCCTTTCTCCCATGTTTTGTGCTCCAATTCTTTTTAGCTGAGCGTGCACCGCGATATATCTATTGAAGCCGTTTCATTTTCAACCGCGTTTCAATAATTCTCTCCTCCCCGGTCCGATCCGATATATGCGAGAGCCTCAAAAAAATTAATTTGCCTGACCACGGTCTAATTCCAATTTTTTTTTCTCTTTTCAAAAAAAAAATTCATTATCGCACTTTGAGCTTCGAAACAATGACGGGCTAGGGGGATGAAAGATCGCGAGTTTTTTTTTTCTGTAGGGCCCTGTACGATGCATGTGTGTCGATCATTTGCGATATTGATCGGCCGCGACATTATTGTCGGCGAAATGCTTCGCGAGTGAGGACGAAAAAAAGGATGATAAAAAAGCGTGCGCGCGTGTCGCGCCGCTGATGTTTGCGTGGAGCGAGTCGTAATGATGAGCACGATGAGAATCGCGATTACGAATCCCTTTTTCTCGGTCACACGTGAAATTCCAACGGACGGATGATGATTTTCCGAAGTACGGGGAATATAAAAAAATCCCTTTGATCGATCACACGTTACATAACGTCGTACTCATCCGGGCGAATATAAAAGCGACGTTACAGAGTATATTTCCGCATTGATTCACCAGCGAGAGCCCGCTCAATGAAATTTCACGATTCGATTTCGAGTCGCGCGGCTGCTGTCGATGTTTGACAAACACTCCCATCGGGACCACATGCGCCTCTCCATTATTACGCGACGAGAATATCTCTCCTCGCCGGTTCTCGCTTTAAATTTATGTACAAGCGATACGATCGGGCGCAGAATTGAAATAATATCGACAGGCGCTCTCCCTTTCTTCTCCCCCGGCGTTTATTTTCTCAACTGTTACTCCGCGATCGTTTGTTCGCAAAGATCGGACGCGCGAAGTCGAATGAGAATGAGATTAGCGCGAGAGAATCGAGGAGAATGGAAAAGCCGAGGGAACGAGTCGGAAAAAGTTTCAAGTCGACGGGGATCGTTGCTGAAACATCAGGTGCGGAAAGCAAAACTTCTCGGGCCACCTTTCGAGACGCATATCCTTCCCTCCCCGCATCCCACCCCCCGGTTCTCCTTTTCCTTCTCCAGCACCGCCCGAAGAAGCCGGAATCGAAACTGAGAACAAACAACTTTATCGAGCAATGAATCGAGATTCCCCATTGAAATGTGTGCGTGTTTTCGAACGTATATTCTTGTTTACGAATCGGCGTATCCCCGGGAACACTGCCAAACTTCCAGCAAGAATTCAATCACGCGTTTCACTTTGATATATTTTTCCCGAAAACTACCCCATCCTCCGCCGTGTCTGCCTCTTCGACGTCCAAAAAAAAAAAGATTGTTTATCGCGCTCTCCTCGGCCCGGATCTCGAGAATTTACGAAATTTCGTTTCGCAATTCCAATAACTTGAATGAGAAGAGATGAGAGGAAGGTGTTCCCTCGAGGAACTTCTCAATCCTTCATCGGGGCGAATAAAATTATTTTTCACGCGAGAAAGTTTCGAGCGATGCTGTGTATTCGCGAGAGTGCTCATCCGATATCCTCAGAAGTATTTGTGCATAAATATACGTGTGTGCATATATAAATATATAGAGGAGTGGGTTTGTAAAGGAGAATGTCTCGTACCATCTCTCCGCGATGCACCGGGTTCGCAAAGTTCGAGCTTTCCGATCGAAACTCTCGCGCGCGCGGGGAGAAAGTGCAACAAAGAGGGAGCGAACACTTCGACTTTGACCCGAGGCAATTATAAACGATGTTTTCAACTTCGTACAGTTATATTTCGCGAGTAAGGATACCGAGAGGGGGAACGGATGGTTATACGTGAAAATTGTATGAGAAAGTAGCACAAAATATAGTTCATTCGCGAACCAAGGCCGATATCGACGCATTTTTTTCACTACTCGTTTTATTTTTTTCGTCATTTTTTTCTCACTCTTACCTTAAATCGAGTTCATTACTATTGTAATGCTTAAATTGATGTTCTTGTTTCGTGATAACTTTATACTGTGAACTTATTTTTTCGAGCACGTTGCAATTTTTGCTTTTTAATTCCAAATAAATGAAAATTGTTTATCATACGAAATTGCAAAAATAAATAATTCTGCTACGTCTACGTCGAGATACAAGCATTCATTATTTCTCGAAATAACAAGAACAGGAGTGTATATTTATGTATCCAATCACGTAGGCAAAATTAATTCGCCTGAAAATTTGAAAAATAATCGTAGATGTATCTCGTACGTGACTGAAATGCATGTAATTTTTGATTCTTCGAAATGGCCTGTGGGAATTTTCGTGATACGTGCTCCTCGTTTCTTTCCCTTGGCCCTCGATGAAATCGACTTTCAGCGTCATAAGGAGACGATAAATTCACAGGGATCGCTGCAAAATTCAGTAAGAGCGCAACCTCCGACCCCGTTCGGCTCTCCTCTCCTATTCTTCTTGTAAAAATTTTGTTCTCTCCCAACTTCTCCGTTTCCTTTTATTTTCCTCTCCTCACTTTCTCACCCTTCGCAGCCTGGCGATCTGCCAAACCAATTCAGCTGCAATAATATTTGCATAAACTAGTTTTTCATTGTACACCTACGGGATAAATGATGCAACTCGAATTTATGAGCATGAGAAAACAAAGGTTTGACGTGTCGATCGTGAATAAAAAAAGAACTCGATCAAAAAAATTTGTATGCATTTTTTTTCATCAATCAGCGAGCGATAAATTGTAGCACGTGATATTAATTTTTTCGAGATAATATATAATATATAATGCATATATAAATTTTGATACTCCAGTGCTCGTACTTAAAGAGACCACGATCGTCGAATGTCGTGAACCTGAAATATCATCCGTGACTTTCTCGTGCACATGTACAAAAAAATACATACGAGACTGAATAAGAATACACTCGACAGTTCTTTTAAGCTCCGATTGGTGCCAGAAAACGACGAGTCCTTGTGCAGTGCTGACAAGTTGAAAGAGGTATCAAAAAGAGACGAAAATGTATATAAATACGTGCATAGTCTGTATATAGAAATATAGACATCGGAAGAGATGCGATAGCTCGAGGGGTTGCAGGATTGCTGCACGATAACGTCCTCACCAATCTGGAACTTCAAAAATCTTTTCACATTCTAACGTTCTCTCTATTCGCCCTCTTTCCTTTCCTGACCTATTTACCAATATTCGAAACCTATCGAGCATATAAGAGAAGTTGGAAAAAAAGAACAAAAAAAGGGAGAGCAAGCACTTGAAACGAGCGGGAAAGGAAATGAATGAAGATTGAAAAAAAAAACTACAAAAGGATTGAAAAATTGCAAGAAATTTGTGTGCAGCCTTCAATGAAATTCAGTTCGAGAGTGAAATATGCATCGAAATTTCAACTTAAAGTTGGCCATGAAAAAATTCTCCCTCGTTTTCTAATTTGTGAGAACTTTTAGCATTTGTCGTTTCCTTGACAAAGCAGTAAACTCGCCTATTATTATTTCGTGCATTGTGAGGAGAACAATGAGAGATATGAGGAGCATTTGAATTTTTTTTTTGTTACATCCGAGTAACCAATAGTCCGCGATTTCCATCAGTGGTCACCCACGAATGTGTCCCCGTTTCGTTGCCCCGTGATTCCGTATCGCGTGCACACGAGAATTTTTTTTTTTCCACCGCTATGTACTCGGCTGATGATACAAAAAGCTTACGGATAAGAGAGAAAGAGGTGGGAAGGGATTCGCGGAATGAAAAATTTCATTTCTCGTTAAATGTTCAGCCGGCAATGTGCTCGTCGCAGAATTCCGTACATAACTCCCGTTTCGTTTATTACGATCGTATCGCGCGGACTGTATACCCGATGTCATATAAATCCCCAAAACATGACGAACCGAACGAACGTGGAATTTACGATAGATATATTCGTTCAACCGGAAAATTTTCGGGCTCGCTCTCCCCTAGCTGTTTTGTTCGAGAAAAGAAATAATAACTGTCAGCACGATCGTTCGAAGATAAAAGAGGAGAAGAAGAAGAACGAACGAACGAACAATTTTTTTAATGGGGTATAATTTTGAAATCTGATAAACGAACGTGCGAGCTCCTCGACGTTTCTCCGTTTTTCTTTTATTAATTCTCCCCGGTGAGCCCCGGTCTAACCGCGGCGGGAATTTTTTTATTTCCAGCCGAGGGAAGCGCGCGCGAGGCAAAAGACTTTGTAAATACAAAGAAAAAAGAGATTACATCTGCCATTTCACAGGGAGCCTTGTGGACAGGCGTTATGTATACAGCGGGGCTTTCGTTTATCTTCGCTGTATATATACGCCCACACGAAACTCTTTGCCCGCAAGTGCAGGCTCCCACCAGGCGTGTACACACGAATAAAGCGAGAGCTTGTTAAAGCGAGGAGTACATGCACGTGAGCAAAGTAGCCATTGCTAAAAACGAATTTTACCATGCGTGCGATGTTCCACGAGATAGAATGATATTTCGTGAAATTGTGTTATGAAAATAGGGAGAAAAAAAATCATCAAAAAATCCACCATTCTTGCGGTTAGTGGAGAGAAATATTTCAGTCAGCCCATAATCGTTATTGTGAAAAATATTCAATGATTTTCCTCGCTCTTACTTCGGAGAGGTAAGGTGTGCTGGATGGGACGAGAGAGTTTGAGACGAAGGAGGGAATTCTGGCGGGCTGAGAAAGTTCAGCATCGCCGGAGACTCGAGAATATGTCGAGAGAGAGAGAGAGAGAGAGAGGAAGAAAGGGAGGAAGCGAGAGGAAGCTCGCCCGTTGATTTGCAAGCTCGACAGCCGTGTCGCGCGGGGCCGTGCCTCGGGTCCCCATATCGACCCATCCACAGTACATACCCTCTCGTACATATACATTTGTTCCAAATGAGCATTCGTTTCGAAGGTATTCATCCCGAGGACATTAATTTTCGTCACAATTTTTATACTTTGCGAAAGATTTATCGAATTTTTTTTATTTTTCTCTCAAACGCAGATGATTGATATTTGACGCGGAAGGGGAGAAGAAAAGCGTCTCGTACGGAGGAGTCCGTCGCTCGTTTGGATCTCCTTGAACTCATAATGCCGCGTGATGCGAAGAGCCATTGCTCGTGCCGATAATAAAAGCCGGGGCTCGTTGGTTTTTCATGCATAATTTATGAGAATATAACCCTTTGTTGAATGCATGAATTGATGGCCGGGCAGCAGACGCAAAACGAGCCTCTCCGAGACTATATATATGCAAGGAGTTAAATTATCTCTCGTACATACATATATACATATACATACGGTATGCAGAATATAATTCGAGCTACCGAGAGACCGAAAAGGTTTATAGAACGCGGAGATTTCATAAAGCTCTACCTCCCTCTCTCTCTCTCTCTGCCATTTTTCTTTTCCTCTTTCTATTTTATATATTGTACGTAAGTATACGTAACTATCTTAGCTCGTTCCATCCTCCGGGGATGATATTAAAGCTCTCGTGTGGTCGAGCCTCGAAGCACCTCTCGCTGGGGGAGAACTCAACTTTCGCAAAACTTTACAAGTTCTCGTTACACGTTTAATAAGCGTAAAACTCCATGGACCGCCACGAGAGAATTTCGTGCATTACAATTGTGAGAAAATTTTTCTCCGCCCTCCCCGTCCGCCGTCCGTCCAAACATTTTACCGTCGGGGGCGTAATTCCGAAAAGATTCGCCCCCGTGTCCGTTCCTTACCTCACCTCGCTCCGTCCTTTATCCTCTCTTCCACCCAGAACAACGGGAGGAAGAAAATAGAAAAAAAAACAGCACGGGGGAGTGAAAATAAGATGTTTATTTTTTTAAAAAAAGGTCTGTTTATTCTTATCTCTTCACGTTTTCTTTTCTCTCGGTTCACGTTTCTCGGATGTTTTTCTTGTTCGTTTTTTTTTTCTCTTTTTCATCATAATGTAACAACAGTGACTTACAAATAGTCGGGTGAATTTTCGCTAGCTTACACATTAAGTACAATATATTGTGAGTCGTGTATTTCCGCGCGCGATGTCGATTCAATGGTCCTATTACAATAGAAACGTCAATCTTACGGTCGGCCTCGAGGTATTCTCCTCAGATGATGGTGAACATTTTGAAGATCGGGAACGGGAAGAGAATAGGCAGTGAAAGTTATTTTCCTGTTGGGATTTTCGTAACGATGCGGATCAAAATAATTTGAGGGACGAAATTCGTCTACGATTAACGTAAAGTCTCGTAAAATCGAATTATCCAATTTTTTGTTAATTTTACAATTATGATTATCGTTACATCGCCTTAATTCGATTCATACATATTTACACGAGTCTTGAGTTCGTACACAGTGTTTAGTCGAGACACATTGTCGACAAACTCAACCTTTAAATTTCTTTTTAACCTCCTTCGCGTCTCTCTTATATTTTCTATCGTTTATGTTTTATTTATTTATTCCTTCCCCGATTTATCTCATCGTCGCCATATTAATTATCGAGTGAGCGCATGATATATTTATACTTCTCTCATAATTTCGACACACGCCCTCCAATGTGCATTTTCACTTATTTTATCGTATAGACACTTTAATTATTATTTAAATTATTTTATAACAATTGCGATCATTGCATAATAATAATAATAATTTTTTATAATAATAGTAATAATGGTCACAATAATAATAAAAATCCTAACAACGTTATTGATTGTAGATTACAAACGTGATTCTCAATTATACGACGTTTTATCTCATCATACAAATCAGTTAATTTCTTTTTTTTTTCTTTACAAATTAGAAGTTAATCGCGTGAATCGCGCAAACCTCACCAATAAAATTCCAGGTCGTGGAGGACCATTGAAAAATGTTTTCGAGAAATAAAATGTGGTTTTTCTCTCTTCTTGCCTTGGCAAGCCGAGGCTCGCGCGAACAGCGATTATAATTACTTGATCATTTGCGCAGGCACTCCGAATAAAATACACTAACGAGAATATAGAATTGTTGATGTAAGTGAGAAGAGCCGGTTCTAGTTCGCGTTTCGTCGAGGAAAATGAGACACGGCCCGTGGGCGAGCGACGTCACGCGAGGCGAAGGGAACCTCCGGCACGAGCGGAAGGGGAAGAAAGCTCCGGCACTCGATGCGCGCGTACCGAAGGAATTTTGCACCTACCATACTCGTGGGACCATACTGTCGCTCCTTTCCCTCCGGGCCGAAGCCTCTCATAAATTCTTCGTCAATTGAATTCTCTCGCTCATCTGTTCACTTTTCGCTTCTCAGTCTTCATTTTTATTCGACTTTCCACTTTTCTTTATCGCAGTAAAAATTAGAGAGCTACAGCTAAAAGAGGACGAGCTTTTTCGTTTTTCTCGAGGATACTTTTTTGTCACGGTGGACCTAAAATCGGCTCAGCCACTTACGCCGTTATCAAAATTGAACTGCATTTTACTCCGCGGTCATTAAAAATATATCTCCTCGTGGCGTTTCAAAGATTTCAGAATTAACTTACGGATCGAAAGGGAAGAGCTCGTTAATTCTCATTCTGGTCAATGGAAATTACATTTTTTGTTCCTTTTTTCCTCGTCCATTCGGGAACACAGGGGTTACTACAAATTGCACTCGCGTTGTAAGGTAAAAAAAAGTTCGCTCGATTGATTGCGTTAAAAAAATGTGCATTACCTGCCTACACATGTATATTGGTATGTGTTTACATATGTATATTTATAATCTTTGGTACATTGTGTGTCGGTCGTTCGTTCACTTTTACATTGTAAAAAAGGACAGAGTTCGCGCATATATCGCCGAGTTCGAACTCTCTCGCGGATAATCCAGTCTCTAGTCATACGAAAAAAATTGAAAAAACGAAACTATAAAAAAAAGTGAGAGCGCAAACGCGATAATCATGCCCAAGTTCACGCCATTGCTTCGTTAGCTCGTTGGTAAGGTAACGGAGAAAATAAGAGGGGAAAAAAGAACGAAAAATAGAGCGTAGAAATGCGCGGAAAAAATCAAGACAATGGAAAACGTGGCCGAGGGGAGAAACGACGTGAATGAAGAAAAAAAAAGGATTGGGAACTACTGAGTGAGAAAAGAAACAGCCGTCGTTTTTCTGACAATGAAACATCTTGGCTGACAACACTGTTATTTGCTGGGGAATAAGGTAGTGTGGAAATTGAGGGGTGGAGCTACGCGGCGCTCTTAATTAGTCGGAGTAATTAAAAAAGTAAAGCAACCGTCGAAAAAGGATATTTCTGGGTGACCGAAGGATTTTGTAGAAATAGAATAAAAATATGTTCTCATAGCTACATAATTCCATTTCATTTGCGATTGAACTCTCCCTAATTTTTTGTTTCGTCATTTTATTTAACGAATCGTGTCATAGTTACGATCGATCGTTGCTCTTTCGGATGACTAAGTGAAAAGAGTGTTCAGGTCGTTCGCGTTGCTCGGACTTGAGGGATTCGCGTCCTCGCAAATAATTTTTAATATCAACATTAATTAACGCAGGTACATCATCCACACTCATAAATATTTTATCTTATACTCTTTATATTTATACCTTCATCGTAACGTACGTACATACATACAGAGCGTCGAAAGCTCGCGGTTCGTTCCTTCATTATTTTCTCTCTGCATTTCCACCCTCTCCTCCTATTTATATTTACACGTTCAGTCTACGTTATCAGCGTTTAATTCATATGTACGTATATATATATATATATTCTTCGAATTGAAAAACTGGGAGAAGATACTGATGGCACTTGAAAAAAAAAATTAAAAAATCACTCGATGGTAATTATCTTTTCGTGCGAGAAGGAGCTCGTGGAAAATTGAAGAAAATTTTGAAACAGGCCTCGAGCCCGATCGCGTTAAATGCGCTACCCTGAAAATCCAAAAATTCGGCTGAGCAAATGTCGTTCATCGTTTTTATATATTTCCGAAGCAAGTATCGCGGCCTGGCCGTGGTAAATTTTCACGAGACTGCAACGGTCAATCGGCGATCGAAAGTTTGTTGGAAATTGTGGAAAATTTCGCTTGAGAGCTTGCCGAGAGAAAGAGAGAGAATCGAACCATGATCGTTTTGTAATTCATTTCGCGATTTCTCGCTCGATTCGTTCGTAACGTTCCCGAAGGAAGACCCGCGCGGTCTCCGTCGCGGAGAGATAGTTTTCTTCGCATCTTCGGTTCCTCGCCAGAGCGGAGACACGAATCGGCCATTACTCGGATTACGAGTAAGAACTCGATGTGTTTGAGTTACCGAAGCGCATATTCCGCGTCAGTGTCCGCACGCGAATTTATCCGGAGGTCCGACGAGACGGCAACATTGAAAATTCTCTGGAGAATACTCCGCGAGTTTACGTAACTTCCGCCTCAATTTCTTCGCTCAATTTATCGTTGACGCGTGTACAAAGAAAAAGACGTGCACGTTCGAGTCTCCGCGCCTGTGTACGTCACTTGATTGGATTTTTTTCTTCTCCTCCTTCTCCGCCAAGCCCCTCGTCGCAACCCTTTTCAAGCGTTATTTCCAATGAACTTGCTCGATTCATATCGATAACTCGAGCCACTTTAAATCCCCGTCTCGAACCCGCCTTCCCGCCCCGCTCTCATTCGCTCTCGCTCATTCACAACGTTTTATTCCTCCCGCCACCCCGTACATCGTTTTTCCAACCATTATTTACAATCATTTTCTAAACCCAATTGAATATTATTCTACAGAGATCAGTCGCGAGGACTTGGAAAAACGAGCCTCGCGGATATTGCCTTCGAGATAAACAAAAAGAAAAGAAAAACAGAAAAAAGAGCGAGCGTCGATGAAGAAATGAAAATCGCCGGTGGCCAAAAAATATTTAGAAGCAATACTTTCGCGTCGTGACTTCCGGGACTGGACTCAAAGTTCCGGCAGGGCGAACCCCCTGGCGAGGCTCGGCCCCTCCTTCCTCCTGTCAGCCATAATAGTAACTCTTGTTGACGAGATTTCTCGAATTTTCCGGGCGCAGGATCGTGTGCAGACTGTTCGTACCGACCATGTGATTCCCGAGATCGACTCGGACTCCCTTGTGAGGCGACATCTGGTGCATACCCGGCATCGACAGTGGCATTCTCGAATCGGTGTAATAACGATCCGCGTGTAAACGTTCTGCCAATTGAGTCTCCGGAATACTAAAATTTATTTTTAAAAACTATTATTTTTTGCCTGGTTGCACTTTTTTTCGTGGTTAAGGAGATATTAACGAAAGTATGAAATTGCATTTTTGTTTACGGTATATAGAGTATTAATCCAGTTTTTCGATGGCTAAATTTCAAGTAGCATTATCGATAAAATAAGCGAAGATTATCCCGACAAAGTATGTTCGACGTAAGCCAGAGTCTTATGAGAAACCGTTAGCATCCACTCTTTTATCGAAAGAAAAAATTTTTAGAATGAATTTGAAAACAATCTAAAACATCTCACGTGTTCATTGAACTTTTCATTGAATTATTTAATGATAATATCAGTCATGACACTGATATATCAGTATATTTGGTAAAAAAGATTTATTAAATGTTAAAATAAGTTATTTATTTACGCTTCATTTAAAAATAAGCCAAATGGTAGCTCATTTGATTAGTAAGTATCCAGTACCCGACGACAGCAGTATAATTTTATCTACTAATGCGGTAAATTGAAATAATGAACTGCAAAATAAATAGCTGTCAGCGTCATCAGTTTTTAGCATAAAAACTTTAGATTTATTCAATTTTAAAAGTTATTTACACCTCACTTAAAAATCAACCAAATAGTATCTCATTTAACTAGTAGGTATCGCTAATACCTCCTTAAAAATAAAATTAGGATCGAAATATGAGAAACATATTGACACTACCTCGAAGTGTCTTGTAGTGGAACCGGAACCGGGGTGGTCAAGTCGATGTCGGCGTCAATTTCGGAAATCTCGTCGGTAAAACCATTCGGCAGGGTCTCATTGTTTGCGTGAAATTTGGCCTGTCGCTTGGCGCGATGGCGACCCACGAGGAGACGACCGATCACGAGACCCAGAAACAGTACCACTCCCACAGCCACCGAGACAATTATGTACAGGTAGAATTTCTCTTGATTCTCTGAATAAAAGAATTTTTTCAAAATTAAATCATAATTATATTCTGAAATAACAAGAGCCCTGTCGCATATTTAAAAATTTCGTTTTGAGCGTCAACTTTTGAATTTCATCAGAGTGCAGGATGCGTTTAAGAGCGATGCAGCGCAAATTACCAAAAAAAAATTAAATAATGAGGATACGCAAACACATGCCAAACGAGCAACTAGTTTTCGTCTCTTTTATTATTCTTATAGTTAGACGGTATAAATGAGGAAAACCGTGGGGTCATTACAGTACTGAAATCATAATTGCTTCAATGGTAATGCAGTCGTAATAGTGATGAAGGATAAGAAAATGTTTCTCGCTCGGTATACGTCCGACCGTTGATAAGCTAACGACCGTTTTGATCCGCACCTGTGTTATCGGCAGTCGAATAATGTCCGACGAACGGTAAAATAGTACAAAATATTTCGTAAATTATTTATTATCTTCTGACAGCTTGAAAACGAGTATTTTACTTACTTGATATAAATGAATAAGCATTGATCCACTCATTGAGATAGCCGACAACGACTCGGTCCTCCTCGGGTATAGCGTAGACAACGGTCGTACAGTTAGATTCCGTTTGTACCGAGCTCCGGTCATCGCTCTTATCATTGCTAAACGTCGTCCCGCTCATCCTGATTCCCTTCGTACTCTCGCTGGATAAACGCAACCGTTTCTGAGCTTTGCCTCTCGTACCGACCGAGCTCAACTTCGACCGAGTGTCCACTTTTTTTTCCGATTTTGTTTTTGTATCGATAATGGTTTCATAATGCGGTTTTGTGCATCAGTGGATTTTAATTAGAAAAAAAAGAAGATAAACGTCACTTTTTAAACGATTATTTCGATTGAGATGATACTCTACGATTTTAGACATTCATGTCTGTGACTTTACAAGTGTGTGATCGTGATGCGATGTAAAAATTATTTACAGTTTGTTAGCTCCGTTTACAGCTATGCGATGATAAATTTATAATTTATTTACAGAGGTAGAAATCAGAATTCGTGTGATAAGATATTAAATAATATGGTGATGGAAATTTTGGTGAAATTTGAGTCTTTTCATTATCCTTTACTCATGTATATGTATATGTGCGAAGACAAAAGCTTGCGATAAATGTGATTTAGTTCCAAAAGCCCATTTAGATACACTTTCGAAAAAAGTAGTCGAAATTTTTCGAAGATATTCAAGAAGTTTCTACATCGGGCAAGTCAGAATTGAAACGCGACACTTCTTATTCGCGAAGGGAATTTGAAAATTGTGTAAAATTTCGATAAACCAATTCGCAAGTTTCAGCTCTAAACTTTTTTTTTTCATCCTTTTTTCAACGTGATGAATAAAATCTACGTACCTCGAGGGAAATAAAGAGAGCGGATTACGTTCTACCAAAGTTTTTATCGGGGGACGCATCGAGTTTCGCTTTATTTTTTCTTTTCCGCTCGAAGACTTCTCGAGTAAGAATACCAACGAGTTTTGGCTCTCTTTTAATAATCGGATGGGCGGTTCGCGATAACATTAGCGATTATCGTATCGCGATATCCTAAAGAGCGAAACTATGTCGAAGGAGGGAGCGTCGTAACCGTGTTAACGCCATTGCGTTCGAATGCCCAACTAACGCAAGTGTATATCTCGTTACCGAGATGGCCACGACGTCGAGCCGTTAAATCACGTATTCCGCGCAACCCAATATTTGTTCTTACGCAGCGAAAATGTCACGCGACTCGAAATTCAGCGAGGCATTAACGTGACATCGCGAATAATGTTTAAATAGCGACGTGAACGATTTTATCGCCCATAAACGATTCCCTCTTTGTTCCTATATATGCAGAGAGTTTTATTTGATATGAAAATTTACTCGTTGCGTTTTTCCGATTCTCGATTCAAGAGGTGTTCTCGCAATAACGATGGTATACTTCTTTCCGATCGCGATGAGAATAGAATTAGAGCTCGTCGAAATAATAATGCCTTTCGAGCAGTACTTATTTTATTGCAATTGAAACTGATTAAGTGTTCCAGCATCGAAAACAATAATATCGCAATAAAATTGCATCGGTTCGGTTAAGAAAATACGCTCTGGATTCAATTGGAATATTATTAAAATCGCTGGTACGCATGAAAACAAAAGCTTTCCATTTATATACGAAATTCGTGGCGCGTGTTAAAAGCTTTAGCGAGAATTCAGCACGAAAAATCGTTCGAAATACATATATGTATAATTCTACAGAAGCAAATTTAGTTTAAATTCGAATATCGGAAATGAAACATTTTTGTATTATTGATGATATTCTCTGCACGGTATATATTCGTATTTGTACACACCATAATTTTATTGTTAAAAACATGATGATGAATTTATAAATCGACTTCACTTTCGAGTCTTCTGTATACATTGAATAAAAAAAAAAGGTTTTACGGTATTCTTTAATAATCAATAAGCGCCAACCAATTTTTGAATTCTTATGATTTTTTCGTTTATAAGCCAAAACAAATTATCACAAGTTACATTATCTTTATATAAGAAATCAACAAATTTTATAAAAAAAAAACTTTTTCTATCCTCAACTGACAAGATATAATCATTGAGCAGCTCATTGTATCTTCGATTACCTGCATTTGTCACTTTGTCCACAAATGATCCACATTTTTAATGCACAAAAATCACTGTCTTCCTTTTATGAAAAAAACTAGTATTTTAGTTACCAACTAAATTTCTCTCTAAACCAATTTTAAATGAAAATCGTGTACTACGCTACTGCAATAAGTTGTAATATATTTATTAAATACAAAAAATGTAATAAAATCAAAATAGAAATAAATTCTCATATGTATACAGTTCAATGAATATACAGGTTCTTGTAACATGAAGAGAGATTGTGACCATGCGTATGCAAATCCAAATATGTATTATTAATTAATCATAATTTAATACGGTTATGTATACTGTGTTTATCGTTAATGGAAACATCCAAAAAGTGCCTTTAATTTGATTTCATTTTTTAAGAATTCTACATATTTGAAAAAAACAGCAAACAGGGATTCGCATATTTCATTAAAAGCGTTAAATATGTATTTATTTTGTAATTCGAAATATCGACAATTCAAAGAATTAATTAACTAAATAACATTTAATTAATATATTCAATAATATTTGCACGTATGAGAGTATAATCCTCTGGAGAAATTATGCGAATGATGATTATTACATGATGAATTCGTGAGCCGAAATGCTGGTTTTTTTATATACTAGAGGTAATACTTGGCATGGAAAAATCACTAATTAATTAGTAACGGCTCTGAAAGCCACAAGAATTTTGTTTGCGCTGCGTTAAAATCAAATGCCTCGATGTAAATTTGGAAAGTATTTTAAACAAAAGAGATGCATTAATTAATTTAGCAGAAATTCCTATCGAAACGTTTCTTCATTATTTTGCGATAAATTTGGATTCATAGACTCAATCTATGTTCTGTCAAAAACACGCGAGGTTTTAAATATGCAATACGAAATAAGCATTCCTCGCGTTATTTAGGTCTGACAGATTAATTAGTAGTAAGGGAAGGTATATGGTCAGACGAAACGTACTTTTTTTATACGAATTCATAATCTTACTTCTCATCCCCATTTCGAAAAGAAACTATCGACTCGAGATTCTTGGAAACCTTCGTGCTCCATCGAACCGTAAAAACAGACGTAATAAAAAAGTTCAATTTGAAATCTCATCGAGATATATAGTGTATTTCCTGGAAATCGAAGTTTGAATACATCATCCGTGCGGAGCTTTCTTTTTTTAGTGCCAGCCTATAGCGAAAAAAATGAGGTTCTCGTGTAATAAAAGAGCTAGGGAGGAGACGAGGAAAGTGGAGAAAAAAAAGCGCGTCGCGGTAAATCGATGGAAAAGTCGATTCGCGTTCGAGGCATGTGTACTTCAGAGTGTCGCGAAGATTGTCCAATTGCAATAGCGGTTACCGCATATACGACGGGAAACACGGCGAGGGACGTGTGCCTCTCGACGTACAGTATACAAATCCATATATACATAAACATGTTTTGGCAAACAAAATGCACTTTGCCAGATTGGAGTTTCCCAAGTGTAATCCCCGTGTACGGGGAGGAAAATTCAATGTAGTCACGGTGTCCCAGCCTTGGCCCCGACGTCGCGTGAGAGGTGACATAAAGTTCGGAAACGACCGCATCCTACTGCGTATACGACGAGAGACTGTCAGGCTCATACATACAAAGATCACAATATTTTCCACTTGGCGAATTCGCGCCGTGAAATCGGCGCGCGATCTCTTTTATTTACGCCTCGAGTATATTCGGCCATTCGATTTCGACGGGGAGAACTTTTTTTTTTTCTCGCGTGCTCGATGCGTTAACAAGTCGCGCATTGACGTGATTTTTTTTTTCCTTCGCGACACACAGCGTTCCCTTTTCTCCTGTATATATTCTGCTCCGCTACTCAAAACCCTATATATATTCTTGACTTTTGTACTCTTATTCGCGCGGGTGCTCGAGAATAAATTGAATCCGAGGTTAGGTACCGTCCCACCTCGTTTCTATAAAAAGCTAGAACTCGGATTAATTGAATCGCGAGAGGAGAAGTTTTACAAATCGTGGAAAAAATTATTTAACGGCGAGGAGAGGGAAATGAGAGGGGAAGAAAAAAGAGACTCGGAGCTGCGACGTAATCGACAGGATTACGTAATGGTCCGATTAAGAATGAGAGATAGAAGGAACCTCGAGAGTGTTTCCCTATCCCAGGTCCATCCTATCTGGCGTCGGAAATCCTCGATTCCGATAACAAGAGTCCTCATTTCCGCTCGCGACATCATTTTTCACCCGAGTTTTCTCGTTAGATAGCTCTGAATTTCGAGTTTATCGTCTGGCCTCTTCACCTCTCTCTCTCCTCCATTCCAGGAGCGTTATAAAATCCCGTAACCTTTCTCAACGCCTCTATTAAAAGAGCCGCCCCTCGTAAAGTGTCCTTGTCTAATCTTCCTACCTGGCCACAATTAAGACGAACGAATCTTGAATGGCTCATAAAAATAATATGAAAATTTCGGAACGATTTTCCATTCTGATTCAACCTTTTTCACAACACCCACTCAATTTAACGAACCTCCGTTATTATTGGGCGAGCTCTCATCTCGTCAATCTCATTTCTCTCCTCGGCGAAAATTGGGACTCGCAAAATTTACGAGTCGTCGTCGTCGTAATTTCGAGAAAATTTAATAATCCGCTTGAAAAGGGTGACGAACGCCTTTGAGTTATTTCATGCAAGTATAAAATATTTCATGCAAAGCGCCTGTCAAACATATACAACAATATTTGCAAGCAGAGAGAAGTATCGAGTTGTTGCAACTTACTCTCGTTATTGGTTATCGCACGGGTCGGCGAGGAACTGACGGTCGGTGAATTTCCGGTCCCGTTGTCCCTCGGCTGAAGTTGCGGTCCTTCCAAATTCGGGCTCGGGCTAAACTCCGTTCTAAAGTCCGTCCTGTCGAAACCCTCGTCGAATTCCGGTGCGAGGTCTATCTCGTCGGCTTCGATCTCACCGGCGTATTTCTCTCGCAGCACGGTACGCGGTACTGAAAAAAAAACAACAAACAACATTGTATAATAAAAAATATTGGTATATGCACAGCAAAAAAAAAAGAATCGTGAATTTTTTCCTTTTTTTCCTTCGAAAAAAAGTCAGTCAAACGATATAAAACTGTGACGAGATATATATTTCGAAATATGTAAAACAAAAAATCGGTGACGGATACGCTTCGTGTTTGCAGAGTTCTAATGCTAGGAGATTCTAATACTAAAAACCGCGGTAGTGACGATGTATAACAAATCCAATTTGAGCTGAAACTTGACGTTACACGTACATATAGAGATATGTAAGCGGAAGGATATCACGGGGAATCTACCCCTGGACGTTTACTACTATTTGCTATTGACGTCTCTCTCCATCTCATCCCTTTCCCACTAACTTTTTTTGCCCTCGTCTCCCGTTCGTTCGATGTATCAAGCTCAGGGTATGCGAATTTCCGTTCGTTCCGAATCGGCGCCGCGTTTCGCTACACGCACAAATTGGATCCTTTTGAAATAGAGGCGTATAAAAAGCGAATGAGAGGGAAAATAAAACACCGGACCGTTGACAGGATAAAAAAAAGGTTTGATCCTTCGCGAGAAATAACTCTCGTCGAGGACGATTCGATAAAACTTGATGATTTGAGGCTTCGTGCATGTGTCGCGGTGAAAAAAAAGGGGGGGGAACGATAGACCTTTTGCGTCCGGATTCCCATAAAAAATACTAAAAAATAATCCTAGAGCGTAAAACTCGGAAAAAAATATAATCGGGCTGATGCCTGAAAAATGCTTCCTTCGGTCCACGGTAAAGCATCGAATCGGTTTTCTGATTGCGTCGAGTCCGGGGTTAAATGGAAAAGGAAGAGTGCGGGCTGGCGCATGCATCCGGGCGACAGCGGGGGTGAAAGGCCAGGGGAGGAAAAGCCGAGAATCTTTGGTAAGTGAACCGGCGATATTTAAAAGCGAGAGAGAGGGAGGAAAAGCTCGCGCGCCTCTCGATAATTATTACTTGGATAATTTACGACATTACGGGCAAGAGAATGCGCGAGGGAGCGCACCGGTCTAGAAACCTTTTAAATAACAACCCTCTCGACACTCTTGCCCATTGTGTACAAGGAAGAGAAGTGGGGAGTGGCTCGCGACGGCTGCTACGGAGGGTTGGTTTTCCCGAAAGCGCCCACTGTACGTGCAGAAATTATCTACGTATAATATACATGTAACGCCAAAGCTGCAGTTGCCGACGAGAGGTTGTAAGCTGCTCACTCGACCCACAGAGCCGAGTAAGCGAGACGGAGAGCGAGCGGGCTCCGCGAGCCAGCCGAGAAACGTAATGGAAACTCGATGGACCCGACTCCATCCGCTCTCACGACCCCCTGCTGCTAATCATAAACTCTCCAGATTATCTTGTATATGAGGGATCATTACAGTTCAAACTTTATTGATACTTTGGCTCTGCGATAAGTAAAAGTGGAACACGAACTTCTCCAAACTTATATCGAAAGTTGATATTGTATATCATATTATATTAATTAATGTGTTTCAATGACAATTCAGATATATACGAGTCTGGACTTTCAACCTAATTATTCCCCGGTATTGTTGAGCGAAAAACTAGACGCGTCAAAACGAAAAGTGGATGTGTCTCACGAAAGTTAAAAGATCGTGGCGGATTGTGAGGAGAGATGAGGTCGTTGAGAAGCCCGAGAAGAGGTCGATCTCGGAGGAATCAGCTTTTCGAGATTCCAGCAGCCGGGCCATGTTGAGATACACGCAGGACATTAAGGTCTCTCTTTCTCCCAGTCGTTCGGAGGCAGGCTAGAGAGAAAGTGAGAGAGAAGGAAAAATGAGGGTGGAGATTAACTCGATAGTTTCGCGTAGAATCCGTTAGACTGAAAAAAGAAAAGAAACGGGGAGAGAAAAAGATGTGTATAGTATATATATATGCACGGGCAGACACATAACCGAGAGGTTTGGCAATGGCTGGCAATAACGCAGAGCTTTTACCTATGGCGTCGATGGAAAAGGATCCTCGGAGTCTCGTTCTCCCTCCCTCCCTCTCTCTCTCTCTCTCTCTCTTTTTCATAGGCAACGTGTAAGAGAGAAGGCTATAATTGTTCCCCAAAGTCCCATCAACGGGGAGAGATATCGGAGTCCCGGAGCTTGCCGGGAGAAGACAAGACTCCGTCCTAAATTTTCCGGAGCTTCAACCCATCTTCTCGGCGCTTCCCTTTTTCGACTCGGAGGTACGAGGCTTTGGGGTATTACGGCTGATACGTTTTTGGTGGAGTATATCTGAAGCGCGAGGAAGAAAGAGAGAGATTGTCTGCTCGTCCGCTAATAAGTTGGCGATACACGGACTCGCCTCTATATAGCTCTCCCTCCGTTCGACCCTCCGGCTCTCTTACACCAAGAATTTCCCTCTCTCCCTCCGTGTTATATTTACGATCGCGATACCAGTCTAGCAGGACACCCCCCACGACAAATTGTTACCCTCCATCTCTGCAGACAGGATTATACACAATCCTTTACGAGCTGTCAGTAATCGTACCCCGCGATACATTCATTTTGCGAAATAACTAACGACCGTCCCTCCGACTCGACGATAAAAAAAAAAGAAAGTAAATTCCCTGATTTACACTCGCGAGACACATTTTAATCACGGTCTACATTTTAAATGCCATCGTTCCGTCTTGGAGATATTTATTTTATCCAACGAGCGACGAGTGAACGGTACAAATGATTTTCATCAGTTTCTTCGCAGTCAGATAAGTACATTTTCACGTTAATCGGTCAGTTAGCAAGTATTTCGCTTGCATTAGGTACACTGGGCGTGTGCGAAATCTCTCCACGTCCCTTTACTCTCGTCTTATCTTTATCCTTGACCTCTTAGCTTCTATCGTTGTCCCAAGTTCTGCGAAATCCCGGGGCAGAGAAACTTATTGGAGCGCGCAATCGAAGCACGTACGTACCACTATTATACATAATCCACTGAACCACCGAACGAGCTTGTTCCAAAGCTCTCCAGCCAACTCGCTGCTTCGCACTAATCTATATTATATGTTAACCCAATACACGAATCATCCATTTTTCTTTCGAGAATATTGTATTTTTACATCGATTATTGTTTAATCCCGATTTAATATTACAATCTATTTAACAATATATAACAATCCATTGAATACACGTTAATGAATATTATTTAACTGAGTGTAACGCGTTAATAATTTCACCGAGAAATTAATTGCACACGACCGAAATCAATATTGATCATAGAGCCGCTGCGTCATCTCCTAAATTTCCGGATCAATGCGGTCTTGGAAGAACAAAGGGTATGCACGATGTATGGACGCTGAGGCCGAGTTTGTCAAACGGCTACGAATAAACGCATAAATTAATCGTAATTTGTGTGTACACTTGAAATGTAAACCGGGCGCGGATGTTTCCCGTTTAACTTTCCAGAACGAGCAATTCTACGACTTATTCGAGTCACGTAATAACCGAAAGTATGACATTTGGGAAGGGAGGAGAATTTTGGCCAACGTTGCTGGCTCTTAGTTGCTCGTTTTACAGGAGCGAAAGAGGTACCAAGATTGTGAATGGCAGACGACTCGGATGACGTACGATAAAAATGCGGACGACTGCTGCGACAAGATGATTTTTCGTATATATGTGTATACAGAGTCGTGGACCAACCCTGAAGAGAGTGTTATATAAGAGAAAACGACTATTACCACCGACGCCATCAGCAACGTGATGCCGCGTCAGACAGTTTCACGTTCCGTTTTATCCAGCCTTCATTTGCAAGTTAGAAATCGTGCTGAGTGACGAAAGACCGGGAGAGAGAGACGAAAAACTTTCATATACACGGGCCAGAGAGTTTCATTCGAGAAGAGACGAAAAGACCATACACAGAGGACTTTTGACGATAAAAGATTTTGAAAAAGCACCTGTCAAAAGGGGGAAATATCGAAAAATTCTCGCTCTTTGCTCGATCGGAAATTTCCCGGATATAGAAAGGAAAGATATTTAACAATTTTCAGCTCGAAATTCCTCATATTATATCTCTGCACAAGGAGAGTCACGCATGACTGCTCCTGCACACAATTCGTAGCTGATTGCATCTTGGTACTGGTACACCAAATCCAACATACTAATATGTAAAATAAACGGGTCAGAGAACACAAGAAGGTTCAATTAGCAATTACGGTCCTCGTTAAAACGTGGCTCGATCCATGCGCTCCTTTGTGTTCGCCCAGAGACCGTAAATTATTTTTTTAATTATAGCAAAAGTCTTCTCAAGAAAGTTATGAAAAATTGAGTGTTATAGATTTTTTTTAAATTTCATTAAGGATGAAAGTCCTAGAGCGAAAATTATGTAAAATTTTTTAAAATTTTGTTTATTACTAAACAGCATTTCTTTATTAAACGTCGAGTAAACATTTCACAACAATTTAGAAATTATGATTATTGAGAAATCTGTTTTCTTTATTTGTCAAATATCGAACTCTTGTAGTAATAAACTTGATGAAATAAAAAAGGAATGCAATCATCGTGAATATAGGTCAAGTCGAAAAATAAGAAAAGACAGATATTAAAAACTTGTTGCCCCTTCGTCACATTCGTGCTTTTCACTAAAAAAAATCAGTATCGCGCAGGATTTTTTAATATCAAAATTTGTCTTCTTTCTCCACTTTTTTCCCGGTTTTTCGTCCCGAATTTTTTGTAGCCGCGGTTATTCGCAGCCCAGAGCTCAGTTTTTCTCTTCAGCAATAAAACATGGGGCTTCACACAGCCATCTTTTTCACAGGCGAGAGTTTGTGCAATAAAAATAGGAGAGACAGAGAGAGAGCGAGAGAGGGAATCCGAGCTGTAATATATTGTACAAGCATGGCAATAAAAATGCCACTCTTTTCATTGCAAATTGTTGAAGAGCGACAGAGAGAGAGAGAGAGCTGCGGTGGAGGAAGAGAGGGAAGTTGAACGAGAATTGGTAAAATGACGGAAGAAGATGGAGATAGAAACGGTGGAAGCGTCGATGACGTGAAATAAAAGTGGTCGGGGATGAGGGTGAGGAAGGAGGGTCAGCGGCACGGGGAGGGAAGGATTTGATGTCTCGGCTGTAGCGTGAAATAGTACGCAACAACGATAATATAAATCCGTGCTTTTCAAGGTAAAATGGAAGAAAAGAGGAATTTCATGTTGAACGTGAAACAGGCACTCCGAAGAGTTATTCGGACATGAGGCAACTTCGTGATTGGAGCACCAAAACTTTGCACGCTTATATATATATATTTATATAAACATTTCGGTTAAAGTATGAGAGCGTAGAGAGGTAACGAGTGTATCCGTACACTTTGACTTTCCTTTTTTACACCGCGTTTCTCAAACGAAACTTTTAGCGTGTGAGCTTCCCTGGATGGTCCTCATCTCCTTCATTTTCGTTGATGACACACACAAACTCGTTCGACGTCTCCTCAACGAGGCATCCCCGAGAATCCACCACCTGAACACGTACCTTCAGTAAACACTCGCTTGCGCGCAATTTTCCATGAACCAGATACAATCGGGAAAAACCCATTCACCCGGACGTTCTTTCAACGACGCATGAAATTTTTATCAATTCCATTCCGGGAAATCGCCAGATAGTTCTCTACCGTATGAAATAAAACCTAACTGTAGGTAGTTTCCGATAAAAAAAATTATTCGACAATTTTCCCCATTGTTACATATAGAAAATCGAAAAAACATGTATTCATGGGAGCTCGGAGTTAACGTACGTGTATTTTTTCGTTCATGTGCCGAAGGTGTATAATATGGAGGAATTCGTTCCTATAATATCCAATGTTAAACAAAGCATATATAGGAAGCTTTGCTAAATAATTGAACGAGCGATGCAGGTTATTGCCTCGAGCTTGCTTAACAGTCCATATATAAACACAGCGAAAATGCATTTTCTCAGTGGGCTCTTTACACTTGGATAGTTTGTTACGAGAAAGGAAGCGCGTATATTTATCCGTGTACACATTATGGAAGATTCAGCGAAGGCTGTGCACACACGTTTGATGCGCAGGACGTACCTCCAACTTTCCTTCATCATGCAAAATGTGTGTGTACGTAAACGCGAAATGTGGGAACGAGAGTTTACGCTTTAGCTCGTTCGATGTACAGGAAAAAATGGTCAATGTCCACTCTCTTCCGCTTTTTTTTTTCTTCTTCCTCCTTATGCTCACGTGCACCCTTATTTTCCTCCTGGATTCTTCTCTATGCGGCTCTTCCTCATTTGTTTTTCCTCAGGGCGATCTGGTGGCCTTGCGAGAGCGGGGAAACATCATCGTCAAGCTCGGGTCGTTGACGCCTTGCTCAATCGTCTGTGAGCCGACTCGAGTTTCAGCCGAGCACAGCGCGCAGTACGTACCGGAACGAGAAAAAAAGCTCGCGTGTCCGTGATGCGAAACGTGTACCCGAGGGGACCAAGGAAAAAAAGGTAGACACTGCAAGACTCTTTTTTTCCCTTCTTTCATCCACGCGTACAGGTTATAAAGGGTTAAAAAAGCATGAGCTCGAGTTAGTTCCAGCAGAGGCTGTGCTTGCAAAAAACGTCGTTCATTTGACGTAATGACTTAATGTGCGCCCGGCGTGCATATATGTGACGTTACAGCAATTACTAAAATTGTGAATTATAAAAGAGCTCGCGTATGTGCGTGACATTTATCAACCCACCCTTCCATTTCGCCTACATTTGACCCTTGTCATTTGTGATTTTTTTTATATATTTTACATACGAACTGTGGAAAAAATTTTCCTCTATCATCCATTTTTCAAAACTCCATTGTGCTATATTATTATCGAATTTACTTTTATTTTAGCCTAAAAAAATAATAAAAGAAACGAGAATAAGTTGAGCTGGATGGAATTATATGCGAATTTTAAATGAAAAGTTAATTATGGGATAGTGGTCGAATATTCTTTCGCGGAGATTCGAGCCGAAATTTATTTTATCTAATGAAACCTTTGTTCCAAAGATAAAGAACGTTGACGTTGCTTTATCGCAGTTTTTTTTCACTTTTTATTCTCATCGTTGCGTCATTTGACTTTTTTGCGACTCCGCATTGTCGGTGTTCGCGTATTACCGCGGCGAGTTTCAACAGTTCGGAAACCGAGAGAAACAGAAACGATAAAAGCGCGCGAGACCCGCGGCGAAAGGGAATAAGGAAGAATTCAATTTTCATGTCACCGACAGAAAATTTATCGCTCCTTGCACGTTTGAATACAAAGTCCGAAGGAATAATCCTTTTTCCCAACCGTTTTCCTTCAAGGTTTTTCCATCTCGCTCCACCCTGAGATTTTATTCTATATTCTTCATGCAAAATCCCATATTGCAAAGAGCAACGTACCACGAGAAAGAGGAAGAGAGCTTTAAGCGTTATTGCTCCATTACCCTCCAGTACGGAAGTTAAATGACGTAGAAAAATGAAACAAAATTTTCTTGATAATCGCGATTCAACGTTTCGTCGGGGAAAGAGCCATATCCTGTTCGCGTAAAGAAAAAATTTTATTAACGACAAACAGTGGCAATTCTTTCGATAAAATTCGACGATATCCTTCACGTTTTCTCTCTTCTTTCTTCCTTCCTTCTCCTCCCCCTATTTCTTTTTTGTACATATATTCTCCTCAATCCCCACGAAAAGTTTTCCGCAAGATATCCCCTCGCACTCGCCTTCGAGCCCACAAATCACGAAGCTTTCCTCGCGAGAATAGCGAAACGATTTTGGTCAGGGAGCACTCGAAATTCCAGCGGTGGCCCACTGAATCACCCCGACCCGTCTTTTTCCGCGCCTCCCTCCTTCTTCTTTTCCTCTTTGGCCACCAACTGTACCATCATTAACTGTACAACAGAGTCTACCGTTGCTCTCTTCCTCCCCAAGATCATTTTTTCCCCTTGTGTGCACTTTTCATTTTGTTTTTTTCTTTTTTTTTTTTAATATAGCAATGCTTCGAAAGCAAGTGATATATTTTATTTTATTGAAGCTTTATTGCGAGTCTAGTCTAAAAACGTTCCTTCGCACGTGAGAATTGTTCAATCGCTGGAATTGCTCGGAGCGATTTGTCACGAAGCTCTGTACCGTTTCTCAACAGCGCACTGAGAGAAATTGCGATGTAGATTTTTCCACAGGAGCAACAACGCGGCCGCTTTTTTTGACATATTTAAATTTATATTTTTCTGTTCTTCTAGACGTCTACTTCATGCAACGTATTCACATAATGCACTATTCTGATTAATTGATTAGAGTTTCACTTCTTTTTTTATATAGGATACACTGACATTAATAAATTTTTAAACGATATTATAAATGAAAAACACTAAACTATTCACATTTCGTATGATTGAAAATTACACTGGAACTGACACATTGAACTTGTCGAATTTCTACGAAATGTTTTTCGGTACTAAACTACCTGGCGAGACCCGACACGTCTTACCCCGACACTTTTCACTGGCATACTGATTTCAAATTTCGTCATAAAATCTAACAATTAAGGCCTTAATCGGTTTTTCCCTCGACCTCGACCGATCACCATGGAAACCATTAATGACCGAGGGATTAACGAAAATTCGAAAAATTTTTTCCTCATTACGCTCGACGAATTTTCTCTCTTTTTTTTTCAAAAAAACGCGGCCGCTTTTTCCTTTTCAACATGTTTGAATTGATATTTTGCAATTCTTCTAGGCGCATACTTCATATAACTTCGCATAATGCGCTCTATTCCGATAAATTGAATATGAGCTTCATGTCTTTTTTAAAATAGAATATTTGATCGAAAAATTTCCTGTAAATAAACAAAAATTTTATTTATACGGGGCGCAAGCCAAGAATTAATATTGAAAAATTAATAAAACTGATCCAAAAGTTAATTATTTGGCTCATTCAATATGTATTCTTGGATTTCACCTTGAATAATTAACATTTTCGTTATCTACGGGAAATTTCCGAAAAAAAAATTTTCGAATTTTTTTTATCAATTTTAAGACCTTATTCGATCGGAAATTTCCCGTAGATAACGAAAATATTACTTATTCGGGGCGCAATCAAAGAATTCATATAGAAAAATTAAAAAAAACTGATCCGAAAATCAGTTTTTTGGCTCATTCAATATGAATTTATCTACGGAAAATTTCCGATCGAATAGGCTCTTAAAATCAAAATAAAAAAATTTCAAAAAATTTGGTGGGTCACACTGGGTCTCGTGGACCCATGAAAATTTCAATTGGCTATATATTTTCTTTTTCTTCACAAAATCAACTTTATTATGTGTGATTTTTAAAAATTTTTGCAAAACAAAGCGAATGGCGTTGGATTTACATTGATTCATCCATTTTTTAAAAGTTATTACTCTTTGAAGATTTAAAAAAAATGGAAATTTCAAGTGGCGATATCTTTTCGGGTCTTTGATGATATCCACTTTATGATGGGTAATTCCCGAAAATTTTTGCAAGATGAAATTAATGATAATAACAACAAGGTCATTATTTCTAAAGCAGCGCACGTTAAATTTTTTTTTAATGAGTAGAGATTAGCCAAAAATCAATGTGCTCCGCATAATGCGCTCTATTCCAATGAATCGATTAAAAGCCTCATATCATTTTTAATGTAGAATAGGATAGTGACAACTATTCTCTTTATTTTATTTGTTCTATTTTATTTATCTATTTAATTTATTTTATAACTAAATATATTTTTATAGTAAAATAAATTACATTTATCTATCACGCTTTTCTCTCAGCACTTGGAGGTATTGATTTCGTGTTGAATTCGAAGTCGTACTTGTATAGCGCTGTGGTTGGAGCGTCTCCCTTGAACGCTATAGCGAGAGTTAAATTCGTGAAAAATAAAAATGGTGAATCACTTGACGGTCATCGCGTAAGATATATTTGGTGTACATGAGGAGCGATATATATACGTTTGGTACGTGCAATCTGCTTCCTCGAGTTTCGCGCGAGCCTTCGACCACTTGTTGCCAACCAGCCAAATCGGAGAAATTCTTTCTCAAACGCGTACCGCCACAATTTGCAATCAGTATATACGAGAGGAGAGAATATCTTCCTTCTCTCACTTCCTCTGTCTTCCTCATTTATCCCGTTTCTCCTCTCTTGTACACGCTTTTAACTCTTCTTACGTCGGTTTTGCTTCTATTTGCTCACCTCTCCATCAATTCTGATGGCCCTTCTCTCGCTCGTTCTCCCAGTGATCCTTACCTCGCGCTAACCTCTTCCCTGAATAACGTATCGGTCTCGGGGTTCCCTCTCGCTCTTTCTCTTTCTATTTCGGGACGGAAGGAAAGTGCTCGGCAAAATAGCGTTAGAGGTAACACGGCGAAACCACTTCAATCTGATAGTACCACCGGGAGAGGGAGAAAAGACGAGGGCGTGAGAGAGAGAGAGAGAGGCAGGGGACTTTGCCTCCCGCTCGATAAAGATGCCAGACATTGAGTGGAAATGGAGTATCGGGCAAATCGAATGGAGCAATATCGCCAGAGTCAAAGGGACTGGATAATCTATGCATATATATTATGTATTTACGTATACATATATGTGTATGTATGTGCGCATACTTGAATAATGCACATGAAAAAAAAATCGACGCTCCCGTCTTCTCTTACCTTCGACCGTTTATTTATTTCGAGGGTCGGGGAGAGAATTTTCGTGGAGTTTCCCCGACGAGAGAGCTCCTACTTTTCGAGCGTTGAGATCTTTTTTAAAAATTCAAATTTCGAAATTGCATATGTGTATAATCTCGGCTTAGGTTCGATAAATATCTAATGGAGGTAGTGCTGGCTGTATACTTTATGTTTGATATCCGAAGTTGACGTCCATCGCGGAATGACGACTCATCGGCTATAAAGTTAATACCGTATATCCTGTTACTTGTATACCGTCGAAGATATGAAAACTTCCGAATGAGACAAGTTTCAAGTGGACCGGATAGAATTGAATCGGCTCGAGATACGGATCGAGCCGGGACAAATAGCCCCGAGCCAATGCCAGTCGTATATCTTTATCAATGCTTTCGAATAACTATATCGATTTCTTGTCGGTACACAGATGGATATAACTTTTGCTTCGTCGTACATTTATTCATACGTGCCATAAAAAAAATGTCTGCATCGCCTTTTTTTATCCACTCACCCGGATTAAATTTGAATGAAACAATATATGAGACGACGCGGTATTTTTATTATTCTTCCATTTAGCATATCAGAAGAGCCACTATTGGATTGCGCTTATTATTGCTCGTCAGGAGAGCACACGGTGAATCACGACCACTGAAAAAAAGCTTGCACTTTATTTTTTGCTCTCATGCAGATACACGGATAAATAGTATGTAGTAAAATTATACAAATACGAGAAACGAATAAGATAAATAGAACGAGTGGAACAGTTTTGAAAGTCGACTGCGAAGTGAATAGCGGTTGAGGACAAATGGAAGAGAAAACTGGTGCACCGCGAGATTAGTTCATCAATTTTTCATGAGCCACAGCCAGTGGGGTGAGTGAGTGCTACCCCTAATCTGCGTTTTAAAGTAGAAAATCAAGAGACACGATTCCGCATGTACGGTTGAGGGCTAAAATAAAAGAGGACGAAATGTACGTATAGAATATATTATATACACCGTGTGTACCAGACAGAGAGGATTATCTTGCACTTCGAGTTGTACCTAAATTAAGGATGTACAGTATAATATTCAGACTAGCGGACTATCCACTGCGAACTCAATCTCGAGTTTCTGAACCACGATAATTTCTTTGTAGGAATTTAAACATTGGAGGATACTCGATCGGAAATGTTTCGTAAATTACACGTATATAAAAATCAAAGTATTTACTGTACGAGCTGGACTCGATGAATTCTTCTTCGATTCTTTCGAGCGAAGCTCTTTTTTCCCCTCTTCCGGGGAAGACGAAAACGAGCAACGAAAGAAGACAAGCGCAAACGCGCCCGTATAAAGTCCTCTCGTATAAGATTGGATTTTCTCGCTGCACGGACGAACAAATTCGTGATTGGGATTGGGTGAGTTTTCGAACGCGTGGGCGTCGTACGTGAGGGTTCCGTCGATCTCTCACGAGATATTGCCTCTCACGCGGAACGTGGAGTCCTTGAAATTCTGAACTTCCGGTCATGGAAATCCTCGCATGCAAAATCAATTGGTGCAGGCTCGAGAAGAGAGGCCTGGCTCCACGTTCCAGGAGACATCGCCATTTTCTTCAATGTAAATTTTGAACGAGAGGAAAAAAAGCGAGACACGATTAACGCGACGGACGATAAATTTTTAATGCAGAATCCCCGAGAGTTTTGCATCGCTGGAAAATAGGAACTGAAATTAAGGTCGACCTTTAATCGCTCAAAAAGGGGAAAAACACCCCGGCGCTGAGCGAATGTCTGATGACATTTTTTTTTCTTCTTTTTCTTTTAATGCAAGAACATTGAGAGTGAGAGCTTTGTTCCGCTCACCTACCTTCGCATTTTCAACGCTAAAATTTGCCTCTCGTGACTCTCTCTCTCTCTCTTTTTCATTTGCCACAATTTTTAAAGTTTTTACTCCGAGGAGTGTTCGGTTGATAAGCATTACAGAGGACGGATCCCGGGCTTCCAACTCTCGCGTCGAGTGTCTTTCCGCGAGCTCAGGAGGGCCTCTTTTCAAAGTTGCTAAATCTCTCCTCCCGTGTTGATAGCTCCAAATCAAAAGATATCTTTCACCGACGCCGTTTCCACGCGCGCGCGCTTGTATGCATATCAACCGCTTTATTCTCGCGATCCTCGCTGTTGTGGGTACTTACACTGAATTCAATTATAAATCCCCGCTACGCCCGAAGATTATTCCGGGTCAGTGATCGGAGTTTTCTGACGGTAAGATATCAAAGACGGTTTTCTCACCATCAGTCGATTTCTCATTTATTCTAAACTCTCTCTCTCTCTTTTTTTCAATCTCAGAATTATCATTCGACATTAAGGAGGTATTAGCGACACTTGCTATAGTTAAATAAGACACTATTTGGCTTATTTTTTCATGAGGCGTAAATAAATAACTTTTGGGATTAAATAAATCATTTTTTACCAAATATACTAATATTGAAATGTAAAATATTGATGTAATGTAGATAGTTGAAAAGCGATTTTCAGTGTCATATCTGATATTATTATTAAATAATTCAATGAAAAATTCGATGACCATATATTTTTATGGTAAATAATTTAAAAAATTCATTCTAAATATATTTTTTTGTTTTTCAATAGAAGAGTGGATGCTAAGGGTTTCTCATAAGACGCTGGCTTATGTCGAACATATACTTTCTTGGGATAATTTTCATTTATTTTATCGATGATGTTACTTGAAACTTAGCCATCGATAAATTGGGGATTAATACTCTATATCGTAAAAAAAAAAAATTTAATAGGAAAAATTCAATTTCGTACTTTCGTTAATACCTCCTTAATTGCGTTACGGATTATCACTGAAAACGTGTCAATTTAAACATCGACTTACCACACGTGTAGACTATTTTGAGATAAGTCCTGCTGTTCGGCTTGCATGGGTCGTTAAAGGTTGAATTGTTGGCGTAAACTGCGCATTTCCTCTTTCCATGGCAAATCCTTATTACAGTTTCCGTCGCAAAGGATGTTATGCACGCTGAAAATGTATCACAAAAATATTTTAGTTAAAAAAAAGAAGAAATATGAATAAAAGCATATTGTATGACAGATCATATTGCAAATGCATGGCATTAGTTGCACGTGAGCCGGAAAATTCTGACGAATTGAAACGAGTACGAGTACAGATCTGTCACACGTCTACTAGTCAACATTTGCATGTATCGTATCAAGGCATTCCAAATGATCCAAATCATTTCAAATGATTGCTTGGGATATTCCATTTTTATGGGATAAAGTTTTAATGTTAAAAACTGACGCTGACAGCTATTTACTTTTCAGTTCATTATTTCAATTTACCGCATTAGTAAATGAAATTATACCGCTGTCGTTGAATGCTTTGACAAAGCCCACATTCTCGCATTTACGTGAAAAAGCGAAAAAGAATAGTACATTCGAGAATTTTACGAAGAACACATTGTCCCTGGTAAACGTAAAAAAAAAGAGGTTATTCTTCCCAAAACAACTCTTCATACTCGCGGCACTTCTTGCTTGATTCATAGAGACACGTTTATCGCGTCTGCAAAATAGCAATGACAGCTTATTCACGCTTGCAACGAGGCGGCTGTATTCAAGCAGAGAAGCTTTTCATTTGCGAGTGGACGCTCGCAAACGCTAGCTTCGTCCATTGTTACGATTCAGCGAGGCCTCCATTATGCGATAACGAAACTCTGTGAGACTTTTACGACACGCGTTCAGATACCGTGTATGAAATATTTCATTGTCGACGGTAAAGACGCGAGAAATGGAGGGAGAGAAAGAGAGAGAGAGAGCTGTGTCACATTGAGAAGGAAAGAGGGAAAATTGGCCTTGCGAGCCTCGTCTCGATGTTACGTGACCGTTCTTGGGCGTCGATCGCGCGCGAGTCACGTCGCATGACGTCTCGCCAATGACCCGGAGCTCGCTCATAAAAGAAGATTCACAGAGATCGAGCTTTGTATGTTGTTTTTTATGAATGGCCAAGAGCAGACCGAAAAAATCGTTAACGAAGTACGAGGACATGTCCATTCAGAATGGAGCTTCTAGGTTGATGCACGCTCTCATAATATTGCCTCTCATCAATAGAGAAGTTCGTCCTGGTGAATGAGCTCCCGGATATCCGGTTGCAAAGACGCTTTGTGATTCATACCCCTGGCCAATCGATATTCTCCTCTATGCTCCGAGAAAAAAGATTCTCCAGCTTCGCCACAAGGACAGCTTCTCATCCTGCTTTTGAAGCCTGACTTATTTCTCGTTGACATTTACTCCCACATGCTGGCCCGAAGAATCTCTTTTACTTTCAGCCATCAGAGGTTTGACCCGTCGCTCTTCTTCTCTTCGAGGAAGAGCGTCGGAAAGGGCAGAATAAGTCTCTAATCAATGATATAACTCCTAGGAATTCAAGGCAGATTCATTAACGATCAAGAACGGATTCTTCGTGCTTTTGTCAAAAGCGAAACGATAATTGAGCGTTGATATCCAGGTCAAGAAAAAAAGAGGAATCTCATCAAAGAAGTTTCAACGATACTCCTCTTCGATTTTTTTCTCCCCATTCCCAATAAGAATCATCCTCGAACGAACGAAAGAGGGAAAATAGAGGAAAGTGAGAGACGAATACCTGGGGAGCAGAGATAAAAGGGCGTGTGAGTTTTAAAAGAGTGAGGATGGAAGGAATAACATTAATTCTGAATCATTGTGTTTCGTTTGTTTTTTTGTTCTTCGGGCCAGTCTCTCGCTGCTCCAGGTCTCTTGTTTTGGTCTCTTCCGGTATTTTCTCGGTGCCGAGGATGTAACCGGTGAAGAAATCCGTCCTGGGACCGACGAGGAGTCACGGGTGTGTTCTCGTCACGTAACTGAATCTGGTATTCCGTGGAAACTCGCTCGTATACGGGCGTTATACAGTCGAGAGAAAGAGGCTCCGGAGCTTAGAGAGATTTCCGTGATACACGTACGACACGTTGCCACAGTCTCTGGGGTGAACCTTGAACGTGTGCATGTGAGCCAGAGCGCGCAATGAACCCCGAGCGTGTCGACACTCTTTTCGCCTTATTTTTTTTATTTTTGCTCTCTCTCTCTCACTTCATCCATATATTTCTCTTTCCCTATCACCCGTAGCAACAGTCATGACCGTTCACGATGATACTTGACGCGTCCCGAGGGATTGACGAGGTGGATTCGTTAAATCGCCAACCCGGGACTTTGAACATTTTTCGAGTCGCGTCGTCGCTCGCGATCCATAATCACCGCCTCGGCGAATGGCGAATACTTTCGTACGAACTCGCTTTCCGCCCGCCTCTGATATTATTTTTCTACTTACTCTCGTCTTCGACCCCGTTTGGCTGAGTGCACTGGACTGACTCGTATTTGGTCCTTCCGTAAAAAGCACTGAAGATTGCAACCCGCTTTCCGGGATTACAGAACAGATTTGCTACGTCGTTCTCGCAGGTCACTTTGCTCCGAAATTCATCTGGAATGTTAAAAAATCGTCATTAATTCGACGAAGAGAAACTGTTTTTAACGGTCCATATTTTTTTTTATCATTTCCATTCTTTTTTTTATCATTTCCAACAGACGCTCATCGTTCGTGTACGTTAAAAACAGGATAAAATGCAAAAAAAACTCGCTATTTCAATTCGAAGCTCGCACGAAGAGAAAAAGTATTAATATCTTTTTCAGCGTAAATTTGTTTACGTTCGAAACATAGTTAATCGGTGCAGATAAACGAATGAGAGTGGGCTTGCTCGATGCAGAGGCAAAATTTATTAAATACAGCTCCAGCGCGATTTCGCGATACCGAATGCAGCGATTCGATCAAGCATCCGTAAGATAATACTGCAGTCAACCATTTAAACCTTCCTATCCCAACGAAAATGCTTTTTTATAACCCAAAAGTTACATACACGATCGGAGATAATCAAACAGCGAGACCCTTTTTTATTCTTCGTTTCTTTCCAGTGATTTTATCGCATTAAAAAAGGCAAACTTTACCCGCTGGAATCTCGCGAATCGATTTATATCTTTATACGTTCTTTAAGTTGTACGGACACTCTTGTCGTATACAGACGATCGGAGATATCAGACAAAGTGTTATACGGGTATCCAACTTTATTGACTTCCGAGATTTATCGACGTAACCGAGTTCCAAAAGTTTCGCAGAATCTCTCCCCCCCTCTCCTCCCTCTTTTTTTTTATATACACACTCTTGTACGTGTACGAATGAATGCACATTTATATAGATGCCGGGATATGTACGTGTATATTGCGTGTATAAAACGGTGTAAAATGCGACGAGGTACATCACGTACAATGTGTTATGTGGAGCCTCTTTGCACATACACCACCTTGTATATTACCCCGCCGTATAAATGTGGGGTAAAGCCTTGTGTATTGGGTATTGCAATATTGGAGGAAATTGCGTTGAGTCCAAGTGTATAAATTCCAGAGAGTTGTTTGTCCATTCGTAGCCGCTTCTAGCCGAGAGCTGATCTACCGAGCGCTTTCGATTTAGAGCTTCTGCCACTGCCAACCTCTTCTCCAATTTATTTTGCCCGCTCTCAAAGTCTCCCATTCCCTGTCTTTTTCCGGCACTCTGCGCGAGTGTTCTCCTCGCCGGTTTCCAAGCACGATTCATTCAAAGCACGATTGTTTCAAAAATAATAATAAAAGTGTTGAAATTGCTCTGATTTCGGATAACTTTGGTTAAACGAATGAACCTAGCGCTAAAATTTGAGTCGTGTGTTTCGTCCGTTCCACTTTTTAACGCGAAAGAATTATATTTCATCGCGCAGCACGGAAAATGGTAGAAAAATTTGCGAAGATAAAAACAATAGTCCGGTGCATCTGTTTCCGAATGATTTAATTGCCTTGTCGAGATTATTCGCCGGAATATGTATACGGCGCTGTGAATCCAAATCGATTTTGCGAAAACTCCGTTTCGAATTCAATCCCGAACAAAATTCCATTTATCCATGTAATCATTGGCAAACGATGCGGCATTCGTGACAAGAGCGACAAACAGAAAATAATCGGGGCATGCGGACGGGGGTGCGGAAAAAATTCACACCAGATGAGACCTGAATGGAAAATTTAGCCTTTTTCATGTGTTTGTTATGGAACACTGAACCTTGTCGACAAAAGAATGAAAAGCGGAAGAGAGTGAACAGGTAGAAAATTTCAAACGGCGCGTGCTCGAGGCTCGACAATTTCGCACCTGCGACTTCCTAGTCCGCGATATGTATGATGCGGACTTTTAACGACGAGGGTGACAAAAAGATGAATAGCAATTAAAGAGCATGGAAATTTTAAAAAAGAAAAATAAAAAAAATATATCAACACTGATAACAAGTACGACTGAAAGACATCGAGAGAAAATGTTTACTTACAGGGTCGACATTTGTAAGCGACTTCAATGTACTTGGACATCCCTGGACAAGGATCTTCTTGAAAGGTTTTTGGCCTGGTGTCGAATTTGCAGTTTCTTTGATGTTGGCAGATGGAAACAACGGACTGCAGCAATGAATACTGAAAGTAAAAAAATAGTTAAATCGTTAGATCAGTAAAAAAAAGGAAAAAAAAAGATTGTCAGAATTTCTCTCAATTTATGTCACATATCGGCAGTATTGAATGACAAAGCAACGGAAAGCGATGATCCTTGAGATCGAAGAAGGATCCGAGTGGTTGATTGAAAATAGTCAATAGAGTTTGCCAATCAGCGCAGTAGAAATGGCATGTAAGAATTTATGGGGAAAAAATAGCTGGAAGGAAATATCGTTGAGTGTCTGTTTTTCCCTGTTCGGTTGTCATGACATCGAGCGAAAATTGTTCCCTTATCCAGCTACGTCTGGATGTGTATCACAAACGTCCGTGAAGAATAGCTGCGTAAAAACTCTGGACGTGCTCTACAACGGGACCAAAGTGACATTCAGGAGCTACTACAACCGTAAAATTTCCACTTCGTTTATGAAACGACGTATCCTCATTGAATACCGGACGATAAAGTGAGCGAAGATTGGCGCGAACGAATAAGGACGTAAAAAAAAATGGGGAAAGAAAAAAAAATGAATAACCCGGCTTCAATCTCATGCTATGACCCCAGTTTCTCTTCGTGTCGCATGAAAACATTCTCGAGTCTCGCGACCGTGAGATATTGATGCCAATATACAGCCGAATACCTCGGTATAGTAATTTCCGGTTTAATTTTTTTTTCGCGTCCTCTGCCACATGTTCGTTCTATTTTCTACCCGCTGCATTTTTCGATGTAAAACGAAAGAACGTTCGACATCTTTTTTTGTCTCTTCCGTCATCTGTCCATACACCACGAGAAAGAATTTCATAGATGTCGGTACCGCTGCAAGTGACTCCGGGTGAAGGGAACGTTTCGCGAAAGCAATTCCCTTTTGCTATTTTATCCTTGAATATGTCAGCCTGGAAAGCTCTTTTAATTAATCCCCTTTCTTAAGAAAAAAAAACCGTTCTCTGGAAGCGTGTCAAATTTAATGATGGCATATTTTCTTGTCCTTTTTTCCCTTCCAGCTCATATAAGAATAATATTTTAAAGCTTTTTTTGCAACACGAAATTTTTATTATAAATTTAGTCACTTTCGCATCGCTGAAAAGTTTAATGAAAAGCTATTCGTATATTCACGAAAGATGTACTTATTGAAAAGAATTTAATATTCTTCATTATGTCATAATGAAAAATAAATTGAAATTGAAGAATCTTAATTACTGTTTTCCATCAATATAATTATCGTTGGAATTCTTGAAATTGTGATTCTTCTACATTTTTTCAAAGTAAAACTTCCTCAGCAGGGAAGCATATCCCCTTCGACGACCGAAGGGGAAATGAGAATAACCAAGCTCTGTTCCTAGAAATTTTAAAGCTAGACCTGAGAGTAAATTTCCTCTTCAAAGAGAATTTTAATGTATGTATAGCTTATTTACCCGATGGACCAGCGTTTATTTAAAAATTCTCAACATCGAAGTACATGAAGGAATTTCCACAGTTGAATCGGAGCAACTAGATTAAACAAGCATTAAAAAAAATAAAATATGCTAAAATATCACAAATGAGAAGCAACTTTTTTTTACTTTTTTTTTTAAACTGTTAATCAAGCTAATCAAGTTGATTTAAACTGTTGATCGAAAAAAGGGAAAAACAGCATTTTACAGTATAAATTTTTGGCTATACAAATCATTTTTATTTCATTATCAATAAAGAAATTTGTTAAAACAGAATAAAAAATAAAATTAGAATCATTTACTGAATTTTTAAAATATACTTGATGTACATTTTCATTGTTACAAACTTCTATCCTATTAATCACTGGCTGCATGAAAAAATCTTTGGAACGCTTGGAATTCTCTGCATAAAATTCATCGATTGTATTAAAAAATGTTGACAACCAAGTTAATAGTATAAGCAACTCTATCTCTTGTTTTAATTAGGGAAAACTCAAGTCCCCAGCGCAGTAAAGATCGTAGACCCACAAAATTATTATCGTATCGACGTGCACCGTTACACGAGCTATAATTTATTTTCTGAAGAAACAAACCGTGAATCTATACGTATAGAATATCGATCAGTTTCGTGGCTCGTCTAACGCGAGAGTTCAAAAATTTAGACACATTTCAGCGGAGTAATCTTCGAAGCGTCATCGTCTATCGTCTCTGCGTCACGGATCGTTAGTGTCGCTCAGTTTGATTACAGCCAGAAGGAGAGACAAGTCCGACAGAGCTGAAAGCGATACGATTCATCATGGTCAGGAGAACGACGAATCCAATTTTTCTTCTTGTTTTTTTTTCACTCTTTTTTTCTCCCGTTTAATTCAATGTATTTGGGAAAACGTGCCATTATCGATGGAAAAAAAGTCAGACTCTCGTTAAGAAACGACTGCTTTTTTGCTTAGCAAAACTTCGATAAATATTTCATGATACTCAGACAGATGAAAACGTGAAAAAAAGACGATTTGTCTCGTCGTATTATTCGAGTTGAGTAGTCAAAGGCAGTGACCCATTATTTTGCAACGAAATTGTATTTGAAGTGACAGGCGCGAAAGTAACTAAGTTGAATCAAATGTATAATATATGTAGAGAGAGAAAGAGAGCTTTAATTCTCGTTAAATCGTGCAATGGGGTAACAACCGAGTATATTTGTGGTACACGGACAATGGAGCCGGGCTCGTCGTTCTCAAACTTCACTGGCACGTAAAATATGAAATCGATATCGGTAATAAGTGAACTGTGAAAAGAATATCTGGCCTGGATGGACTATCACTCTTCCACCTTATTCCCCAGCTCGACGAACCTCTCTTGCTATGCATTCTTTCGCATCTTCGGCATAAATTTATATACGCACAAAGAGAACATTTTTGCACGTATATGCGAAATTCAATACTACATCAGACAATGGTCGATGGAGGAATTTCGGGAGTGAAAGCTCTGTAAATTTCACGAAAGTATTTCGGAGACTCAGGAAAAACCGTTCTCGGTTGAAAAACGAGAAAACAAATATAATAAAGTGGAACAGCGTTTTCTTTTTAGATGAGAAATAGAACGAAAGTTAAACGGCATCATCGGAAATAAAGGTGTGCCCATTGGAAATTGATTTAATTGATTTGGAAGGTTGTTCTGTGCAACGCGCCTGTGTTTTCTAATATCGAGGATGTTTCGCGGACAAAGGATAAAGCTTTGCGAAAGCGAACTGACGATTAACACGAGTATACGAATATATATCCCTTTGAATTTCAAATTCTGCCTCATTCTCTGTGTAAAGGCCGAAAAGGTTCGTGAACCCGCATAACCGCAACGTCTACTAATACTTGATTCGATCGCTGCGTAAATTTGCCTCTCGACTATTCTCGTCGTGCTTTTCCCTCCGTTTCTCTCGCTGGTGCATACCAGTTTACCGAGCATCTGTCATCGCCATGCGCGATCGCATCATTGTCCATTCATCAAGCTACGAAACAACGAATGAGCATTCCAGTCTCGTCATTTTCACAGCATGAGAGGCAATATGCGTATGACATAAATTTAAAAAAGAATAAAAAGATGTCCTTAAAATGATAATGAATTTTCTTAACTCTCAGAAGGGCGTGCGAGGTCTTGTTGGACCACAGAAAATTTGGACTCTCGTCTTACAATGGAAAATTCTTGTCTTCTATTATTTCAATACGCATTTAAAAAAATGTTTTCAAAACTTATTTAAACACATTGTAAATAATAATTGTACATAAAAAAACAGTGAAATATTGTTAATACTATATTTTTTATAACATTAAAAAAATGTTTTCCAAAAAGACTCCACGCTCCTTACGTGTCAAAAAAAAATAGAAAAGAGTTAAGAAAATAAAAAAAAATTGTGAATAATTTTTTTTCTGAACCACGTACCTGAGAAGTTGGTGATAAAAGACAAGTCTCGTTCGTCTGAGAGTCTTGAGTTGGATTTGCGGTACTGCATTTTCCATCGGGGGCTTCGCTGGCTTTCCCGTAACGCGCCACTGCGACGGAGATGGTCGTGCCAGGGGGACACTTGAGTGACAAGATTTCGTCGTCACACGCCGCCCGTTGATACGTTTTCAATGTGCCTGACAAAATTTCTGCATATTCAAAAGAAACGACAAAGGCAGGGTGCGAAAATCCGGCAATCGAAAGATTTAATTGATTCGGTATCGAACATCGAATCAGCGAGAAGTGAAAAATTCGATAAATAACGATAAAATAAAATGTTGTTTGTTAATGACAGAAAAGGCAGACAATAAAGAAGCGTGATTACAGCATTGAATGAACGATGTTTAATCAGTGCGAAGCGTTAATTTATCCGAAAAGTACCGACGGGTTGTATTCAGCCAATAAATAGATCAAGCAATCATTTGTCAATACGATTTATACAGTTCATTCGCATCCGAAAAGCAAAATTGTTAAAGAGAATCCGATTCGGTGCAATAATTTGTTTTTTTTTTTACAAAGTGATACGTTGAACAGTAGTCGAATGAAGCGTCGTTACAAATTAGTCGTATATCGATGTTAACGTTACCCATCACCATCAGGAGTTCGCAACCAAGAATATAGGTATTACGACGAGTCCATGGAATATCCGGTGGAAGACATGAAAAAAAACAGAATAAAGATAGGTTTTTGTTAGTCACATGTTGAAAATTGAGCGATAACGATTTTTCATGTAAACATTTATTCCTAAGTTTTGTCATTGCCTGTTTTCAATTTAATCTCATTGATTGAAAGATACGTCAAATTTTTTTACTATTTGGCACGTGCTCCCTCACAGGTTACCTCGCAGGAGTTCGAGAAGCTCGTTGTAATGGAAAGCGGAAGGGCAATTTCCCGTTGAATGATTTATTGTAACATTATGGTAATTGGTTATTGCAACGTACGAAGGATCGTAATGAGGCTCATCATTCACGATTACAAGATGTTCTCGATGAGAAATGGAGCGCAAGGTGAACTACAAAATTTGAACCCCCTGATTACAAATCGGTAAAAGTTATATCTTCGACTCCCTATTTTTGATACGATTTTTGTAACAATTATGGGCCTAACGCATTTAAAGAAATAATATTAATAGTATGGAAATAAGATGTAGCTGAGAAGATAAAAAATTATAATTTTAAGCTCATTTTCATCAAGTCCTTTATTCGAACGGTTATTTTTCAAGTAGCAGAACCATCAGGATCCTTATTAAAATAAAAAGCAGGTATTTTATTTATTTTGTTTCATAGAGAATAATCGTATTAAAATTAAATAAATTGCTATGACAAGCTTAACGTGACTGTCATGCTGACGATCTGCGATCTCAGCGAAACTAAGAGAAATAAAAACAATTATTTGAAAGGCGATAACGAGAGGAACGTTGAGAAAAAGCATCGGAGCAAAAAATTGCAAGGTGGACAGACAGAAAGGGCAAGCCGGAAAGAAATATAGGGAAAAAGAACGATTAACAGTGAAACGAAGAGTGCAGTGCATTTTCGTAAAAAGAAACCGGAAAGGGAGTGAAGCAATCCCGAATGGATTAAAGCGAAAGAACAAAACGAGTCGCTCTGCTCGTTCTTCCGTCTTTCTGCCTTCAGCAATGTTGATTGCCTTAGTTAACAGGTCAAGCTGAGACAGGATGTAAACGCGGCCGGTAACGAGCAGCTGGATTACGATCTTATTGATCGTTCACAATACGCCAAAGACAGATAATAATATTACATGTATTTAAAAAAAAACAACAAAATAAGGATTTCTTGTTATTCCACAGACTATATGGTTTTAAGCTAAACTTTACTTTTTATCCAGCGACGGTGATCAAAAACATTCCCAAAGAAACTTGTTTTCCTGAAATAAGGATGAAAGTATTCTAAAAGGGCACGCTAGGTAAAAGACCTTAAGGTAAATAGACGATTTTTCTCAAGAGAAGAAAATCAAGCGGGACTTCAATTGTGTGCATCGAAGAAATGAGGAAAGTATATGGAACGCGATGGTCCAAGCGCCGCTCCATTACGTTTCTCTTTCAACCAAGTCCCAGACCGAATCTGTAGCGAAAGAGCACGCGAACGAGAGAAACTGCATCGTATTCTTCACATTTTATTTTTGAGCTCCGTTAGCCCGCGCGTGATCGGCATTCGTTACAGAATTACTTTACCGTTTGATCGATAAGGTTCAATCGATCTGACCTGGTTGAAAGAATCATCATTTGGAGTCTATTCCTGACTGTAGAAGCGCAAAAGAATTTGAAGTGTGAACGTAGAATTTGGTCTATTGAAGTATATCATTTATTTTCAACCCTTTTCTGAAAGATCGATTCGTATATGACCTTTCAGAGTCATTGTTCGTTCTTGCATTGAAAAGTCATGAAACCCATGTCTATTTGTTTGAAATACATATAGGTATGGATTCATGTTCAAAGATAATCCTCTGGTTGCTCGAATCGATTGAACGGTTCGTGAATTCTCAGCCAACCACGTTCGAGCCGTCAAGTAGAGATTATGGTCAGACATTTCGGAGCCTTAGTTGTTCCTCGAGGCTCATCTGCTATATTCGATCATCGGTGGAGTTCGGACCAACTCCTGTAGTCTAGATAAACAATGATGTCATGGAACATGGATATATACACACGGATCTGAATTAATGAATTCGACTTCGGGTCAGATATGCATATGCATACAGGGTGGGTCTGAGCATTCGATTTGCCCCTCTCCAAACTTAATCCGTTCCATCCCCCTTCCTTTAACTCTCTACCAAAGTGATGCGGCTAAAACACAAGGATATACCAAAATCGAGTAAAAAAAAGCAAATGTTCGGCTTGGAGAATTTTACGATTGGATCAATGTCCGGTGAACTCCGGGAGAGAAAGTCTCTACCGGAAGACATCCTATCGATCTAGCTCCTTACTAACTGGAAACCATGGGTAACCCTTGTGAAAAGTGGAGGAAAACGGAAAGAGTGTGACGAAGATGGCGGCAGGAAAGAGAGATCAAATTTATAGAGAGAGAGAGAAGGAAAGAAGAAGCCTGCGCTGTTCCGCTTCCTTGCTCTTCTATAAGTCTCATGCCAATTCTCTAACCCTCGCCGATCTTGAACAACTGAAATCTGGAGCCGATGCCAAGTTTTGGAGCTCCTGTTGTAGTTCACTTCCTCTCGCGTATCACCCTCGCGCTCGACTCTACGTTTCTTCCTTTATATACTTATATATAACTCGATACCTATACATACATAGCCATCACTATTCTTTTTCAAATATATATGAGGTATATTGCATTCCACGCCATTTCAACCTACTGCGATAATTCAAATTTTTGATTTGGCTCAAACTTGGTTATCTCTTTGTATGTCCTTTTTTTTATTTCTTTTCCCACTGTTTATGATATATCCAAAAATTGCAGTAGTTTTTTTTCAAATGGTTATAGCTTTACAAAGTGAATTTTTGAATTCACTTTTCGAAACTTTTATTATCTTCAGAATAGTCCGAGAGATCTACTCGGAGGAGAACGCCATTACGAACTATAGGTCCTACCGATCGATATTTTCCTCCTGACCCTAGCAAACATTAGTTTCAATGAAAGTAGTTAACGAGAAAAAAGAATCTATATTATTATCAATTCTATATTACAGCATTTTTTCCTGCGTGAATTATTCAATAGACGATATTTGATGCTTGGGCACGCGTTCGATAATCTTACAATAAATGGATGGCTCGATGGAACATAATCAGGAGAAAAAGATCACTGTCATCCCTTGGTCTCTTGATTGACAATTTACCAATTAACGGTGTATGCTCAATTATAATTATCATGTATTCGAATACGTGATGGGCTAGTTAATAGAGTATGAGATTTTACGCTGGTTGCATTATCATGGGCAAGTCCATCCGTATATTTCGTCAAGTGTATACTCCTCATTTAATTGGGAATCTCGAGCGAATATTGCGGTTAGTTGCTCATCTTGCTGCGTGAAGCGTACCTTCCTTACTCTGTTGTAGTGGTCGTGTAATTTCTATGAAAGCAGTTTGCAACTAACTCGCAAAGTATGCAATGCTCCGCATTTCACTAAAATCCCCTATTATATGAATTCGAATAGCATGCAAAAGTTGGATGGTTTCATCGCATCGGCGATTGTAACAACGAAATAGTCAGCGAACTGTTTAGGGCATCAATCTTGTCGAGGTTCTGGTTCACGCATGAGAAATAAATGTTCTCGTCTGTCATGCATGTAGACCATAATGAGATGTATTGGCATTAATTTAATTTCGATGATTTTCGATGAACAGTATTGCTAATTATTACGTTGCACAGTTCGTGTATTATGTCCCTGGGAATTGATCGAACAATCTGCATATTAGGCGACACATGTCGGTAGTCGTTGGAAAAATGGTTTTTACGATCTGTCAAGGGTGCAGCTATCCGAAAATTATATTGAAGCTCCATTCATTGCCAATCCTGTTTATCCTGTTTATTCAATCTTCCAATGAATGCCATCGTCAGAATCATATTCAATCAGAATTTATAATTTACAGTAATCTAATCATGAAGGGCTTGATGATGACTTTAATCTTTCTACGATGATTTTTTTTTTTGGTTCGCCTGAAAAGCTGGGGTATGCTTGCGCACAGAAGTTCGCAAAGAACGTGAGTTCACGAATTTCTTGTTGAAGCTCCAGAGGTTGGCTCTCGGCCTGAATATCTCACTTCGCCGGGATGCTTACCCAGCCTAGTCCGCACGAATGATGCTATGAATATTGATGCGGTTAAATTAGTTTCTCAACTAATTATGCGTTAAAGCATCGCGTTGCGTGCTAGAAAAGTAAGTAGCGTCACGAGCCGAGAAGGGCGGAAGGGGGATGGGGGTGGAATGAACGATAAAGAGAATGAGAGACGAGGGAAATCGCGCGAGTGGGTACTTAAATGTGCTCTCTCTTTTCTCCCTGCATGTCCCAGCTACGAAAGCCTCCGTCACGATTATCATTCTCGTTGGCAGAGGACACACTTCCAAGGGTTGGAGATCTGGAGGGCATCAGGGAGCAGAGACGTCGCCAGGCTTGAAGATGTGATACTTTTGCGTACATCCAGAAACAGAGACGGATGAAGAGTTCCGGGGACACGGCCAGAGAGAAAAGGTTGGATTGAGCTTTACGGAAAACTGAATAATTCATTTCTCTTTTACATTCTGTCTCTTGTCTGTACGTGGTGAACATGGTGTATACGAAGGAAAGTGTTTTCTAGCTCAGCTTCTGAGATGTATGTATTTTATCTATCAAATGAGATAAGAAAGAATGTATAAGGCTAAAAACTAAAAGAACAACTTTCTGTACTTTCGATGAAATAACTGTTGAGAAGAGTAATTATAGTGTTCGGATCTCACTTACAAAAAATTGGACGAGTATAGAACGGTTAGAGCAAATGAAATCAATCAACCCCTTTTTAATAATCGGATTAATACTTTTTTTCGTAAAATCTAGAAAAAGGTATAGGTATGGTAATATATTAATTTTTTTTCGAGCACCGAATATGAATAATTTATTTGTTTTATTTTTTTTTAATTCACCGTTATATCATTGTCATAATCCGGGACACGACGGGTTGTGTTTCGAAAATATTTTATTTTATATGTGCGTTTATACAGTGTAGAATAAATCATTGATACGTAGTCAATGGATATTTTGATGGAAGAGAAAAATGTATTTTTTCACAATTTTTTAGAGTAATTCCTCGTGCATCAATCTACCCTACTACACAGAAATATTTTTACAGCGATTGATAAAAAAAATTTTTTTATTCGTTTGTTCGATTCCATTTGTGTTTGCTATCGTATGAATTCATGTATATGTTATAACCGCAGAGAGTACATTGAATTTTGATCAATTTTGCCCTGGGGAACAAAAGTAGCGAGCAGAAAGGGAAAAACACGCACAAAAAAGCTCCAATAATTAAAATAAAGAATACATTCTATGTATTTGATAATTAAACAATATTTTTTGTTTCGTGTATTTTTTTTCAAAACATCAATGTAAAGTTAACATCTGTCAAACTTGTCTTTCAATTTTTATTTTAAAAATTCTTTCCCATTTTTACCGCTGAAAACGTGAATATATAAAAAAATATTGATAAAAAAATATCCCTCGATTTCTCAATATTTTTTTGTGTCGAATCACATATTTTACCTGGATAAATGATTCTATCAATCTCGAAATGTTTTCTAAGAATTTCGGAGAACGCTGTTTTTTTTTGATATTCATATATTCCCCGGGTTTCCTGTTCGTGCTGAAGTATATCCAGGATTTGGATCCTTTTGGTGGTAAATCGAGATGAGAGAGATAGAGACTGCATCAACGACGATCAGAATATGTATAAACAGAGAAACGAAGGGAAATCACGTTTCGAAAAAAATCTCTTCTATTGCAAAAGTAGGAAGGGATGATGGAGCAGATGAAGCGTAAACTCGTGGTAAAGAAAAGCTACCGCTTGAGTTCGGAAAACGGAAAAGGGGGAGCGAGAAAAAATGAAGACGCTTTTTAGGCAATGTGGACGTAGGGTTGAGCAAAAAAATTGAAAGATGTACGAGCCGAAGGTTTTGAAGGGCGCTCTGTGGATAATATGGAAAAGGGAAAGGCTTTCCTCTGCACGTCATTTTGACACACTCTGGGCACCTCGTACTCTCGATATGATTCTAGAGTAGATACGGAACATCTGTCTCTGTAAGGCGATAAGGTAAGAAAGTCCGAGCAAGAAAAATAGAGAAAATATCAACGAACTTTCCGCTCGGTTCGAAAAAAAAGTAGAAAAAACGTAAAAGGTGCTCACGACATTTCGACATGGGCTTACTTCTTTCTCGACTCCGTTTTTCGTGCCTTTGATCATAATAAAGTATATTATAAAAAAGAGAGTGTAGGGAATACTGCAGTAAATTTTCAACATCAAAATGAAAACTATACTCCACTCCATCAGCATTGAAATAGCAGCAAAAAGTTGTCCAAAAGTATCGTGGAAAAGTAGGAGTGTTCGAATAAGTTGAAAACATGTCACGAAAGCTCGCTAAGAATTTTTCATCGTACAAGTATTCAGCGATGCAGAATGTCTGAGAATTTTTTTTTCGCTTCCTTTTTTCTTTCACATCTGCTCAATGAGAATAAAGCTAATCCAATTTGGCACCGGATCAAATCAGCTCCAATGTCAGAGTGAACTTGGTCCTAGCCGCGCGCGTCTCGTACAAACGATATTTATAGAAATGGCATGGAAATATTTGCTTTGCGGTCGAGTTAGAGTTACAAAACGATGCAAAAAGAGGCAGGATGAGGCAGTCTTGCCTTTTTATTCTCAATTTCGAGATACATGTACCGTAGAAGCAACCAGTCCTTTTAATGGGTTTTGCTTCTCTGCATCTTTCAACCAATTAGTTTTTTTACGTCTCGAGCAATTTACCTTATTATTGGAACTTTCGAAACCGCAATTTTTTTTTATTCAAGCCATAATACCACGAAGCTTATATACTTGTTGAATACGTTACTTGGTATATTATCGGAAAAATGTTTGAATTTCTCGAGCGAATAAACGAGAAAAAGGAGTCTTTGAATTACTTATTGGGATGGCAAGGAAGAACCGCCTAAGGACAAGATTAACTTCTATCCCGGTAGCGGTGGATAGTAGAGGCTCATTTTGCCCGCGGTTCATCAGCATTGATAAATGCTCACGTCACAATCCAAACGTTTCTCTTCGTTTAATTCTGCGCTCCCCTCACCGCCGAACTCTACTCGTCTCCCTCTTTTTGCCTCTTCCGGGAGGCTCTTTTGCTATATTCACCGAGGAAGAGTGTCTCGTCCATTATACGCTTCTGCATTGCGGCATCAAGCGTCCCTGCGAAAGCCCATGATATTTCGGCCGTCAGTGACTTAACCAGACCGCATTTGAACGAGAACTCGGTGCACGAGCGAGCAACAATGCACTAGACAAGTTGTCAGTGAAACCCAGGGATTATTTATAATACTGAGAGGCTTCGCTTGGCGCACTTACCAAAGTTCGCGTATCAACATTTATTGCGAGCCGCGTTTCATCAAATAAACGTCGAATGGCTGATACGCGTTGATTGTTTCGCGAAATAATACGGGCAATGATGAGCTTCTCGTATTTCGAGCTTGCAGCGTCATCAAGCCATCATCGACGGATTTAACTCTTCCTCACTTTATCACCGCTGTTCGTTCGATTTCCGGCATTCCTATACGGCCGGCTGTATCAAATAACTGGAGAATAAAGTGCATGTTAGAGTATGAAGGGAACGGGTAGGTAGCCCCCCTCTCCACTCTTCGTTGCTGTATACGCCAGGTTAGCTACGATCGTTAAACTTTATTACTGTTTCACCAACTCTCTCCCCTTCCGGACTCCCCCTCCATTAGGACAAGATCATCGTAAACTCGAAACTCTGTATAAGTACCCCAATATACATGTTCTATCTAGATATATATATGCATTTGGAGCGAGAGAGAGAGAGAGAGAGGGGGGGGGAGGCGATGGAAGAGACAAATAAGGCTCGGAGCGTGTTCAAGTGCGTTACGAATGCCCGATACTGGGATTTGTGTAAAGTTCGAGTCCAACAGTTATGTACAAAAACCAATAATTGAGTAGGACATTGAAGAGTCACGGATGCTGATGCTACACGCTGAGTTTGGCGAAACGCTCAAGTACCTCGAGAGCAATGTCTATATCTATAGAATATCTTCGATGCGCTTTCCCCATTCTGGGAATGCTCCTCAAATATCCTATTTATCTATATACCTGTATATATATATAGGTACAGAGTGGCTGGAGCATTGTGCGAAAACTACTTTTATGCGAGACGTTCCGCGTCAGTGAATGGAGTGTTGGTTGCTCCATAAAAGCGAACACGTAGCGATGTTACTCCGTCCGGAAGTTCCGTTGGGCGTCTTTGGCCCGACTTCTCACCGCTATCGCCGCGAGCTCGCAACCTCATATTCAACCTCTTTCCAAATCGGCGAACAGCCCCGACCGAAGAAAAAGACGTAAATGGTAAATAACGCGACATAAAAACCTCGAGTCCTCATGAGAAACGTTTACGCTAACTTCGTTATGTACGCTCCAACGAAAGCGACAAAACACGAGGTTATCGATCTTATATTTGTATATAGGAGAGAGAACAATTTTTCGAAAAGCTCTCATTTTTTGCGGGCTTTTCGTGTAAAACATCGGCCAGCTCCGAAATCATGATAAAATAAAGAGTTGGCAAGGGAATTTCGTGTTTGCACCGATACGTATACTAGTCCCCGATAACGAATAGGCGAAACTCCAGTAATCCGGATATCTTCTCGTCGACGACAAAACCCGAGCAATACCGTTCTCGCAGTGGGAGCGGGAGACGCGTCCGGTCGACTTTATTGTTTTGCCGCAGGACCAATTTCAACTGCCACAGCTGTTATGGCAGCAATGTGCTGAAAGGAACTGGGCAACGGGATGGGAAAAAGGAGAGAGAGAGAGAGAGAGAGAGAAGGTGGTGGAAACCGAGACGCGCATCAGCAGGTACGGGCAAGCCAAGCGAGTAAGCGCCAGACAGCCCGGGAGTCAGAGATCTGTGAAGCTGGCTTCTCCGAAAACTCATCCGGCGATCTTTCTCTCTCTCTCTCTCACTCCCTGGTTGTCGGTCAGTTTGCAGAGCAAACTCGGTCAAGTTACGATTACATCAGAGCGATATTCCTCTGATATCGCATTACCATTCTACGCTCCTCTGTAACCAATATCGCGTGACTCATTTGAAAATCGTCAATTCAGATATAACGAAGGGATCGCTGATCCTTTGATACCATTCACTCAACGCTTTGTACTACTGGAATTTCCTGTCACTGATCACTTTCCATGCAGCTTTTGGCTAAAATGAGAAGAGCAATAATTGTTTCTTGCACGAAAAAATTGCTCTTCGTGTGGATATACATTTTCAATAATCATAATTAGAGACCGAGTGCATTCTTGGTCCATAAATAATTTAGAGGGTCGAGTGAGAAATCGTAATTGATATTACAGTTGGGGTACGCGTTTGAAATAATAGAGAGAGGAAGAGTGAGGAATGAAGGAGAGAAAAAAGGAAGAGAATTGGGGACGAATTCGCGAGAGGGAAGAATAAGTGATGGTGAAATGACTGCGGTGCCACCTGGTCGGTTGCGTGTCTTTAACGTCCCGTTCTTGTCTGCATGCATACCCGACAGTCACACCCGGCTCTCAGACTCTTTTTTTTCCCCTTTCTTTCAGCTTTTTTTGTTTCAATTTCTCTGACTGCTCTCCAGACCCCTTCGAGATGCGAAAATCTCTACGCTGACGTACACAGGCCGCGCGTCTCTTCACGATCGCACATTTTTGCCAAGACACAAACGAGGGTCACTAAAATAGAAATACAGAGAGCGGAGAAACGCTCTTGAATTTTTCGCCTCTGTATCCACTAAAAGGCGGACTCACCACCGTGTCAGTAGACAAAAGATTCGAGCTTTCGGCATTCAAAAATTCAGCGCGTTTCACGAGAAAAATGTTTTATTCTTGGATATGAAAGATCGAGAAGCTCTGATTTCTTCTCAGCAAAGTCCATTCTCGTGTTCTGCCGAGAAAGATGGAGGTACGAGGACGAAGTGAAAGTAAACCGGTAGATATAAGTTGAGAGAAAGATTTTCTTATCGTTGACTTTCCGAGTCAAAGATACGAGGCTCGTCTCATTCATCGCAAAAGCTTTCCCCCTTTCTCCGTTAGACGTGGAAGACGGAGGAAACGACGGAGTCGACAACGACGGAAACTATGATTAATCGAAGATTAGACTATGGGAGCACCGGAGCCTTTTCATTTCACCGCAAGAATGCCAAGATAACTCTTCTGGTTGTTTTAATCACGAAGAACTTTCGAGTCGTTTTGCCAGTGCAGCAGAACCGGAAGACGCAAAAGAAGGAAATGAAGAACAGGAGGAAAGCAAAGGAAAAATAAACGAAAATGGCAAAGGACTTTTCCAGGGTTATTCTTTTTTTTCCTCCTCTTTGCTTTTGGGAATGTGTTTTTCCAAAGATTTATACCGGATCCGGAGAAAACGCAAAGTTTCTCATAAAGCTCTAACGCTCTCCAATAAATTATATCAGCTCTATTAGGTTGGTGCTGAAAACTTTCAAGCTTCCAATTTCTTCTGTGAAATGAATTTCTTGGCTACCTAAAATACCTATAAATTTATAAGAGCCATCCCGTCATACCGGGGACGTTCAGGCTGTCAATCAAAAATAAAATCTGTTGACTCAATACAAGTCACGAAAAGAGAAGGGAAACTGGGGATCTGGGGACTTTGTTACGCGCATTTTAGAGGTCCGATCGATCACTCACCGGGAACGTGATCTACATTTTTCATGCCCGCAGATGCACAATAAAAGAAAAGCGGTGGCGTTGAAAAACGTACATAAACCTCGAGGGTGCAAATAGGCGTTTTTACTGATCCATGCGATGCTTTTACACCCCTACCTCCCACCGGTTCAATACTAAATGTAAATATTTAGCAAACTTCAGAAAGGTGCGAAACAGGTAAGAAAAAGTATAACGTGCAGAAAGTAAAAAAAAATAATAAAAAGTACATGAGTTGAACTCGAAAATATTGGTGATTTTTCTTTGAAAACCGGGAAAAATACATGTGGCGAAAATCGTGAAATCAACGTGCAGTTAATAATGTAGTGGACTGTTAATAAAATATCTCATCCATTTTCAAGTGTACCAGAATAAGCGAAGAAGAGAGTGGAAAATACTAGCTAAAAAGTGGTAACGAGAAAAGTATACAGAAAAAAATAGACACGAATGAATGAACAATTTATTATTCGATGAAGAAGCCTTAGGCAAAAATAACGATAATACGGTACAACAACAAAGTAAAATAAAAAATATTATTTTAGGTTAACCATGCATGCAATATAAAGGCAAAATTATTAATTGAAATTTTTTCCAAGTCAATTTTCTTTTTTACAAATTAGAAGGTGTGCAAAATTTGAGAATGTTTTACAATTTAAAAATTGAAGTACTTATAGTAAAAAATCACAACTTTTAACAAAAAAAACTTGAGAAAGATACCGAAAATTTTCGATTTTTAACAATATTAATATCTCAATTTCTAAAAAACAATATTAAAATTTAGACACAAGTCGAGTAACATATAAATTTCCATATACACCAAATTTCATCAAGAAATCTTGAAAAGCCAAAAATCATCGGATCACCCTTGAAGCAATTTATAAAAATTCAATTACGTTGATTATAAAAATAGGAAATCTAGAAACTTCCCTTTCGGACGAACGTATACAAAAAACCCAATGGAATAAAACTCATGATTATTCCGATAAAGCACACTCTCGGATAATGTAAGTACGCATTTTAATACATATATGTTTTATATCGATATTGGCAGTCACGGAATCCATAGGAGCGTGCGGAAAATACATTTTGAGTTTTCCAAGCACAAGGAGCGAGGGAGCTTATTCGTCTCGCGCCGGGCTCTTTATCACGTAGGTCTATACTGTTAGAGGTCATCACGATAGTATTGGAAAGAGGAGAGGGAATCGTTGGGAGAGAGTCGGAGTATCGAATAACTATCGAGGTAGCACTTACGTGCTCGAGCCTCTCGTTCGGTGTGCCAGGATCGGGCCGACGATCCACGTGGCATCACGTCCCAGTACGGAGAGCCTTGGGACTTTCTCTCCGCTTTTCCGCCACTGGCAACCCTCGATCCTCTCATCCCTGAACGTTCCTCAGGAGCTTTCGGAGAAAGGAGCCAGCGTGCCATGCGAAGCAGCAGCCTCTGTTTCACCGGGCACTTGGACTAATGTGCAACGTGGAAAAGCTCCGATCTTGAGCTGCGAAATTGCCTCGTCTCTCGCCTCTCCACGAGCCTGCTGCTGCTTCTTCTTCTTCTTGTTCTTCCGGAGCACCTGATAAGCTCTCCATATATTATATTCTCAAATCTCTTGCCAACCTGAAACTCAGCCTCCTTCTCTCCCCCTTTTCACGTCATAAAAGCACAATAGACGACTAGAAAGAGACAGATATCGTCCTGAGTGCACGCCTGATGCTCTCGCATACGTCCATGTTTGCCACGTCTTCTTCTCTACCCCAACAAAATCGCATTAACCCTCATCCAAGGGGTATATTCATAGGATTGTTATTATTAATAATACGCTAAATTCTCTCCTCCAAGATTCAGACTCTCTGTGTCGAGCTGCACTGGTATACAATGGTGAAATCATAACATGGCAGTTATCGCGATACGCAATTGACTATTTAATTCAACGAACATAAATGAAAAATGAGCCGAAACCGATGAGAATCCCCATTCAGCGAATAACCATTGTCATCGAAATAATTGATTGGTCTACTCGACTGATAATTGACGGACGAGCTTCAACCTTTGCAATAATTTGCTCTCGTTCATTCCAGCAGCAATGAAAAAGCATTCTACGTAAAAAAAAAATAGGGAAAAAAGGATGAATCGTTTAGCTGGGATTTATGGACAGAGATTATTACAATTTAATATGAAAAATGTGAAGACGTCAGCTGTAGTCGAGGTACCCTCGTAGCTCGTGCTCGAATAAAATATATATACGTTGCCCAACGAAAAGTAACTTTATAAAATGGCGAGACTGAGCGTTAGGTTGTACGAGAGCTCTCGGACATTGGGACGATCTCTCAGGCAATTCTCGGAGCCTCGGGTACACCTCGGGACTCGCTTCTTCCCGGTCTTGGGAAAGTAAATGAGTATACTATGGAGGTCGGACGGGCCGGGGAACGAAGAAACGAGACGAACGGAGAGAGATAAAGTTTCGGGCTCGAGAAGCCGAGGCGAAGTCAGCCACGAGAGCAGCAACGTCGACGAGGACGGAGAAATCGCCGAAGGGGAAACGTACAGCGCGATGGAACTGGAGCAATATTAAGCTGTCTAATCTTGAGCAATTAATCGTAACGACGGCGACCCCGGTACCAAAGGGTGCGACTACAATGGATAAGTATAAATATTCTTTAGCTGAAAAATATGAGCGCGATGATGAAAAATCTCAAATTATTCTCGTATTTCATAAACTTTCACAATTTAACCTCTATAAATGTGCACGTTTAAGTAAAATCAGTTTTTCCCTCATATTTCCTTCCTTTCGTATTTTATTGCTTCTTCTAGTACTTAGATCTGTGTAATATTAATTCTCTATAGCACCGTTTTTTTCCGGTCCATCGCTTTGATCCAGCATTTCCCTCAATTTTTTTATTCCATTTTCACACCGGGAAGAAGCAATTCTCTTTGTCTCGGAGTTTCATTCCCAACTGTGCATTTCCCATCAGCGATTTGCTCTCGTACTCTATGGAGCAGAGGAATACCTCTAACGTATGCTCTCCGTCCGTCCGTTCTTTGGACAGGGAGAGTAGATAGCTAACCAAGAAAAGGAGCTTCATCCCTCGACTCGCTCCCGAGGGTGGTGCATGACTTTTACGACTCAGGCACGCTGCCCCCGACTGTGTGTTCTCCTGATCGACACACATCGCCTTTCTCCCTTATTGGCCCATTCTCTTGAGAACTACTCTCTTCTCTTATTGTTTTATCCCAATTGTTCGCGCCTCATTCTTTTTTCTCACTTCGCAAGATTTACCAATCTATAATAATATCTTTATCGTTGTCACTCTTTGACGTATACTTTTTTTTAATAATGTCATTTATTAAAAAATTACTTTGGACATAATAATAATTATATCTAATAATTAAAAAAAACACGCGTCATGAATTTTATGTCGTTTATTTAAAAAGACACGCGTTGTTGTTCGTAATAATAAAATAATAATTTCCATTAACGACAGCCTCACTGTAAAAAATCTGGTGTTAATAGACGTGGTTTGATATGCTGTGTTTGATCAGTGTAAATAATTAACACGCTAATATATACACCATTTAGTGCGTAAAATTAATGAAATAATACTATTGTTGCTAACACAATTCGGTGCGAATAAAAAACAGTGAAGATTAAGCAACTCGACAATATAAAGAAGTAGCAGGCTTCGCGCCCTCGCGGTAATAGAAAAACTGATCCAAAATTCAGTTTTTTTTATTTATTCAATATGAATTCTTGAATTTCACCCCGAATTATTATCATTTTTGTTATCTACGGAAAATTTCCGATCGAATAGGCTCTTAAAGTCGAAAAAAAAATTTCAAAAAATTTGGTGGGTCACACTGGGTTTCGTGGATCCATGAAAATTTCAATTAGCAATATATTTTCTTTCTCTTCACAAAATCAACTTTATTATGCGTGATTCTTAACGTTTTTTTGCAAAACAAAGCGAATGCCGCAGGATTCGCGTTAATTTATCCATTTTTTAAAAAGTTATTTTTAAAAAGTTATTACCCTTTGAAGATTTTTGAAAAAATGGAAAGGGGGTGAAGTTCCAGATAAAATGAGGACCGAATTCCAAGAAATGAGGAAAAGAATGATGAAAGGAACAAGGACGTGCTTATATAAATACCATATATATTTATACATTATGCAAAGCTTGCACTAGCGATTACAAGGGGAATGTAAAATCACGTAATTCTGTCACACGTGATACCGAGTAAAATGTACGTTGTTGCGTATATGAACGTGAGCATATGTGCGGGCAAAAGTGCCTCGAAGCAAAGACCAGTTTCTCATAGAGCATGCGTTACTGTGTAATCCCGTGTATTTCGACTAACAGCTTCTTCCCATTATGAGGCAGAAAAATGTAAAGAATAAATTTTCCATCGTTCGCTCGCATTTCATCTCTTTCTTCCTCCACCCTTTCCTTCCTTTACCGCCACCACCTGTAAATTTTGTCCATGCTCGAGCGAGATGCACACTGGCGAGAAGCAGGGCTTGAATTTATTATGGCGCTGAATTACAAAAATTTTCCTATGGCGTGACTCGAATTTCACGCTCCCGTTCTTTTCATTATTCATCGACATTTTCTGTCCTTACAGTGTCACTCGCTCGTCACTGAAATGCTTCACTAAAAATCGACATATCGGAGAGCTCGCGCGATTGAAATTCACACGAGAATCGACGGAGGCGACCCGGGATGAAAAAAAATAGCTGAAAAAAATGTATAGGGAGCAAAACCGCCGGATAAATCGACGCGACGAAAAAAAAAAATAGTAAACTACTTGCAATACTTTTTGGAGCTTCGATGGAATCTGTTTTTTTTTTCATTTCTCATGACATCGAACTGGCGAGAGGCATTTCTCCGATTACGGGAGCGAAATCGGGGATGAGACGGGCCAGGGTAGAACGCGCAGTATGAACGGGTTTATATCTCGGAGCATGAAAGCCCCGGTGAAATCGAGTGGTTCGAATTGTCTACGGAATTCCGCGTCGCGTCGCGCGGCGACTCGCGCCCATGACTCTTCCTCTCTCCCGATTTCTGCTCGCTCCTGGCGACATAACGCACACCGATAACACCATTTGTCATCGGACTTTTCGCTTCGTTGGTTATATTGATATCGGCAGGGAAAATGGCAAAACCGTCGATTCGTGCACGCGCGTGCGTCATCGGACGGATGATGAAGCAAAAGGGGCGCAACGAACACGATTTTAACACGATAATTCGCACGTTTCCTTTCCGAATGTTCCACGAAGCCTTCGAAAATGCGAGAATTTTTTCGAGATGCATCTCCATCGATTTCTGTCAAAGGGGTCACCGTTGGGACAAAAAAAAGAGATTGCGCGAGTTAGAACTCTTTATTTTTGGTACACATTCGTATATAATCAAAAGAGCTGTCACGTGCAGCAATTATATGCAATTATTTTATCGGATTTCCGATTGCCTCCATTTTTCACTGAATATTTGAATTCTTTCTTGCGAAAAAAGGAGAATATACGTGCTATAACTTATAAATTGCTTTCCGCTCGAGAACAAAGCAAGCCACTTCGCTCAAGTTTGGTAGAAAGAATTTCGAATATTTCCTGCGCGGAAGGCCAGGGGGTGGGAGGAGAGAGCTTGCAATTTCTCACGCGTGTTCCAAGCAGCTGAGAGTTTGGCGTTTTGAGAATTTGCCATCGTACTTGCGAGACGACGACAGAAACGTTTTACCACAAAAAAATACATACGCACACACTTTTAACACATCGGAAAGTGGGAAAGTGTATGTGTCATATTCTCCCTATTCTTTATATAAAGTTATATATTGCTTCAGGTGTACAGGTTTCTACAAAGTTTAATTAATTTTTCATGGTGATAAAACCAAACAATTTTTTGATCATATTTATCTTTCATACTTTTAAAAGTATAATAAAAAATTAAGAGTAAAAATAAATGTAAAAAAGGTCTGATTAAAAAATAGTGTGACTACTTCTCCACATCTACTTGAATGAAAAAATATGAAACCAAAATCAACATACAACTCTCGTTCATTTATAAAAATTAGTGAAAAGACCAGGAGAATTTGAAATTAATTCAATAAATACCATATCATCATTTCTCAATTTAAAAGTATAATAAAAGAGTTAAGGATGTTGTACCGTGAAATCGTTTTCGATAGAATTTAATAAAAATTTTCATAGACGTTCTTTGACCCAATGTACACGTGTATACCAAATTTTAG